>OX333079.1:29453570-29821633 GCA_946863875.1 Alloplasta piceator | reverse complement strand
ATTGCATTAGAATTTAGGAGAACAAAAAGTGCTCAAAAAAGTATGTAATTCGAAGGAGTGAAAATGTACAATGCGTTACCGACAGATGTCAAAGGCTCTGAGAATCTGGAAGAGTTCAAAAGAATTTTAAAAGAATATGTAATGAATATGTATCGTTATGACGGCTGAACAAGAATATGTGTCTTTATATGTATGCACCCATGGGCAAGATAATAATGTAAAATGCACCACAAATAGCTGAGAAAGCTAATAAACATCAATCAATTAATCAATCTCTCTCTCTCTCCCTCCCTCCCTCCCTCCCTCCCTTTTTTCCCTTCCTCCCTCCCTCCTTCCCTCCCTCTCTTTCTTCCGCCCATCATCCCTCCCCCCTCCCTCCCTCTCTCTTAGTCGGATCACGCGCTGTCTTGACGTGTGGTATACCGCTCCGTCATTATTTTTCAACTTTCTACCGATCTAGAGTACTGTTTTTTGCCGCGTGATCGCATTCAGTGAAGTTAAGCGTCTGCTAATTGCTGCAAAAATTTGACCATCGTGATGTTTTTAAATAATACAACAATGGCCATTTTATCAGACAAGCTACAATAATTCGCAAACTGGCTTATTTTCTTCGTCGCCCGTTGAACATACAATCCGTTTCCGAGTTGATATTTTTGCGTGATTTCTTATTGTGTGAGTGGTATTGTGCCTCGATTACCGCACCTCTACCAACACGCGTTGCCGCGCTCTCTCGTGAGCTGAGAGTGTGTGCTCTTCATACATATCATACACAGCTACACATCTATCCGTGCGTCATCAGTTGCGTGTCTTCGTCACCTGTTGCTTACACAGTTCTCGCGCCAGTAGTGCTAATATTTTGCCTTGACTATGGTCACTGAACGCTTTAAATTTGGCCTCTGTGCGCACTAATACTACTTTGGTTATCTGTGACACGGGTCATTTACCCGTACTGTACCGTGTAGATCACGATCATTACAGGTTCGCCGCGAGTTTTGTGTGTGTGTGTATTCGTTGTGTACATATTCCAATACCCACGTACTATTTAATCTTCAAATTGAGGTATACTGATTGTGCCTTTTTGAACCATTTTGACCGGGTATAAATTTGATTTTTTGCCCTGCTACGGAGTCTGCTCGTTGCACGTTGTGTGGTCTCACTAATCGTGGACGCTGTGACACTGTTTAGTGTTCCGGTGTGTGCCGTACCAGATTTCACACAAATTGTGTAATTGATAAGCTGGGATACAGCCTCTCAAACGTCGAGGATTTTTGCTGTGACTCGCGCGATTATCCGGCACTACCAATTAGTGGCAATTCTTCTTTTCTTGACACGACTCACCATGTTTCAGCGCAAATTACTCCCAAGGCTACCACTCTCGATGATGTAGTCCGTCTAATCCAGCAAAACAGCGCTAAGTCTGATGCCACCTTTACGTCAATGAATTATGCTTTTACGCGTGTCGAATCTAATATTGCCGTGCTTAAAAGTGACGTCTCCAGCCTTACAACAATGCATACGGCTCTATCATCTAATGTATTCACACTTGAGGTATCTTCAGCAACCACTCGTAGTGAGGTGGATGGTCGACGTGTTAACGATCTGCTCGGAAATATTTCAAATCGATTGGCTTCTATGGACTCTCCGTTCTCCTTTTGAGCTCACATTGTCGGGACTTCCTATAGGACTATCTGACTCATCTGATGTCTTGGTTCAGATGGTGTTTACTGCCCTGGGTATTCCGCATTTATTCAGCGACGTCCTTGACATTCGGCCACTACCTTTCAGGCAATCTCTGGCTTCGTCTTCTACTCCTCTTACTACGAAGTCATACGTTGTGAAGCTCAAATCGATGGACGTGTGCGACCACTTCGTCACCAAGGAGCGCGAGAATAAAATCGATCTAACACTTCGCAAGGTATTCGCTTTGGATCAACCTGGCAACATCTTTATTAATGAGATGTTACCTCCAGCCGTGTACAATCTTTTATGTCACACCAAAGCTAAGGCGGCCCAAGCTAGATATAAATATGTGTGGGTTAGATCAGGCGTCATCTGCGTTCGTAAAGCTGATAAGCAACCGAGCATTCAGATTAACAACGACTCTGACCTCTCGAAGCTGATATGACTACCCATGATAGATTCCACCAACATCGCTGCTGATCATCAAATCGCTTGTCACTCTTAGCACCCCGCAGGTTCTTCGCTTGTCATCGCCCAGCTTAATGCAAACTCACTCCTTGCACATATCGACTACGTGAGGGCTCACATGCACTCGAACTTTTACCACATCATCTCCATTTCCGAATCGTGACTTCACTCGGGCATTCCCGAATTTCTCGTAGCTCTTGAGAACTATCTGCTTATTCGCAATGATAGGGAAGGTTAGCGAGGAGGTGGCGTCGCTTGTTTTATCCACGAGTCTCTCAAAGTAAAAGTCTTGGCGACATCTCCAAATGAATTTTCAAACGCGCCTGAATTTTTAATTCTCGAAATTCGATGTTCAAATGCCGAATCACTGCTATTTACCACCATATACAGGAGACCGAGGGGACTTTTGTTTGCAGACTATGTGAATACTCTGTCGCGGTTTTCTTTCGCGTATAAAAACATAATTATAGGAGGAGATTGAAACTACAACTTGTGCACTTCTAACTACGAATCGCTCTTCCTGCGTGAATTAGTTGATTCGCTTTCGCTATATTTTGTGGTATCTGATGCGACATTTCATACTGCCACATGCGACTCACTGCTCGATGTCTTCATTCTAGACAATGTTTCAAAATTGCTGTCGTTTAAGAAGTCTGACGCCCCGTTTATTGCAGGCCACGATCTGATCGAACTCACGTATGTATTTGATAGAGTCTCAACATCGAGTCGCACTATTTCTCGTCGAAATTTCAAAAAAATTTAATGCCGACAACTATCTCACCACGGTATCCTTAAAGCTCGATAACGCAAATCCAGCACCCGATTTCACATGCTCTTCATCTAGTGCCGAGTTAGATCACTTGTCGAATCCCTGAGCTGCACGATTACAGCAAGCCCTAGACTTACACGCACCCTTCCAGACGTTCAAGGTCAATAAACCGCATGCACCATGGCGAAATAACTTATATAAGCAGGCCAAGAGAGCGGGTAGTTTACTTGGGCTTGCTATCTACAGGGAATACAGAAATAAACTCTTGGTTGATATGAGGCTAGCCAGAAACCTTCACACGGTAGAAAAACTCTCTGGTATCACTGACCCCTCGAAACTGTGGAAGGAACTTGCTAACATAGGTCTTATCAAACCCATGCAAGCTTCTTCATTAACTTTTTTCTCAGCTGATGAACTTAATGCTTACTATGCAAGTATCTCGCGCCTTGCAAATTCCGCTTGCAATGATCATTCCTCTGCGGATAATGTGCCCGATCTGCCGCATGATTTACCGGTGTTCAAATTCAGTCTTGTCACACCCGAATATGTCACCACCCTCATCACCAGCTCTACTGTGGTTTCTCATGCGTCAGGTCCGGACGGCATCTCATTGTTTGCGATACACAATGCCCTGCCTATTATTGCACCTATCCTTGCGACTTTATTTAATGACTCACTCAATCTATCATATTTTCCCGTACCTTGGAAACGTGCTTTCATTTGTCCGCTCTTGAAGATTAATCGACCTCTCTCTCCGTCCGATGCCCGACCAATTGCGGATTTATGCGAGTTATCTAAAATTCTTGAGAAAATTGTACACGCGCAAATCACTAAGTTCGTCGAATCAAATTGTATCCTCGATTCGCGTCAGTCGGGTTATCGAAAACGCTTCAGCACTCAAACTGCATTACTGACAGTCAGCCACGATATTAGGCGTGCTGTGGACGAGAGGTGTTTAACCATTTTAGTCATGTTTGATTTTAGCAAAGCGTTTGACATGGTCTCACATGTTCTTCTCTTGAATAAGTTACGGAAAATTGGATTTTCTAAGGGTGTGCTTGATTGGGTCTTTTCGTATCTATCTGATACATCACAAGCGGTCGTTGACCAGAATGGTAACACCTCAAATTGGCTGAAGATCTCTTCAGGAGTACCTGAAGGATCGGTTCTCGGTCTCTTGCTGTTCTCTATTTGTATTAATGATATCAGTGCAAATCTTGTTCACTCTCAGCACATGGTCTTCGCCGATGACACGCAAATTTACCTAAATTGCCTTCCAGCTGAGCTGCACGCTGGCCTAGCACGAATTACTGTTGATGTTAATGTAATTGCTCGTTATGCGGAAGTAAACGGTCTGAAGCTCAATGTATCAAAATCGAAAGTCCTCACTCTCGGCAGCGGCAAGTTTATCAATAGTATTGATCTGGCAAGTTTAGTTCCCATCTTAGTACAGGGATTGGTGCTACCATACGTGAATGAAGCAAAAAATCTTAGCGTTGTCTTGACCTCAAATCTATCTTGGCGAAGTCAGGTTAGGTCCATCTCCCGCAGCATCCACTTCTCCCTCTTCAGATTGAAGTATCACAGGAATGTGCTTTCACAAGAACTTAAGGCTATGCTCATTGTCTCCCTGATATTTCCGCATCTAGATTACTGTTGCCTTGTTCTCAACGACTTGACTAACGAATTAAATAATAAACTCGAGCAACTGGTGAATTGTTGGTGCTTCTTACATCGGAACAAAATTGCGGGTGGTATTTGTTGCAGAAGCAGGCAACCACAAAACGCAAGAGCAACGGGCACATTTTATAAAAGCGACGGCCTTGCAGGTGCACGGAGTTTCGAGCAGCGTTATTGGGAAGCATACTTGATTGACATTTAAAAATAGCGGTCTTTTCTCAATCAACTTCGATGCAAACCACGCATATTTATTCATTGGCGTGAAAGCAGGTGCGCTTAATTGATGAAGAATCAAAAAATGAATTTGTATTGAATCTTCCCTTGTGGCAATTTCTCTGTTATTTTTTAACAATTCGAAAGCGTTTTGTATTTTTTTTGTGAAAATTTTCACTTGCCGGTAAATATAAACGTTGCACGGCTGACAAATCGGAGTGCACTTGGGCGGTATGCCTTTCATAGTGCATGTACATCCCTTCTTGTCATCTACAAAGATGTGATCGTAAAGGGTTTGATCGGTTTGCCCTTCCCACGAATCAACAATGAACAGGAATTTTTTTTTGTTTTACGTACGGAAGAATGAAAGATTTCAGGAATCGTTCATACAGCCGTTTTGTAAACTTCCCTCATTTGGTGCAGGTCACAATAACGTATTTGAATTTATTAGTCAACGCGTCGACCTTTTTTTTTTACAATGGAACCAAATTTCCCTTCCGACTCCTACATGCATGGGAATACAAGAGGAAGAATCTTTCCTAATACAGTTACTGCGTACTGTGCCGTGAAGAAATGGCTAATTTGGTTCAAATCTTTTTTCTTCACAAGAACGGTTTTTGCTCCTTGTTCTGCAAGCAACAAAGTCGGGGATTGCTATTCTTGATTGTATTTGAAATTCTTCGGCAGTAGCCAATACTTCCTCCATCGTGGCGAATTCCTTGGAGCTGACGAACTTCGTGATCTTACGCTGTCTGATCCTGTGATTTCTTTTAAATTTTTCGGCCCAAGGCAGGCTGGCCTTGAAACGGAAATCTTCCTAAACAAAAGGAATAGCAGCATTCATAGCCCACTTATAGATAATAAAAATGAAAAATCAAAAATAAAATAAAAAATTTTAAAAATAAAGAAAAAAATAAAATGATAATAAATAATTGGAAAATTGTGCACAATTTATGAAATTTGTCAAAAAAGAAAAAAAATTAACGTGATGGCGGAATCGAACCCCGGACCGCGAGCGTACGAACCGGGCACCTTGCCCACTGGGCCACGCTCGCTGGCTCGACAAACGTGCAACCGCACCGGTATAATAGCTACGAGCTAAATTTCCAAACCATTTTTCTCGAAAACTAAGAGGCAATGAAAAAAATCCTTTTGCACAGGTACTTGAGCTAGGTCTCTCTACAACATATCTGAGAGAGATCAAAATCCGTGAGTGACAGTCTGTTAAGTCCCCTTGTGAGACTCTGATTAACGGTCAAAAATAGTTCGAATAATATGGGTTTTTCACGAATTTCCCCCGACACAAGAACCCAATGTGCGATACCTATCCCAACTACACGCAGATAGGGTTTATAACGTAGCGCGAAGGTGGAAGACGGGAAACCCGGAGTCCGAGATCCCGGTGTTGACTCTACCGAGTTTTATCTGAGACCAATTTCTTCCTCGCCTCGAAAGAAGGATTTTTCCTCTGTCGGGCGACCGAGGAGTCAGTTCTTGGGTTTTTTCCCAGACTTTAAATTTCAAATCCACGAGCAAAACTCCTGACATGGCAGTCTTTCACGCGCGTAAATCCAGTGACTCTGTCGCTCTCACGATCACGAACTGCAGCATCGCTGAGTAACTCGAACGAGGTGACAGTTTGCGAGTTGCAAGTTTTATATTATGTTTATTGTAACGGATATTCCGTGCTTTCAAATCAAGCGTAAGCGCATCGTGAGAGTGCAACGCGATATAAAATGAAAATGCTATTTCAGGTCCACCAAAAATATATAGGAATTATTATTAAAATGAAGTGAAATAATTATGAAAAATGTCGCCATACTCCGAAAATGTCGGGATGTAACACCCCTCCTCTCTTAGAAAGTCGACGGCCCCGTCGACTCAGCCGCCACAGTGGGGGATTTCGGCCGAAGTGTGTCCAAAAATTGAAAAAGTGATTTTTTTTTAATTTATGAACGGTGGGGATTTACTCAGGAATTTCCCCTCTATTCAAAACCGTTAAGCCCGCCCCCCGACAATCTGTGGTTGCCGATACTTCAGTGTAAAGCTGACCCTGTGCAACGGCACATGCTCGACGCGCGCGTCCACGAAATTAATCACAAAGTTCAAAGTAATATTCACGCGTAGTTAAAATCGCAAAAAAATATTGAAAATATGGCTGAGGTTCCCGAAGGTATGTAGAATATTATAGGCATTTCACTTTTTCTAAAAATCTGACGCTCTGTTTATTTATTACATATAACGTACATCGAGAAAGTGATGATTTATTTGAAAGAAAACTGACGATACACAGATGAAAAGTATCAAATTCCACGGAATTACGCGCTCATTTTTCGATTAATTTGAAGTATAAACTGTTAGTAAATGATTCTGAAAGAACCAGCCTCCACTTTTGACCGGGTTAGATGTAACGTATTTTATTAGATCGGCGTGTGCGCTCAACAAAGGTCTCTGGCTCGGGCGCTGCGCCGCCGCCCGCTCGCTGCCTACGTGTTCGGGCGCGCAGCTGCAGGTCATACATTGTGTCTCTTCTCGTAACGGATAACTGGGGGATGAGGGACAGTTTGTATAATTTTGGCATTTGAATAACAAAAGACTGTCCTATTCTCCAAAATGTATTTATGTGAAATTTTCTCGCAAAGGCACGTTCGAAAATTCAAAAACATTCAGGGATTGCGAGCGAATCGTGAGCGAGCCGAAGAACAGGTAAAATCTCCGATCCTTGCGAGTTTTACTCGTTCAGTGAGCATGCTCGTACCGAGCAGGTAGCTATATAACTCGTTGGCGAGTTAATACCCCCGCGATATAACTCTTCGAAAGAACGGCACACGAAACTCGGGAGACGATCCCCTCCTCGAACGAGCGCCGAGTCGGAAGGATCGGGCAGTTTGAATCGTTCAACGATTGAATCCCGGCGCTCTCGACAGGTAAAAGTTCTTCAAGGATCGGATCCCCACGATCTCGACGGGGTATAACTCCTCGAGGAGCAAAACCGCTCGCCAAGCGAAAGGGTTTCGATCTTTACCTGAGTTTGGCTCTCCGCACGGTCATCGCTACTATGCATATACCTATATAGATGAAAACGGAGCGCACAGGCATAAACGGGCGTACATATATATATATATATGTATTTATACATATATACGTTACTGAAAAAAATTAAGAGATCAACAAATTTTCCAATTTTTAGTGGTTTTTAACAATGCCGTATCTCAGTGAAAAATTGTCCAATCGAGGTATTGAAAAAGTATTTTGAAGCTTCAAGTTTCTAGTTTTAAGATCTTTCAGCCAAAAAAATGTCGAAGCTATAGGTTTTACGCAATCTTGAGAAATCTGAAATAGTAAGACAAACCAATCTTTTTTTTTTGTGCAGTTACTTGGAAAAATTTTTTCCAGCTAAACTATTACATGAACCGAATAGCTTGTTTATTTAACTTCAATTTACTTTTTGTTGAGTCCTCGCTGTGACCATTTTTCGCTGAGATATTGGACTTTTAATGAAAGAAGATCCTTTTGTATTCAACCATTGATATCTCAGCAACCAATGATCGCACATCAATCAGAAGGAGCGTCTCACAAACTTAAATTAATGCTCTAAAAAATTGTCAATAGTTTTTTGAAAAAAACAATTTTCCCATTCTTGCCATGAATTTGAAAGAACAGGAGAAAAAAGGCTATTTATTGTTTTTTTTTGGAAATTAAAGGCAAAATTAAAAATATTGATAAAACGACTAATGTTAAGCGTAACTTTTACAGCTCAACATACCCACAAAGACACTGTAAAGTTTCAATTTGATCTATCGAATGTTTTTTTTTGTTTCAAGTTTCAAGCAATCGAATTTTTGAAAAAAATTGAAGAATCATGTTTATTGCCCCTAAACACTTCGTTATCACCATTAAAATGAGAAAATGTTTTTTTGAGCTTTTTTCACATTTTTATCGCAAACAACGTTTAAATTTATAAAATAAAATAAAATTTAAAAATTTTTGGAAAATTTGTTTGAAAATGTTTAGAAATTTTTGAAGAAACTCACTCCTTTGAAAATTGTTCAAAGGTAAAATTAAATTTAGAATAAATTTTCCTTTTATTTTTAGTTTCCGGAAAAATGTTAAAGCTTATTACTAAATATCGTGAAATCTTTCTTAAAAAAACGTTCAAATTGCATTATCATAAATAACCTAATTTTTAAAGAAATGGCCAACAGTAGTTAACACATATTCACAGTCTAATATACATATATATTAGACCGTGAATAACTTTTGAAGGAGAGTGTTTATCGAAAAATCATGAGAAACGTTTTCTGTAGAGCATTCAATTCCCTACAAGAACATGCATCGCTCGTTTTGGTGTATTGACTTGAAGCCGAGGTGAAAAATTTCAAAGGTTGACTTTTTTTTCCTGTGTCATTTGAATATAAAAAATAAATTTGCGACGAGAGACCTCTAAATATTAATATTCAGAGCTCTGCTTTAAACAGGAATCTTTTTTTACTTCCCTGAAGGTAATTAATTGGAGATTGCGAATTAAAAAAATAGTCTCGTTTTTTAAAAGCATAGTAACGATGACCATACGGAGAGCAAAATTCTGATAAGGATCGAAACGTCTCGCCTCGTGAGAGGTTTTGATCCTCAGACTTAGTATACCTATATATATCTCTGTCTCGCTCCTTCGCTCTATATCTCTCTCTCTATATCTATATACGTATCGCGTGCCTAATGCCAAAAGGGCCTATTACAGCAAGAAGATAGGGGTCCATGCCAAAAGGGCCTATAAAAAATTTTTTTTTTGCCATTCTTCTTAAAATTGCTTGAAACGTGAAGATCTGTAAAAAAAAAAATTTTGATGTACTAAAACCAAAAGGGCCTATAAAAAAAATCAAAATTTTTCAAAGTTTTGAATAGAAATTGCATACCAGAGCATTATTTTTTTTGAAAAAAAAATTTTTTTTTTGAAAAAAAAATTTGTTTTTTTTGAAAAAAAAAAGTTTAAATAATTTGTTATTGTTTATTTGTTTCAACATTTTGTTATTTTTTATTTGTTTAAGCAATTTGTTTAAACGTTTGTTTAAATTATTTGACTTGTTTTCATTTTTTTTTTTTGCAAAAAAAAAAGTTGAAGTGATTTGTTATTGTTTATTTGTTTCACCAATTTGTTATTTTTTATTTGTTTAAAGAATTTGTTATTGTTTACTTGTTCAAAAAATTTGTTCTTTTTTTTAAATAATTTGTTATAGTTTATTTGTTTAAATAATTTAGTTATTGTTTATTTGTTTGAACAATTTGTTATTGATTAAAACGAAAGTAATTTGTTATTGATTAAAACGAAACTTAAAGTACTTCTACTTTAAGTACTTTAAATTTCAAGTACTTAAAGTAATAAGTACCTAGTACTTTAAGTACTGCCGGTACTTAATACTTTAAGTACTTAATGTATTTTGTACTTCATACTTGAAGTACTTAAAGTACTAGGTACTTATTACTTTAAGTACTTGAGATTTAAAGTATTTAAAGTACAAGTACTTAAAAAATCAAGTACCAATTTCAAGTACTTTTTGTATTAAAGCATATTTTTACCTTGCATGATACACTGAGAGTCGACAGATTGAAACAGAAATATTTAAACCAAGAATTATCAGTAGCACTGACGATAGAAATTTTTTTTTTTTTAAATCTATTTTGATACAGGTATTCATGATAATTCATGATAAATTCACGATATTATATCATGAATTGTTACAATCGTGGATCCGAATCAATAACAAATTGTTTAAAAAAATAAGAACAAATTGTTGAAACAAATAAACAATAACAAATTGTTGAAACAAATAAATAATAACAAATGATTTAAACTTTTTTTTTCCAAATAAAAAAAAAATGTTTCCAAAAAAAAAATTTGAAAAAAAAAAAAATTTCAAAAAAGAAAGATTTTTCCAAAAAAAATATTTCAATTTTCTTAGCGGGAGGTAAAAAAAAAATTATAGGCCCTTTTGGCTTTAGATCACTAAATGTTAAATGTCCTAAGGCCAACATTTGAGACATAGGCCCTTTTGGCTTTGGAAAATTTTTTTTTGTCTTTAGGCTTAGAAAATGTTGGCAAAACGATTGGCGCAAAAAAAAAAATTATAGGCCCTTTTGGTTTTGCAAAGCCAAAAGGGCCTATAACTTTTATAGGCCCTTTTGGCATTAGGCACGCGATATATATCCACGCTTATTCCTGTACACCCCGTGATAATATATATATAGGTATAGACATTGTAGCGATGACCGTACGGAGAGCAAAATTCAGGTAAGGATCGAAACCACTCGACTCTCGACGAGTTTTACTCCTCGAGGAGTTATACTCCATCGAGCCCGTGCGCATTCGATCCTCGATGATCAACACGTTCAATGAGTTCCGACGGGGGATTCCATTGACTCAGTATATCTATATATATCTCTCTGTATACGTATATATTAGACTGATTCACGAAATTAGATTTTTTTTTTAAATCTCCGATTAAATACTTTCGGGGAAGTGAAGAAGATGCCTGTTGAAAGCAGAGCTCCGAATGTTGATATATTTAGAAGTCTCTCGTCGTTAATTTAAATTTTAGATTTAAATGACACAGGAAAAAAAAATCAAACTTTGAAATTTTTTACCTCGACTTTGTGTGAACTACTGTTGGTCATTTCTTTAAAAATTAGGTTATTTACGATAATGGAATTCAAACTCTTTTTTCAGGAGAGATTTCACAATGTTTAGTAATAAATTTTAACATTTTTCCGGAAACTAAAAAAAAGGGAAATGTCCTCTAAATTTAATTTTAACTTTGCATAACTTTCGAAGGAGTGAGTTTTTCAAAAAAATCTTGGGAGACCTTTTTTGTAAAGCGTTCTATTCCCTATAAGAATATGTATCGCAGATTTTGGTACAAGGACGTGAAGTCGAGGTATGGCATTTCAAAGTATAAACATTTTTTTTCCTGTATTATTTAAATGGAAATTCGGGATGAGAGATCTCAAAATATTAATATTGAGATCGCTGCTTACATATATATATACGCCCGTTCATTCCTGTACGCCCCGTGTTAATGTATGTAGGTATAGGTATAGTAATGATGACCATACGGAGAGCAAAATTCGGGTAAGGATCGAAACGTCTCGCCTCGTGAGAGGTTTCGATCCTCAGGCTTAGTATACCTATATATATCTCTGTCTCGCTCCCTCGCTCTATATCTCTCTCTCTATATCTATATACATATATATCCACGCTTATTCCTGTACACCCCGTGATAATATATATAGGTATAGACATTGTAGCGATGACCGTGCGGAGAGCAAAATTCAGGTAAGGATTGAAACCGCTCGACTCTCGACGAGTTTGCTCCTCGAGGAGTTATACTCCATCGAGCCCATGCGCATTCGATCCTCGGCGATCGACCCGTTCAATGAGTTCCGACGGAAGATCCCATTGACTCAGTATACCTATATATATCTCTCTGTATACGTATATATTAGACTGATCCACGAAATTAGATTTTTTTTTTTTTTGAAATCTTTGATTAAATACTTTCGGGGAAGTGAAAAAGATCCCTGTTGAAAGCAGAGCTCTGAATATTGATATATTTAGAAGTCCCTCGTAGCGAATTTATATTTTAGATTTAAGTGACACAGGAAAAAAAATTCAAACTTTGAAATTTTTTACCTCGACTTCGTGTGAACTACTGTTGGTCGTTTCTTTAAAAATTAGGTTATTTACGATAATGCAATTCAAACTTTTTTTTCAAGAAAGATTTCACAATATTTAGTAATAAGTTTCAACATTTTTCCGGAAACTAAAAAAAGGGAAATTTACGCAAAATTTAATTTTAACTTTGCATAACTTTCGAAGGAGTGAGTTTTCAAAAAATCTTGGGGGACCTTTTTTGTAAAGCGTTCCATTCCCTGTAAGGATATGTATCACAGATTTTGGTACAGGGACTTGAAGTCAAGGTATGTCATTTCGAAGTTTAAACATTTTTTTTTCTGTATTATTTAAATGGAAATTCCTGATGAGAGATCTCAGAATATATTAATATTTTGAGATCTCTCATCCCGAATTTCCATTTAAATAATACAGGAAAAAAAATGTTTATACTTTGAAATGTCATATACCTCGACTTCACGTCCTTGTACCAAAATCTGCGATACATATTCTTATAGGGAATGGAACGCTTTACAAAAAGGGTCTCCCAAGATTTTTTTGAAAAACTCACTGCTTCGAAAGTTATGCAAAGTTAAAATTAAATTTAGAGGACATTTCCCTTTTTTCTAGTTTCCGGAAAAATGTTAAAATTTATTACTAAACATTGTGAAATCTTTCCTGAAAAAAGAGTTTGAATTTCATTATCATAAATAACCTAATTTTTAAAGAAATTACCAACGGTAGTTCACACAAAGTCGAGGTAAAAAATTTCAAAGTTTAAATTTTTTTTTCCTGTGTCATTTAAATCTAGAATTTAAATTAACGACGAGAGACTTCTAAATGTATCAACATTTGGAGCTCTTCTTTCAACAGGCATCTTCTTCACTTCCCCGAAAGTATTTAATCGGAGATTAAAAAAAAAAAAAAATCTAATTTCGTGAATCAGTCTAATATATACGTACACAGAGAGATATATATAGATATACTGAGTCAATGGGATCCCCCGTTGGAACTCATTGAACGTGTTGATCATCGAGGATCGAATGCGCACGGGCTCGATGAAGTATAACTCCTCGAGGAGTAAAACTCGTCGAGAGTCGAGCGGTTTCGATCCTTACCTGAATTTTGCTCTCCGTACGGTCATCGCTACAATGTCTATACCTATATATATTATCACGGGGTGTACAGGAATAAGCGTGGATATATATGTTGAGACGGCCCTGGCCAGCCAGGGGCCCCGAAGCGCGAACTACGGCACTACGTAACGTGCAAAAAGCACGAGATCCGTGAGCCAATGAAGAACGAGCCACAAGATGTCGACATAAGGCACCAATTGCGAAAACGACGACGACATCAAGCGCCTATCAGAAGGCCCGAAGATCACGCAA
Source organism: Alloplasta piceator (assembly GCA_946863875.1). Lineage (NCBI taxonomy): Eukaryota > Metazoa > Arthropoda > Insecta > Hymenoptera > Ichneumonidae > Alloplasta > Alloplasta piceator. The sequence goes on along the minus strand of OX333079.1, from coordinate 29,807,772 downwards.
CCTGGAAACGGCAAATCATACAATATTAAAAACACGAAATACACGCCGAACACAATCACAACGATGAGGACGAGACAGCCAATGACGAAAAACGAGCACCGGGGAAACCGGGTATAAAAGGGCCACCGAAACCGAGGAAAGGCACTCGAAATCGAGCCATACGACGAAGCTATCCTCTGGCCTCAGGAAGGGGGATAGTCTGGAAGTAGGCAAGATTCGAAAAGGAAAAGGGAGAAAAATCGCTGCGAAAAGCGAACGGCGGAAGCTATAGTGGGCACGCCGAAAATAGGAAAAGAGGGAGAGAAAGGAGGGGATAGACGAGACGTCACTATCGACGCACACATCGAGACATAAAAGTCACTAGGGAGATTTCCATAGGAAATCCCTCACAAGACACAGAAAAAACACGACAAACCACTCCACCAGAGCCTTTAGAAGAAAGTAAAAATTTCTCAAACGCTAACGAGGCGACAACACAAAAAAAAAGACACGAAAACTCCAGAGACGAGTCACACCGATACGCACGAGTGATCACGTGACCACGCGGGCAGAGGAAGAACACGCGAAAACAAGAAAAACTCGCACGACGGTGAAGCACAGAAGAGCCGACAGGACACAAAACATCGAGTACACAAACCCACTATCGAAGACATTTACGAAGACCACGAAATTACTCCGAGAAACGGTCGAAACAGCGACGACGTGAGAGCCCACGCTGTCACTCCGCCACGAGTCGCCGCCATCTTGTGCCAGGTATTCCGCAATCGATTAAACATCGACCACATCGATCCAGGGGAAATCACCAGGAGAGCGCCAGCCAATCAGAGCAGCGCGACAGCAAGGAACGGTGGAACGAGGGAGAACAGAAAGGCGCGCTTCCCTCCACCACGCAGCCCGATCCAACGGACAGCATATAGAGAGCGTCCGTGAACCAGAGCCCGCGCGCACAGCACGAGAGCACGGCCAACCCGTACGCCGTGAGAGCGAGAGCAACTCCCACCAGCAGCCCGTATCCACGCGAAGCAGGGCGAGGACCACGAACGAGGGAGAACAGCAAGGCGCGCTCATCCCCACCTCGCAAGCGATCCAGCAGCAAGCACAGAAAGAGAAAGTATTTGCCAATCAGAGCAGCGCTCACAGCGAGAGAGCGTCAGCCAACCCGAACAACGTGAGAGCACAGCACGGTGCAAGCCGGGAAGCAAACACGGGGGGCCCCCCACCAAGCAGCTTACATTCGCGAGAAGCTGAGCGAGAGGATCACGAACGAGAGAGGGCAGCAGCGTACAACGGACAGCTAACCACAACACCGAGCCACAAGCCCGCCCAAATATTATTTTCAAACAAATCTACGCGGCGCAACCTGTCCATGCACGAATAAACGAGCACGACTAATTAGTTTAAATCAGAAAATAAATAAATTTGGGAGTTTCACCCTAAACTTGGTCTATCGCGCTTTATTTCCGAGTCGAGATCCGAATCCTGCCGGTACGTCAGTGCACTACCGCATAAATTAATGATAACGATATTTGCTACCGTTACATTTGGCGCCCGAACAGGGACTCGATTTGAATAAAGACAGACCGGTTAAGGGTAACCTGGGCAAAGAACTCTGATGACGGAGAAAAGCCTCGCAGACGAGATGGAAGAGCTACGCATAATGGAGGAACTCGAGGATCGCCACAGACAAGCCCGGGTCATCGACCCAGACGCAGCAGCATCTCTGCAATGGGAATCTACCACGGCAGACGGAGTTTTGGAAGAGGCACGCCGAAGAGATCGACGCACGATGGGACGCATATCGAACATCCTACCAAGCAGCGAGGTAATCATTCCGGAGACGGTGAACGAGACAGAAGATTGGAGCCTCAATACTGAAACAACAGTCGACGCGCCGGAGAAGGAACTACCAAGCGGTCTAAAACGAGTCGTTCGCGCGATCAACAAAATAAAAGACGAACAGCGGAAGGAATACCAACAAATAAGGAGTAAGCTCCAGCAAACAAGTGACGAGGCGGTCGCCAGAACGGCGCTCCTTCGGGAAGAAATACGAAAAAGACTTACCAAGGAAATAGAAGAAAACGATGCCCGAACCATGAGGAACATAGCCCTAATGCGGGAGGCACCTGATCGAGACAATCAAGTCTTCCAAGACTACGCCCGGGAGAAAATCGCCACACACAGCGTGGCCATCTCAGACATTTCAGAGAATGTCATGAAGACAACATCTGAGATAAAGAAGAGGATCGAACAGAGCGAAGTCAGGATCAGAAGCTGCGAAGAACAATTGAGGAAAGGACCTAGTTTAACCAACGCCACGGGCTATGGAGGTCTAAACATGAGCCGATTCTGCGCAGCCAACCTTCGACCACCAATGTACAACGGAGACGGAAAGGAGAGACCAATACGGTTCCTCCGAGAATTCGAGGAGTACCACCGGGTGACAGACGGTGAAGACCTAAAATACACGGTGGGACAATCTCTAAAAGGCACTGCGAAAGTTTGGTGGATGCTAATTGGAGACGAGGTACACACCATCGAGGATTTTTGCCGCAAGTTTAAGGCACGGTACTGGACACAAGAGATCCAAGACAAGGTCCGAAGACACTTAGAATTCGGAGCTTATGAATGGGACCGACAGCAACTAACACGTGCCGAATATGCAACACGAGCAATCGGAAATGCCAGAGACCTCACCCAAACTCTAACGGACGAGGAAATCATCCGAAAACTGGCTAATCACTTCGACGAGCATGTTAGAACGGCGGTTATGGTCAGGGGAATTCATACCATCGACAAACTACTTGAACTGCTGGAAAGCACCGATGGTATGGGATCACTAAACTCGAAAGGAGGACCACCCAAAAATCAAGGGCACTACCCACGATACGAAGGACAGGTTCAAGGGCGACGACCACCATATTCAGAGAACGGGAGAGGGAATACTATACCCCAACAGCGGCAAAAACAACCACAGGGAGAATGGCCGAACAACGGACAGAATAGGCCAGAATATCAAACGGCCATGTCACCAACACCCCAAGGAGACACCACGGCGACGAGCAAACGCGAGTATACGACGCATGCAATCAGCAACGCACCATGGGCGACAGCAGCTCAGCAATCAGGAATCCCACCGGGACCGTTCATTGGTCAGCCAAACCCATGGACAGGGGGACCCTCCCAAACGAACCAGGGAAACGAGTAACCGTTGCGTCCGAAGAAGAGCACAAAGGGGGCGCAACGGAAGATGATGAAATCGCAAAATGGGCACTCGAAGAAGCAAGAGAGCGACAGAAGAGAAACACAACAAGAAAAGAGAGGAGAAAGAAACAGAAGGAACCAAAAACCATCAGAGCCAACATATTCCAGGGAGAAAAAGGAAGGAGTAACGAGAAAAGAGAGCAAGAGGAAAGAGAAAAGTGGAGAGTGATCGATGAGCTGGGAAAAGGAGTCGTCATGAAAAAGGAGAACACAGACGCCTAGGACCCAGACGAGACGCTGACCAGAGGAAAAGAGGAGGGGAGACACGAGAGGAAGAGGCAGCTCTACGGAATAACGGCACAGACATGGTTCGAGGATCCAAGGGAGTATCTCCAAGAGGAAGGAGACCCTCATCAAGAAAAAGGGGACGATGACGTCCACCCTAAGTGCCCAGAGATCCAGATCAAGATAGAAGAACTAGAGACCACGGCGCTAATAGACAGCGGAAGCGAGGTATCTTGCCTTGCGGAGGAGATTTTTGAGCAAGACCAGAATAGGTTAAAAAGCTGCCCGACACTGCCGGTGATCGGGACGGAGATTTTCGGAGCATTCGGGGGACAATCGGGAAGGATAAAGAGACAGATCTTAGCAGAAGTCACCGCAGACGAAGTAAAGGAAGCAGTACAGCTACTGGTAGTCCCAAAGCTCATGAGATCGGCCATCATTGGGTTCGATGGGATGGTGCAGCTGAAGATAACGGTAGACACAATGGAAGGCGTCATTAAGATAAAAAATAAAATCGTAAAAAGGCTGATCGGGGGGCAATGGGAAAAGGAAAAACCCGACGATACAGAGGACCCGAAGGCCGAACAGCTCGTGACAAAGACGAAGGAAAAAAAAGGACAAATGATAGCCAACGCACAGAGAGGAGGACGAATGGAAGAAGAAGACATCACTGAAGAAGAAGTCAACGAAAAACTAGCAGAGAATCGAGAGTTACCAAAACAAGCACGAGACTGCCTCAGAGGGCTCATCTACCGGTACCGGAGGATCTTTCGAAAGCGACCTGGAAGGATGGAAGCCTACCAGCACAAACTAATCCTCAAGGGGGCAGAACCTTACGTACACCGGTCATACCCAGTACCGATGAAATACCGAGAAAAAGTCGCAGCGGAAATACAGAGAATGTTAGATTTCGGAGTAATACAGAAAGCCACGAGCCGGTACATCAACCCACTCGTGACGGTAATTAAGAAAAACGGATCAGTTCGACTGTGCCTAGACGCCAGACAACCAAACAGATATCTGGTCGAGGACCATGATACTGCACAACCAACGGAAGAGATCTTCCAGAAATGTGGGGGCAGGCGGGTAATGTCAAGCTTGGACATGACAAGCAGTTTCTGGCAAGTACCGCTACAAGAAGAGTCGAGGCAATACACGGCTTTCCAATACGAAGGGAAATGCTACCAATTCACAGTGACACCCTTTGGATTAAAAACAAGCACAGCAAGCCTAGTAAAAGGATTAGACAGGGTTCTGCAAGGATTGGGAGACAGCGTGATCAACTTTGTAGACGATCTACTATGCCTCTCAAGGACGTACGCAGATCATATCCAAGATCTGGCGACAATCTTCCAGCGGATGGAGACCCACAACGCACTGTGGGTAGATTCACAGAAAAATCGGCAAAACTAGGCCGATGTGCGTACTGAAAAATGCAATGGTGATTCTTAAGTTTTTAACATCGCTGATTTCAAATCTGGAATCAAAATTTCGAAAAAACAAAATGGCGGACCGGAAGTGACTATCTGCGTTACTAAAAAGAATCCAATTTGAGTAGGGATCGGTAAATCAGCGGTTTAAAAGTCACTGATTAAAAATCTCAAATCCAAATTTTGAAAAAACAAAATGGCAGACCGGAAGTGACTATCTGCGTTACTAAAAAGCATCCGATTTGAGTGGGGATCGGTAAATTTGCGGTTTAAAAGTCACTTATTGAAAATCTTGAATCAAAATTTCGAAAAAACAAAATGGCGGACCGGAAGTGACTATCTGCGTTGCTAAAAAGAATCCGATTTGAGTAGGGGTCGGTAAATTTGCGGTTTAAAAGTCACTTATTGAAAATCTCTAATCAAAATTTCGAAAAAACAAAATGGCGGACCGGAAGTGACTATCTGCATTACTAAAAAGCATCCGATTTGTGTAGGGATCGGTAAATTTGCGGTTTAAAAGTCACTTATTGAAAATCCTGAATCAAAATTTCGAAAAAAAACAAAATAGCGAACCGAAAATATATTTTTATCTTACTCATAAGCAACTTTTGCTATCAGAAATCAATATTTGTGTTTTGAAGGTTGTTTTTTATAAATTTTGAATGAGATTTGGGGAAAACGAAACGATTGTCTGGAAGTGAGGGAAAGTTTTCAAATAATTTCGGAAAATTAGTTATAAATCATTTTTAACGAATTTTATTGCTAAATACATTTAAAACAGCAATCGACACTTAACGAATTAAATTTTACCGAAAATAATACGTGCGTTACATAGAATAATTAATAATTAATAATAATAATAATAATATTAATTATTAATAATTATTCCTGATTTCAATATTAATCATAATCGTCAGCGTCGGAATCGCGATCGCCGTCGTCAGAGGAATTGGTGGATTCTGATTCGTCACTCGTGTATTCCATTAATTCACCTAAACCATACTTATCGCGAGAACTATCGGTACAGAGCAAAAGTTGCAATGCTTCTGGTGATAAACTTTCTGCTTTTTTCGGATACTGCTTGCCCATGCTCGATATGTACGGATCTGAAGTTAAGAGGAGTCGATTGAAAACGTCTTGCATGGTCGCTGTTCTCGAGTGTTTTCGAGCAAAACACTCGCGATATTTTTTAATATCCTTGTTACGGGCTTCCTGTGCGTCTTCTGACATTTGCCCGATAGGAAGCGGGGACCATTCAATTATCAAAGGACCGTGAATCGAAACTTTGTGAACCGTAGTTGGCCTGCAGTACCAAGAATACAAAGTTACGAACATTTCGGCGGTTTCAAGACTATATTGTTTGAAAGCAGTTACATTTACGGCAAAGCCACTTGAAAGTACTTGCAATATTATGTGGAATCTTTTCATAATATTCTCGTCCAAACCCAAAATTCTTGATGAAATTTGAGTCTTTTCAAAAAAACGTCGCGCAGTGTTTCCGTCGTTACTGCTACCAAACCCTTGTTTCGATTTATCAACATCAAGATGCAACTCTTTCTTGAATGCGGCTTGAATAACTCGTTTTCGCTCAGCAACTACTTTTTTTTCTTCATCTTTTCGAGTTTGCCACTTGTGAACACCGATTTTATAGCTGATGTGCAAGAAGCACTCAAAAAAACGGATCCACGCATGCAACGTTGATAATCCAAGTTCGAGTCGAGTTCTGTCAACGTCTACAGTTTTCATCAGCTCTATGTCATTAAATTGCGATGATGTGAGATTGCATATATAGCAACGCATTGCGGATTTTGTATTTGTCACGGAGTTGCAAACTTTGCCGTCAATCATAGTGAAATACAGCTCGTATTTAACAGTAACTTCCTTCCCGTCAATAAATGTCGTAAAAGGGGTGAGAGACTCGATCTGATTATCAACGTGTTGCCGTTCCTGAATCGTTGACGACACAGTTTCTTTTAAAAATTGAATTCTAATAGGGCGACAATACCGTGGAGATGAGGGCCTGGGATTTTTCCAAAGGACGAATTCTTTTTTTGAGATATCCGATCCTAAAATTTGCAATGGAGCTAAAGACGTTAAAAATATACTCGCATCAGAACTCTCAGCATTCGTAAACTTTTGTTTGTATTCACTGTGCCCAGAGCTTCCATCACAACCCCATTTACAAATTAGTCTTAAATTCTTCGATTCTTCAGGGCGCAAAGAGTTAATCACGTCAGTTTGCAACTTTAGAATTCTGTCGCAAGTGTGATCAATCAAAGACTGTAATTTCACTTCGGCCAAAGTCTCAGTTACCGTTATATCTGAAGGGTAACAACGGTTTTTAGCAGCAACGACTTTTGCGTACGATGGATAAATAGCAACTTTTTTATTTCTCAAAGATCGCCTGATGTCTATGTATTGCTGTTTTGTTAGTTTTGCATTTACAAAATCTATCAGTGCTTCATCTCCAGACATCTCAACTAGCCGTGGATCTATCGACGATTCATATGCTGTTCGGTATCTCGCAGCTCTTGAGGGAGATTTTGTTGTGATGTTTTTTAAAATAGTGGCAGCATCGTTTAATCCTGCAGAACTGAGTCTCATCCTGGTGGCCAAACTTAATTCCTCCACGCAATGCTTTTCACTGACTTCTAAAGCCCTTCTTTTCTTGGTACGTTCACTCGACTCTTCGAAACTCAATTTTCGAGGTCGCCCAGATACACCTGAAGTTGATGGCTCTCCAATTGGTTTCGTACAATTCTGAAAAAAATAGCGCGAGCGTTATACTATACATCTTGACCCATAACTCGAGTTTTCGAAACATCAATAAAATTAATTACCAAAATAGTTATTGAAGTTTGCAACCATTTTTCATTTTTTTTTAAAAATGCATTGTGGCTTCTGTGCACTTCGAGCCATCTACTTTTGATATTACAAAGTAATTTTTTTAATGAATCCTTTTCATTGTTTTCAATCGTGAAAGATTCGGATGACTCAAGAGTAATTTTTTCCTCAAAAATCTGAAGTTGCTCATCCAGGCACAATTTAAATTTCTCCTTAATCATTCCAAAAATATCCTGATAAGTGCACGTGTAATCCATGGCACGTGAACCTAGAATAAAACAAGTATGATAAACATTCACTAAAAATGAATGTGTTCATGGGAAAAATTTTAATCTAATTGTAAATGATAGAATTCATTATTGTAACATTTTGAACACCCGTTACATGAATCATGACTCTTTACGAATAGATCACTGGATAGAAAATTATTTTATATTCCACAAGGACCGGCTATTGTCCCCAGCAGGTATACGTTCACCTGGTGGGGACTATGCACCCAGCCTGAACAAAGAAGCCAAGCGTTGCGCGACATGAGAATTCCGGTTCCCAAAGCCAGATATGCAACAATCTGCAGATTTTTTTTTATAAATTCTAATCTTAATAACATTATCAATAGGCTACAATGTTCAAAAGTCTGGGATCTCCTGGGATCACAACTAGTTTTATACTTCTTTTGGAAAAATTAATTTACAAGCTTGTTTAAAATGCATACATTGAACACTCTTTTATACATACAATATTTCAAATTTCAAAAAACTATTTGACATGATAATATTCTACATACCTTCAAGATTATCTCCCATTTTACCGATTTGAAATCGGTAGCGTAGAAGAAAATATATTTCACTTTGCGCGAATCGAAAATTTCAGCGTACAAAATCGCTACGTTCTTCACTCTCGAACGGTCGAGTTCAGACTGTCGTAAGTCGAGTACCGCGAAGGGTAGGGACCGGTCCTTTTACAATAGGGCGTACAAATACCTGGTCTTTGAAATGACATACAAAGAAATACGAAGCGAGAACACTCAATTTTTGGGTTTTGCCGATTTTTCTGTGATTCTGCCCACAGTGCAACGTGACACTTAATTTTAGCAAATCGAAATTCTCCCGCGAAGAAGTCGCATTCTTGGGGCACATTCTTACAATCAATGGTCTAAAACCCCAAGCGGAAAAGATTCAAGCTATAAAGAATTAACCCCACCCCAAGACAATAAAGCAACTACGGGGATTTCTCGGACTGGTGAACTTCTACACAAAATTTACGCAGAAACACGCACAGGAGACAATACCACTGCTCGAGCTATTAAAAAAGGAGCAACCTTGGGAATGGAACGACGCCCGAGAAATAGCATTCAACAGAGTAAAAGGGCTCTTCTGCGACTCGGTTCTGCTCAAACACGCAGATAACAAGAGACCATACACCTTGACAACGGACGCGAGCGACTACGCGCTAGGGGCAACCCTCACGCAGGAAGACGACCAAGGCGAGACAGGAATAATCGCAATGGCCAGCAGGACGCTGAAAGGAGCGGAGATCGGATACAACACGACCGAGAAAGAGCTGCTGGCAATCGTTTGGGCACTACAAAAGTTCAGAACATACCTACTCGGGGCGAAGATCAAGATCATCACGGACCACAAGGCGCTCATGTTCATGAAATCATGCCGCTTTGTAGGAGACCGCCTCATGAGATGGGCCCTGTTAATCCAGGATTACGACCTGGAAGTGGAGCACTGCCCAGGAAAACGAAACAGAGTCGCAGATACGCTGAGCAGACTCCGCGAGAAAGACGGAGAAGGGGTACGAGAACGCCAAGGGAAAATCTCCATAGCAGCACTGCTAGCACAGAAACCCTCGAAGGAGCTGGCAAACGAATTGAGGAATATTGGAAGACGACAACGGGAACAAGAAGGATGGAACCAGATCATCGAGAGCCTCGAAAACAAGAAGGCGAGCGAGGAAACAAGAAAGAAGTATCGATGGGAAGACGCAAGCCTACAGAAAAGAACAAGAAATGGCACATGGAAAGTCATGCTACCCACCCCAGCGGCCGACCAACTAATCAAAGAATGCCACGAAATGTACGGGCATCTAGGCGCACGGAAAATCTTCAGGATGCTAGACGAAGACTTTTTGTTCCCAAAGGGGGCGAAACGGACGCGACAAATCATCGCAAGCTGCGATATCTGCCAACGCAACAAAATAGCGACACAAACCAACTACGCCAACATGCAGACAATCATCCCAGAAGGACCGGGGGACTTATTGTCAATAGATTTCTACGGGCCACTCCCGGCATCGGTAGGAGGGGTTAAACACATCCTAGTCACGATAGACGCATTCACAAAATATGTCGTGCTATATCCTCTACGAAAGGCAAACACGGCGGCAACAATCAAACGCATCTTCGAAGACTACGCCCAAAAATACGGAAAACCGAAGCGGATTCAGTTCGACCACGGGACCCAATTTACAGCCAAAGCCTGGAAAGAGAAACTCAAAGAGGAGAACATAGAAGGAGTGTTCTCATCGATCCGACACCCACAGGGAAATATAGTCGAACGCACAAACCGGGAACTCGGACGATTTTTTCGGACATTCCTGGAGGAAAAACACTCAGGGTGGTCAAAATGGGTACCAATCATACAGAGATGCATAAACGAAACCCACCATGAGACGACGGAATACACCCCAAAGGAATTCCATTCAAAAAAGAAGCCACACCGGGTGTGGAAAGATTGGGTCAAAGCGCTACAAGAAAACCAAGATGGAGGGATGACATATGAACAAAAATGTGAAATGGTCAAGGAGAGGATAATAAGAAAAGGCCGATGGCGGGCTGAGAGATTCGATGCAACACACAAGACGACAACGTTCGAGGAAGGAGAAACGGTCCTGGTCCGAGCCCTAAACGTATCTGACCCGGCAAAGAACATCACAGCAAAATTCCTACCGTTATACGAAGGCCCATATCGCATAAAGAAATGCGTGGGAATCGCGACATATCTATTGGTCGAACCAACGACCAAACGAGAAAGAGGAAAATTTCACGCAAGCCTCTTGAAACGATACGTAGAAAGACAAACGAAAGGACCGGAAACGGCGGGTCACCAGCAGTGAGATGAAAATCCGGCAAAAGAACAACAGCCAATCAAAATGCGGAAGGCGGAAGATAAAAGGAGCAACGAGGCCACAGAAGAAGACAGTAAAGAGACAAACGATGGACAAAAAGGACGAACAATCAGAAGAAAAGATGAGAAAATCAGGGGACCAAGGGTCCACAGTGACGGGGGCGACGAACAACCAAATACCATGGAAACTCCACGAGATCACCCGGAACCCTCCCAAAATACTCCGCAGAAAATGGAACAGAAGAAGGAAAGCAGCAGAAAAAGCAAAGGAGGAAGAAAAAATAAGGGGAGCCTGGGAACGAATCAACGAAGAATACCGCCTTAAGGAAGTAACGGACAAGAACATCAAAGACTGGTACCCCGGAATCTCCCTAGGACTATGAAGGAAGGGGAGAAACGATAAAAGGAGGAACACGGCGTAAGAAAAGTCAAAAAACCACGAGCAACGAACGAGAAAACACAGTGAAGACGAAAAGAAAATGGACGGACACTACACAAATTATAACACCGACAACGATGGAGGGACAAAGAACAACGTGAGAATAATCGAAACAGACAGCCCGTCACGGTTCTATATCCACCTCGAAGACCCCTTTGGCATAAGGGCGAGCATGTTAAAAACCATCGAGGAGCTCAACGACGAAATTAACGAGGTCTTTCCCCTGCTAGAGGAAGAGAGCTACGAAGGAGCAAACATCCTCTATAAGTACCAGAGGCAGTTCCATCGGGGAATACTAACGAAGGCCGGTCACAACGGAAGGGGTCGGGTATGGCTAGGCGACTATGCCGTCAACGCCGACGCAGCTCCAGAAGAGCTTTTTACCGCCCCGAGCTACATCCGTAACACGCCATTCTTCGCGATTCCGTGCGGCCTCCACAGGACAAGACCGACGACGGAGGATGGAAAATGGGCGCCGGAGATAACGGACCTTTTCCGGCCGATCATGGAGGGCATACCATGGAAGTTGACGGTCCGAGAAACCATGTGGCCGGGAAGTGCATGGTGGGTAGATCTGGAAACAATGGCCACCGGCCAAAACCTTGGACACACCATGCTGGAGGAGGGCCTGGCGGGGCAAGGAGACAACCCCATTATCAGATCATGGACCCGCGATGGAGGGTCATGGGCAAACCCGACCGCACTACAAGAGAAACTAGGCAGACATGTGAGAAGACCCACAAGGCACTCCGACAGGGACCAAGATGAGCCGCAGCAGCAACCGGCAACGGAGCATCACGAGGACCCATGGCAGGAGGGATGGGAGACCGACGACGAAGCGGCCGGAGAAGAGGACTCGCAGGACGAGAACGCGGGGTACGACAGTGACACGATCACCATCCCAGACCGGCAAGACAACAACGACGACAGCGACACTGACGGCGAAAAGACCAACGAGTCGAGCGGCGAATAGAAAGGAAAGAAGAATGAAAAAAAAAAAAAAAAAAAAACCGTTTCAGTTGAATATAGCGAACCTATCCCCGCCGAAAGGAGGCATCCCAACCTCATAAAACAAAGGGAAAAGGAGAAAAGAAGCCAGGCAGCAAACACAGCAAGAAAAGACGTCGCAGAAGAGGGCACCGACAAACCTAAAAAAAAAAAAAAACAAAAAAACAAAAAAAAAAATAAATAGAATAACGATAATAATGATAATGTAATAGAGCAAAAAGCAGCAGAAGCAAGCAGCAAAAGCGTGGACCAGGGACTCTCAACCGCACCTGCAACAGAAAAATCAAAGAGGGAAAGGACAGAAAAGGAAAATAAAACAAAAATTTTATTCGAACAGGCATAAGACCAGAAGCAAGCGAAGAAAATGTTAGAACAAAAGCAAAAAGCAAAATAATAAAGTCAGAAAAAAAAAAAAAGGGAGACAAAGCAAACTTTACTAAAAATACAAATAAAGAATGCGGGTTAGGAAATCTTTATCCTGGCGAGCATAATAAAGATTTCGGGGGACGATGAGACGGCCCTGGCCCCGAAGCGCGAACTACGGCACTACGTAACGTGCAAAAAGCACGAGATCCGTGAGCCAATGAAGAACGAGCCACAAGATGTCGACATAAGGCACCAATTGCGAAAACGACGACGACATCAAGCGCCTATCAGAAGGCCCGAAGATCACGCGACCTGAAAACGGCAAATCATACAATATTAAAAACACGAAATACACGCCGAACACAAACACAACGATGAGGACGAGACAGCCAATGACGAAAAACGAGCACCGGGGAAACCGGGTATAAAAGGGCCACCGAAACCGAGGAAAGGCACTCGAAATCGAGCCATACGACGAAGCTATCCTCTGGCCTCAGGTAGGGGGATAGTCTTGAAGTAGGCAAGATTCGAAAAGGAAAAGGGAGAAAAATCGCTGCGAAAAGCGAACGGCGGAAGCTATAGTGGGCACGCCGAAAATAGGAAAAGAGGGAGTGAAAGGAGGGGATAGACGAGACGTTACTATCGACGCACACATCGAGACATAAAAGTCACTAGGGAGATTTCCATAGGAAATCCCTCACAAGACACAGAAAAAACACGACAAACCACTCCACCAGAGCCTTTAGAAGAAAGTAAAAATTTCTCAAAGGCTAACGAGGCGACAACACAAAAAAAAAAGACACGAAAACTCCAGAGACGAGTCACACCGATACGCACGAGTGATCACGTGACCACGCGGGCAGAGGAAGAACACGCGAAAACAAGAAAAACTCGCACGACGGTGAAGCACAGAAGAGCCGACAGGACACAAAACATCGAGTACACAAACCCGCTATCGAAGACACTTACGAAGACCACGAAATTACTCCGAGAAACGGTCAAAACAGCGACGACGTGAGAGCCCACGCTGTCACTCCGCCACGAGTCGCCGCCATCTTGTGCCAGGTATTCCGCAATCGATTAAACATCGACCACATCAATCCAGGGGAAATCACCAGGAGAGCGCCAGCCAATCAGAGCAGCGCGACAGCAAGGAACGGTGGAACGAGGGAGAACAGAAAGGCGCGCTCCCCTCCACCACGCAGCCCGATCCAACGGACAGCATATAGAGAGCGTCCGTGAACCAGAGCCCGCGCGCACAGCACGAGAGCACGGCCAACCCGTACGCCGTGAGAGCGAGAGCAACTCCCACCTCGCAAGCGATCCAGCAGCAAGCACAGAAAGAGAAAGTATCTGCCAATCAGAGCAGCGCTCACAGCGAGAGAGCGTCAGCCAACCCGAACAACGTGAGAGCACAGCACGGTGCAAGCCGGGAAGCAAACACGGGGGACCCCCCCACCAAGCAGCTTACATTCGCGAGAAGCTGAGCGAGAGGATCACGAACGAGAGAGGGCAGCAGCGTACAACGGACAGCTAACCACAACACCGAGCCACAAGCCCGCCCAAATATTATTTTCAAACAAATCTACGCGGCGCAACCTGTCAATGCACGAATAAACGAGCACGACTAATTAGTTTAAATCAGAAAATAAATAAATTTGGGAGTTTCACCCTAAACTTGGTCTATCGCGCTTTATTTCCGAGTCGAGATCCGAATCCTGCCGGTACGTCAGTGCACTACCGCATAAATTAATGATAACGATATTTGCTACCGTTACAATGTATATAGATATAGAGAGAGAGATATATAGAGCGAGGGAGCGAGACAGAGATATATATAGGTATACTAAGCCTGAGGATCGAAACCTCTCACGAGGCGAGACGTTTCGATCCTTACCTGAATTTTGCTCTCCGTATGGTCATCATTACTATACCTATACCTATATGCATTAACACGGGGCGCACAGGAATGAACGGGCGTATATATACGTATATAAGCAGAGATCTTAATATTAATATTTTGAGATCTCTCATCACGAATTTCCATTTAAATATTACAGGAAAAAAAATGTTTATACTTTGAAATGTCATACCTCGACTTCAATTCCCTGTACCGAAATCTGCGATACATATTCTTATAGGGAATGGAAGGCTTTACAAAAAAGGTCTCACAAGATTTTTTGAAAAACTCACTCCTTCGAAAGTTACGAAAAGTTAAAATTAAATTTTGAGTAAATTTCCCTTTTTTTAGTGTCCGGAAAAATGTTAAAACTTAGTACTAAATATTGTGAAATCTTTCTTGAAAAAAAAGTTTGAATTGCATTATCGTAAAGAACCTAATTTTTAAAGAAACGACCAACAGTAGTTCACACGAAGTCGAGGTAAAAAATTTCAAAGTTTGAATTTTTTTTTCCTGTGTCATTTAAATCTAAAATATAAATTCGCTACGAGGGACTTCTAAATATATCAATATTTAGAGCTCTGCTTTCAACAGGCATCTTTTTCACTTCCCCGAAAGTATTTAATCAAAGATTTCAAAAAAAAAAAATCTCATTTCGCGAATCAGTCTAATATATACGTATACAGAGAGATATATATAGGTATACTGAGTCAATGGGATCTCCCGTCGGAACTCATTGAACGGGTCGATCGCCGAGGATCGAATGCGCATGGGCTCGATGGAGTATAACTCCTCGAGGAGCAAAACTCGTCGAGAGTCGAGCGGTTTCGATCCTTACCTGAATTTTGCTCTCCGTACGGTCATCGCTACAATGTCTATACCTATATATATTATCACGGGGTGTACATATGATGGATATATATGTATATAGATATAGAGTTTTAAGATATAACGGTACTCAGACAATTATGAAATTCTCAAAAACTCAAAAAAATGCGATCTTAAAATTTTGAAAAAATGTACACTACCCTTTTTCATATAATTAAATAATTTGACAAAATGTCAATTTTTTAGAGTGGACAACTTTTTGACCGTTTGAAATCGCACGGAATGCATTATATATATATATTATATAAATATATGTGGCATTCCACGGTATTTCGATCAAAATCTTACCTTCATGATTTTGATTTTCCTCTTAATTTTTTATATAAAATTTTTTATATAAAAAAGGACATTAAAAATAAAAAATAATCTAATAAAATATAACAAAATTTTTGGGCTTTGTTCCAAAATGGAGATTTCAAAACTCTATGAGTCAACTTTTTTTTTAATTTTTTGAATTTGACTCATAGAGTATTGAAATCTCCGTTATGGAACAAAGCCCAAAAAATTTGTTATATTTTTTTAGATTTTTCCGCATTTTTTCAGATTTCACAAAGTTGTCGCTTTTGTTTAAAAAAAATAAATAAATACATCCAAAAAACGCGTGGCTGAAAAATTCTGAAAAAATTTGGGAAATTTTTTTGAATGTCCTTATTTATGTAAAAAGTTTAGAGGAAAATCGAAATCATCAAGGTAAGATTTTGATCGAAATACCGTGGAATGCCACATTTATATTCATAGATATATGTTATTATTTGTTGATCCGGTTTACGAAAGCCCGGCTTGCGTTAGTGCTTACCTATCGACTGTATGTATCATAATTTTTCGTTACATTCATCACTGGTGATAATTGTCAAGCAAAAATGCGAATAAAAGAATAACAGGAAATGATAATTTAGAAAAACAACGAAATTAACGGAAATAAATTACGGCAATTCGCAAACATTGATCATGTTAACAAAAATTTGTATTTCAATACTCCTGTTTCCCAAGAATTTAAAGATGAAAAAATAATTGTCGGCTTAAAATAAAAAAAAAAGATTGTCGCAACGTAATTAACTATCAACGGTTGCATGCACAAAAGAAAATGGAGCGTTCAAAAACAATCGTCATTTCAATAGTAGAATATTTAACAAAAATACGTTTCCATTGAAAAGATTACATTAATCATACTATGTAATCTATGAGATTTTTGCAGTAACAATTTTTTAAAAGTTCAATGTTTTATTATTTCATGTAAAAATGCCGTTTCAATATTTCATCCAATAGTCAAGATCGTACATATATAATGTAACGCAAAACAAAGAGGGAAACATCCTGTGCCCAACGAGATCGGGCCAGGTAAAGATCGAAACCCTTTTGCGTCGCTCGAGGTTTTGATCCTCGGCGAGTTTTACTGGAAGAGTTCTCGGACGTTTCGATCCTCATAGGATCGATCCGACGGACTCGAGACACCCAATAACTCGCGATAGGATGGAAACCTCGTCCGAAAACTATTTACTCGCTCGCGATACGATCCCCAAAAATAAATGTCTCCTCGACTCGCGAGGAGAGGGAAACTACCTGAGTCTCTTTGCGCTCCCTCTCCGATTCGATCGTCCCGGTATACCATAAAGTTCCTCTCGCGATACGAGCTACCCTTCGTATACCTGCAATGTGCTCGCTCAAGGATTAAATCCCCGATCGAGCAAAACGTTTCGCTCGCAACCCCTGAAAACATTAAAATATAAAGAATATTTTATACACCTTATTTTCATCTTTAATCAAATCTTGATTAAAAAACTATACATGATGTAGTGTGCAAACAGAGCTCCATAATACATGTTATTCCAACATCGCAAATAACTGTAATTGTATATGTATCCGTTTTTTTTAAAGGATCCCAGGATCAGGTCGTCGTTTGGACGCGGAAAAAGATATTCGCGAAACTGCGTAACTGCATGAAATCCGACTTTAATTCTCAATTGAAAATTTTGGAGCATGAAGTGTCGAGAGAAGCTGATTGTCCTGTGCAAATACAGTCGACCGCAAGATCGCACTTAACGAACTTGTTATTTAAAATGCGAACGAAGTGGCAGGAGGTGAGAAGCAATGAAAAATTTTTTGACGGAAAAAACGAAAATTGGTTAAACACTGATTTTTCATTCTCTCTTCGCACAATAAAGCAATCAGAAGATTACGGAGCAGAAAATTCAACTTCAAAAGAATTGCAAACCATACCTGGTCGCCGGCGTGGTCGGCCATCGTTGGACTCCGCTACATCAAGCGATCGTTCAAAGCGTCGAAAATCGGACGAGCTAGGCAAAAAATATACGCCTGCACAATTATTGCAAGCAACAACGATGAATTTCCGGTCTTCTGGAAGCTTGAATTCAGCAAAGATTATATAAGATGTTGCTGCTTCACCAATGAGAGCGACACGGTACAGAGCAGCGTTTGCGAAAACATCTGATGCACGGCAAACGATTTCTGCGGATGAAGCACTGTCCGATATAGTTGAAGGAAAACTGACAAGACATCAGTACAACGTCATCAGAAAGAGATTGAGGACAGTGAATTGCAAAGTTTATCCGAGCTACGACTCCGTGCAAATAGCCAAGAAGCTCTGTTATCCGCCTCCATCCAGCATCACCGTCACCGAAACTAGTGCGGACGTAAGATTACAAGGCTTACTAGATCATACTAGCGAACGTCTCTTGCTCTCGAGGAGAGATTTTTTGAAATCACTCAATACCCAGCGTATCACAGCTGAATTGACATGTAAGTGGGGATGCGACGGAAGTTCAGGCCAGAGTGAAAATAAGCAATCATCCAGCGATGACTCTGCTTCGGACGCACATATATTTCTTACGTCGTTCGTTCCTCTTCGACTCGCCTCCTCTAATAGCGAATCTGACGAAAGCACCACCGAAGTCATATGGGAAAATCGAAGGCCCTTATCACCTCGATTCTGCCGACCAATTGGACTGCAGTTCGTTCGTGAAACTACTGAAGTGACTGCAAATGAAAAAAAATACACCGATGAACAAATAGCTTTGCTGGAACCATTCATAATGGTTGCAGGAGGCTCTGTAATCACGATAAATTACAAAATGCTGTTCACGATGATAGATGGTAAGGTGTGCAACGCTGCGACATCCACAACTTCATCGCTAAGGTGTAACTTGTGTAGTGCCACATCAAAGGACTTCAATGATATCGACAAAATTCTGAATCTGCCATTAATCAAGTCGAATTTAAGTTACGGTATGTCAACACTACACGCGTGGATCCATATGTTCGAGTGTTTACTGCATATTTCTTACAAATTATACTTCAAAAAATGGCAAGCTCGTATGGAGAGTGAAAAGGCATCAGTTAAGCAACGAAAATCTGATATCCAACATGGGTTGAGATCGAGCTTGGGACTTGTGGTAGATCGATCAAAACCGGGTTATGGCAGCAGTAACGATGGTAATACAGCCAGGCGTTTTTCGAAAATTTGCCGAAAGTTTCACTGATAACTGGAGTAAATGAACGGCTGATGGAGAAAATTCACGCAATTCTACAGGTGATATCCTGTGGAAAGAAATATCGATGTGGAAAAGTACAAAGAATACACATCGGAAACAGCAAGGATGTATGTAACCGAATACCCGTGGTATAATATGCCAACAGCAGTGCATAAGCTGTTGATACACGGTTCAAAAATAATAGCTTCCGCATCTTTGCCAATCGGGCAGCTATCGGAGGAGGCCCAGGAAGCCCGGAATAAAGATATAAAAAAATATTGAGAGGGATTTTCTCGCAAGTGCTCCCGAGACAGGACGATGCAAGATGTCCTCAACTGGTTGCTGGTATCCTCAGATCCATATATCTCAAGTTTAAAAGAACTTCCAGCGAAGAAGCACAAAAAACTATCGACTGATGCTCTGCGGCTGATATCCTATAGCGACGCAGAAGATGATTCAACCAGGGAACTGTCCACGTCTGAGAGCGAGGAGTATGACTCCGATTGAGTTTTATTACAATTTTTTTTAATTAAAGGGATTATCATAATTAATCGTCACCAAAATGTCTTGAATTTTGTTATAGTCGACCCAAAAACTCCTCCAGTATTTTTCAGCGATTTCCATCCAGTATTTCTGAGATCAAACGACAATATCTCAGCTGCCATGTTGTTCTTGAAGATTGCGATACCAATTTCGTAATCAGCAACCCCAAAAACGTTTTTTAGCCAACTTTCAGTCATTTCCAATCAGTATTTCTAAGATCGAACAATGATATCTCAGCCGCCATTTTGTTTTTGAAAATTTCGATACCAAATTCGTAATTAGCGATCCCAAAAACGTATCGTAGCAAACTTTCAGCCATTTCCAACCAGTATTTCTAAGATCAAACAACGATATCTGGGCCGCCATTTTGTTTTTGAAAATTTTAATACCAAATTCGTAATCAGCGACCCCAAAAACATACCTTAGCCAACTTTCAGTCATTTCGAACCAGTATTTCTAAGACCAAACAACGATAGCTCCGCCGCTATTTTGTTTTTGAAAATTTCAATATCAAATTCGTAATTAGCGACCCAAAAAACTACGGAATACCAAATTTGGTACAGTTCTAATCTTTCCCTGATTTATGGACACGACTCGGTCGAAATCCCCCACTGTGAGCCGTCACAACGATGTGAGGCCGACGCCGTCGTCGATCCGACGGGTGGTTACAGCAGTTAAATACATCCCGCATATTTTCCAACTATTCATTTACACATTTCAAATAAGCAATCATTTCATAAAATTTGAATAAAATAAATTTTTCAAAACTAATGTTTAAGAAACATTGAACAAAGAAAACATTTCCGTCTCACTTTTTGTTGGACCCGCTCTCGTGCCTGTATGTGTGTAGATATATCCTTAATTGTAGTTTTTTTCCTTATTATTAAAGATCGCTCAAGCGTTTCTTATTAACACTATCACTTATTGTCTATTTTCACTATTTTAAGATTACTGTCTCTAATGAATGCTTACATGTTCCTATAATATTATTCTATTCTATTTACTTACTCACTAAGCGAAGCACGATTAATATTTTTATAATTTTATTTTGCGAAGCACACACCTATTATTATTTAATATTATTTTTTTCCACTAACGAAGCAATTGCCAAAAGTCAATGTCATCCTTTATTTGCATCGTCTGCCGACGGCTCCTTGTCATCGACGTGCTTCACGATGACGGTGTCGACGCTCGCTGATAACGAATCTGTATCCAAGCCCTTGGAAACGTGGGCTGTCTCAGGGACGTTGACCAGCTCAGCGAGTTCGAGTCCGCGTTCGAGTTCGCTGGTTAAAATTTCCTCATCTAGGATATCCTGGTGAGCTTCGTCGGTGATCTCGGAGACGTCGATCAGCGTGACGTTGCTCACCGGTTGAAGAGGTGCCGGGAGGTTGACGACGTCGAAGAGTCCGTCGATCCACGACCGCGTGCTTCACGCGGAAAATTCTTCGGCCAAGTCTGAACAAAGGAGCTCAGCGAGTTTACTCCCGGGATCAGAGACCGTTTCCGTCGGGTTCGAGGTGGCTCTCGACGGTGACGATACCACATTGATCTTGACGTTATTGTCGAGCACGATTAAGTTACTTGCTGGAGGTTCCACCCATCGAATGCATTCGAGGATTTGTCCTGGATACAGAATCATTTGGGACGTTTTCGTGGCCGCATTCTTCGTCATCCCTCCGGTTTGCGCGTATTTAGGTTTTGCACGTATTTGTTCTTCTGCGCCGGTGGTTTGTCGGCACGTTTAGTTCTCAAGAACTTCAGAAGACGTCCGCGTGGTGGTTCTGGCTTCCGTTCTTCCTTTTTCTCCTTTAGGTCCCTACTGGAGAAAACCGGCGCGGCGGAAGTTTTTCCGACGCCCGAGAATCCCACACGCGGAAGGCCTACTGTTGTCATCGGTAGAGAGGGCGTCTGTCCTTTAAATTCGTCGATTTTCCTGTGAAAGATCGCGACGCACATTTCCGCGTGCGAGGGATAAGCCGTTGGCCCAACGGGGCTGATGCACAAGGGGCAAACTATTATTTTTTTAGGTCCACGACGAGCTAGCGCGAAGCGGTCCAAGCACTTCTCGAAACCCACGCACTTTATTTCACTTTCCCAGCACACGGGGCATAGTCCCTTCGCGATTGCACTATCGGAAATGTATCTGTAGTTTTCCGTCTGAAACGGACGGTGTTGCTGTCCAAGTGCAGACATTGTTCACTTTCCTTTCTTTTTTCACTTTTAAACGTACTACGCGAACAAGCGACCAATCTGTGGGTCGCGCGCGAATCGATCTTGGTCTTTCGGACACGGGGGCCAAGAGCGAATTAGAATGAAACTTCTTTCTTCCAACAGGATGACCTCTCCTTAGTTTGTCGATTATGACGAGTGCGGGTTGTTTACTCCAATCGAGCTCTGCATCTTGACGAGGAAGACGCAGGGTTACGAAGGTCCAGCGTCAAATTTCTCCTTTCTTCGCTCAGGCGACGGAGTCGGTGGTCTAGATTTTGCAGCATCGCTCAAGAGTTCTTTATCTCGAGATAAATATTGAGGCTTAAGTGTTTGATTTTCATGACGCCTCGTATGAAGTAACATTTTTGTTGCGACGCCAAATATTTGAGCGCGCAAGAAAAATGTTATGATTTCTAGCCCACTCAATCCTTGCAATATGAACCCGGCGAGAAAGAGATATTTTTGTCGCTGCTTCTCTCTCCGATGCGTGTCTATGGTTCTGATTTTTCGTTCCAGCTCATAGAGTGAAGCTCAAAATTTCTGTGCTGGCCCTTCAGCTTGTATTTCCATCGTTTTATGTGTTTCTTTCATCTAGCAAAGAGTTGATGAAAGACATTACAAACTTTTGAATTTCATTTATCAGTGGAGCGACAATTGACATATTCAACGAAAGACTGGGGTGATAAATATATTCCATCGACCCAGCATAAATCCTTACGTCGCGTTGTCGATAGACTCTTCGAGTGTCGATCATGGTAATGTCAATATTCTTATCTCGCAGGATTTTGCCGTGGCAACCTCGTGTCATGGTGACTCGATACTCTATGTAATTCGACCGTCAACGATCTAGCGCGTGCGTGATGATCCTTAATGAATTCCAGACGGAGTAATTCGCAGCATGAAATCAGCGAATTTACACAACTGCATAGAATCATGAACCTAGATTAATTGTCGTCCATCGTTTGGAAAATATTTTGAGAAATTGTTCAATTCAATGAAAACAGTTACTGTCCAGTCAGCATGTTGTAAACGAAGGGGTGAAACTCTTTCGAAGTTAAGTCTTGGCCGCTCGTTTGCTGGAATGATCTGTTACGTGCTGTTTATGTTTCGTCCAATTACTAGACTCAGCACGGTTACGAGTACCGAGAGTAGCACAATGATTAGACGCTGCATAGTGGTGGGCAGCAACAGTCGTTGATCTTCGTTGAGGGTAGATGTATGGTTGAATCTAGATGTGTTGAGTATAGATGTGTGTCGGCCTTCTCGTCGGCTCGTAAGTTGATGTGCGGATGTGCGATGTTGATGTTCACGCACATACTCACACGATTGCAACACACACGTACCATTCGCCCTATTCGAACGCAAGTTTAACCTCATCT
Source organism: Alloplasta piceator (assembly GCA_946863875.1). Lineage (NCBI taxonomy): Eukaryota > Metazoa > Arthropoda > Insecta > Hymenoptera > Ichneumonidae > Alloplasta > Alloplasta piceator. The sequence goes on along the minus strand of OX333079.1, from coordinate 29,784,656 downwards.
ACGTATTTACGAAAGCGAGTTTCGTCGTGTTCAAATTCGCAGTCGCGTTTGCGTTGGTTTTACTTGAATCTTCCGTCATGATTGTTGTTCGTGCTTCTTTTTTTTTTTAATTTTTCTCCACAAGAAAATTTGCTTTTTTTACATATTTTTTTCTTTGAATTTTGCATTTTTCTCTAATATTTTTTAAAAAATATGTAATTAAAAATTTCATTTATACTTCCCCCTTTTTTAATTTTGAATTTTTCGTATTTCGACAAATTGAAATTAATTTATGGGAAAATTGGAATTACGTCGCAAAAGAAAAATTCTTGTGTGTGTATATATTGTTACAATCGTTGGAATAATCAACACAAATATTTATAAAAAGGATCGAAATGGGCGAAGGTTTTATTATCAATCTGTCACAGCTGTGCTTTCTTTCGTGTCTCAAGCAAGACTCCCATTTACATCAACCGTTGCTATGTACGTCTTCTGTCACGTGTCTGTCAGTGTTCCGAAGTCATAGTCAGCTATGGAATCGAATGAAGTGTGCCTAAATATATAATCATAACATTACCCCCCTCTTCCACTAATTGCCGCCCCGGCAATTAAAATAAACTTTATCTCTGAGGAGGGAATCATTTTTTTTTCATCTTGGACCTCTCTCAGTCTGTTCTGGCATTTGCACCAAAGCCCACAGGGAAACCAAGATTAAAAAACCTGGGAAGAACAGTAACTACGCAAAAATTTACAATTATTTTTGTTTGGTTTGAAATTCCCTAAGTTTCAGTCAGTTGTGTGGTGTGATAGTTTATGTTAACCGCAAATTTTATTTTCTTCGTGAAATCAATATCTGTTGTCATGCTTCATCCGCGGTTGAACAGTCTTTGACGTTGGTTTGTCGTTTCCTTTGATGTCAGATTAGATGTTAAATTCCGGAATCATGACAAGTGACGGAAGGAAACAGGACTTTCGGGACCACGAAGGAACCTGTGACACACAAAAATTCAAAAGCGTAGATTTCCGAAAACAATTTGAATACCTGTAATAATAAATTTCTGTAATAATAAAAACCTGAAATATTAGTTAATCATCGATTCAAACATATCGTGTAATTTGTTTACGTAAAAATAGCATACAAATGCGAAGTAAAGTTTGCAACCCGAATGATCCGTAATCAAGCTCTATTTGAAAGATTTTCATACACAATAAACATCTCGCCACCGCTTCTAGCAAATGAAATCGTCATTTCATTCGGCGTATGGGGTACCATTCGATAACGCAAGACGCGCCTGCGGGACACCAAGTACATTTTTTACGACGAATATTGTGTACGACAATATTCGTAGTGTGTTATCTCATGATAACCAATGTCTTGGGCCACAGCCCAGGTAGAATCTCGCCATGTTCGCAGCAAAACCAGTACCATGCCCAGTAAAGGCTTTGCACGAACCAATTCTCCGGAAACTCTTACAGAACGAAATTCCACACTTTTCCGGGTGTGTCGTGAATATGCGTCCAAAGCTCCAGACGAGCAATTAAACACTTTCAGCTTGATCCTCACTGATCTGATACCTCTAATGATCTAATCTCTTAATTGTTAGACTCCCCTAATCTAGTGACCTAATCGTTATAAAGAGCGAGACGATCTATATGAACGACTTTGAATTTTCCGCGAGGAATCTTCTGAATTCTATAAACAATGTCGTTAATTTTAGACTTAATAATATAGGGTCCAACCCAATTATTTTGTAGTTTGGGGCACTTTCCTTTAACTTTATGGGGGAGATAAAGCCAGACCTTCTGTCCGTTTTTAAAGGAAAGCATGTGTGACTTTAAATTGAAATCTGATTTGATTTTGTCACTTTTGATGATCTGTCGATTTCTGACTTGTTCGTGGACAACATCAAGATTTTCTTTTAATTGTTCAACGTAAAGTGGAAGAGTTTGAGTTGTGTCAGGTTCGGAGTTGTAAGGAGGATTTCCTCGAAGAAGATCTAATGGAAGCCTGAGTTCTCTTCCCATTAGCATCATTGCTGGAGAATATTCGGTGGTAGTGTGTTTGGACGAACGATATGGTAGGAGAAAAAGAAGGGTCCATTTATCCCAATCTTTTTGATTATCAGAAACAAATTTTGAAAGATATCCGAGAATAGTGCGATTTAACCTTTCGACAAGACCATTGGACTGAGGATGCAATGGTGTCGTTCGGGTTTTTTTGATTCCTAAAAGGGTCATGGTCTCTTTGAAAAGTTTTGATTCGAAGTTTCGACCTTGATCTGAATGGATTTCGAGAGGAGCTCCAAAACGAGTGATAACTTGTGTAACGAGTGTTTCTGCAACTGTTTTGGCCTGAAAATCCGGCAGTGGAAAAGCTTCAGGCCAACGTGTGAAGTAATCTGTAACGACGAGTATGTATTTATTCCCTGAAGAGGATTTGGGAAGGGGACCAAGGATATCGACCGCGATTCTTTCAAAAGGACATCCAACGTTGTAAATTTGGAGCTCAACCTTGGTTTTCGACTTCGGACCCTTTTTGGCGAAATAAATAGTGCATTTCTTGCACCATTGTTCTACGTCTAATTTACAAGACGACCAAAAGTATTATTGACAAACTTTTGCCAAAGTTTTGTTGGCTCCGAAGTGACCACCAGTAGGCGAGCTGTGTGCCTCAGAAAGAATTCGATGCATCATTTCTCTAGGGACGATTAATTGCCAAATAGTTTTGTTAAAATTGGGAGATTCCCATCGTCTGAAGAGAAGATCGTTTTTCAGGACTAAGGAATCCCAATGCAGAAGATAAATTTTTATTGAAGAGTCGAGATTCGAAACAGTAGACCAATCTGGGCGACGGTTATCCTTTTTAAATTCGATGATAGTTCTAATAGTAGAATCTTGGTTCTGGAGAGTAATCCAATCAAAATCTTCATCGACGATGCAAATGGTTTGACAGACCATTCTTTCTGTTTCCAAGTCCTTTAAATCCAATTTCTCACAAGATTTACAATAATTTTCTGCGCACGGTCTTCTTGACAATCCATCCGCATTGCCGTGGCTCCGCACTGTGGGCAGAATCACAGAAAAATCGGCAAAACCCAAAAATTGAGTGTTCTCATTTCGTATTTCTATGTATGTCATTTCAAAGACCAGGTATTTGTACGCCCTATTGTAAAAGGACCGGTCCCTACCCTTCGCGGTACTCGACTTACGACAGTCTGAACTCGACCGTTCGAGAGTGAAGAACGTAGCGATTTTGTACGCTGAAATTTTCGATTCGCGCAAAGTGAAATATATTTTCTTCTACGCTACCGATTTCAAATCGGTAAAATGGGAGATAATCTTGAAGGTATGTAGAATATTATCATGTAAAATAGTTTTTTGAAATTTGAAATATTGTATGTATAAAAGAGTGTTCAATGTATGCATTTTAAGCAAGCTTGTAAATTTATTTTTCCAAAAGAAGTATAAAAATAGTTGTGATCCCAGGAGATCCCAGACTTTTGAACATTGTAGCCTATTGATAATGTTATTAAGATTAGAATTTATAAAAAGAATTCTGCAGATTGTTGCATATCTGGCTTTGGGAACCGGAATTCTCATGTCGCGCAACGCTTGGCTTCTTTGTTCAGGCTGGGCGCATAGTCCCCAGCAGGTAAACGTATACCTGCTGGGGAGAATAGCCGGTCCTTGTGGAATATAAAATAATTTTCTACCCAGTGATCTATTCGTAAAGAGTCATGATTCATGTAACGGGTGTTCAAAATGTTACAATAATTTATTCTATCATTTACAATTAGATTAAAATTTTTCCCAAGAACACATTCATTTTTAGTAAATGTTTATCATACTTGTTTTATTCTAGGTTCACGTGCCATGGATTACACGTGCACTTATCAGGATATTTTTGGAATGATTAAGGAGAAATTTAAATTGTGCCTGGATGAGCAACTTCAGATTTTTGAGGAAAAAATTACTCTTGAGTCATCCGAATCTTTCACGATTGACAACAATGAAAAGGATTCATTAAAAAAATTACTTTGTAATATCAAAAGTAGATGGCTCGAAGTGCACAGAAGCCACGATGCATTTTTAAAAAAAAATGAAAAATGGTTGCAAACTTCAATAACTATTTTGGTAATTAATTTCATTGATGTTTCGAAAACTCGAGTTATGGGTCAAGATGTATAGTATAACGCTCGCGCTATTTTTTTCAGAATTGTACGAAACCAATTGGAGAGCCATCAACTTCAGGTGTATCTGGGCGACCTCGAAAATTGAGTTTCGAAGAGTCGAGTGAACGTACCAAGAAAAGAAGGGCTTTAGAAGTCAGTGAAAAGCATTGCGTGGAGAAATTAAGTTTGGCCACCAGGATGAGACTCAGTTCTGCAGGATTAAACGATGCTGCCACTATTTTAAAAAACATCACAACAAAATCTCCCTCAAGAGCTGCGAGATACCGAACAGCATATGAATCGTCGATAGATCCACGGCTAGTTGAGATGTCTGGAGATGGAGCACTGATAGATTTTGTAAATGCAAAACTAACAAAACAGCAATACATAGACATCAGGCGATCTTTGAGAAATAAAAAAGTTGCTATTTATCCATCGTACGCAAAAGTCGTTGCTGCTAAAAACCGTTGTTACCCTTCAGATATAACGGTAACTGAGACTTTAGCCGAAGTGAAATTACAGTCTTTGATTGATCACACTTGCGACAGAATTCTAAAGTTGCAAACTGACGTGATTAACTCTTTGCGCCCTGAAGAATCGAAGAATTTAAGACTAATTTGTAAATGGGGTTGTGATGGAAGCTCTGGGCACAGTGAATACAAACAAAAGTTTACGAATGCTGAGAGTTCTGATGCGAGTATATTTTTAACGTCCTTAGCTCCATTGCAAATTTTAGGATCGGATATCTCAAAAAAAGAATTCGTCCTTTGGAAAATTCCCAGGCCCTCATCTCCACGGTATTGTCGCCCTATTAGAATTCAATTTTTAAAAGAAACTGTGTCGTCAACGATTCAGGAACGGCAACACGTTGATAATCAGATCGAGTCTCTCACCCATTTTACGACATTTATTGACGGGAAGGAAGTTACTGTTAAATACGAGCTGTATTTCACTATGATTGACGGCAAAGTTTGCAACTCCGTGACAAATACGAAATCCGCAATGCGTTGCTATATATGCAATCTCACATCATCGCAATTTAATGACATAGAGCTGATGAAAACTGTAGACGTTGACAGAACTCGACTCGAACTTGGATTATCAACGTTGCATGCGTGGATCCGTTTTTTTGAGTGCTTCTTGCACATCGGCTATAAAATCGGTGTTCACAAGTGGCAAACTCGAAAAGATGAAGAAAAAAAAGTAGTTGCTGAGCGAAAACGAGTTATTCAAGCCGCATTCAAGAAAGAGTTGCATCTTGATGTTGATAAACCGAAACAAGGGTTTGGTAGCAGTAACGACGGAAACACTGTGCGACGTTTTTTCGAAAATACTCAAATTTCATCAAGAATTTTGGGTTTGGACGAGAATATTATGAAAAGATTCCACATAATATTGCAAGTTCTTTCAAGTGGCTTTGCCGTAAATGTAACTGCTTTCAAACAATATAGTCTTGAAACCGCCGAAATGTTCGTAACTTTGTATTCTTGGTACTGCATGCCAACTACGGTTCACAAAGTTTTGATTCACGGTCCTTTGATAATTGAATGGTCCCCGCTTCCTATCGGGCAAATGTCAGAAGACGCACAAGAAGCCCGTAACAAGGATATTAAAAAATATCGCGAGTGTTTTGCTCGAAAACACTCGAGAACAGCGACCATGCAAGACGTTTTCAATCGACTCCTCTTAACTTCAGATCCGTACATATCGAGCATGGGCAAGCAGTATCCGAAAAAAGCAAAAAGTTTATCACCAGAAGCATTGCAACTTTTGCTCTGTACCGATAGTTCTCGCGATAAGTATGGTTTAGGTGAATTAATGGAATACACGAGTGACGAATCAGAATCCACTAATTCCTCTGACGATGGCGATCGCGATTCCGACGCTGACGATTATGATTAATATTGAAATCAGGAATAATTATTAATAATTAATATTATTATTATTATTATTAATTATTAATTATTCTATGTAACGCACGTATTATTTTCGGTAAAATTTAATTCGTTAAGTGTCGATTGCTGTTTCAAATGTATTTAGCAATAAAATTCGTTAAAAATGATTTATAACTAATTTCCCGAAATTATTTGAAAACTTTCCCTCACTTCCAGACAATCGTTTTGTTTTCCCCAAATCTCATTCAAAATTTATAAAAAACAACCTTCAAAACACAAATATTGATTTCTGATAGCAAAAGTTGCTTATGAGTAAGCTAAAAATATATTTTCGGTTCGCCATTTTGTTTTTTTTCGAAATTTTGATTCAGGATTTTCAATAAGTGACTTTTAAACCGCAAATTTACCGATCCCTACACAAATCGGATGCTTTTCAGTAATGCAGATAGTCACCTCCGGTCCGCCATTTTGTTTTTTCGAAATTTTGATTAGAGATTTTCAATAAGTGACTTTTAAACCGCAAATTTACCGACCCCTACTTAAATCGGATTTTTTTTAGTAACGCAGATAGTCACTTTCGGTCCGCCATTTTGTTTTTTCGAAATTTTGATTCAAGATTTTCAATAAGTGACTTTTAAACCGCAAATTTACCGATCCCTACTCAAATCGGATGCTTTTTAGTAACGCAGATAGTCACTTCCGGTCTGCCATTTTGTTTTTCCAAAATTTGGATTTGAGATTTTTACTCAGTGACTTTTAAACCGCTAATTTACCGATTCCTACTGAAATCGGATTCTTTTTAGTAACGCAGATAGTCACTTCCGGTTCGCCATTTTGTTTTTTCGAAATTTTGATTCCAGATTTGAAATCAGCGATGTTAAAAACTTAAGAATCACCATTGCATTTTTCAGTACGCACATCGGCCTAGTTTTGCCGATTTTTCTGTGAATCTACCCACAGTGCTCCGTCCAGCTCTGTGATGAATTTCGAAATTGTATTGAAGAAGGATTTCCAGCCATCTAGCTACTTGTCCTTCAGGATTCTTAAAGGATAACAACCATTGAAGAGAGGAGTGGTCAGTTCTGATCATGAACTTCCGGCCAAGAAGAAAGTGGCGAAAATGTTCAACCGATCGAATCACAGCAAGGAGCTCTCTTCGAGTTACACAATAATTTCTTTCTGATTTATTAAATACCTTGCTAAAGTATGCTATAACTTTTTCTTCGTTGGATTGAATCTGAGAAAGGACTGCTCCAAGACCAGAATTTGATGCGTCTGTATCAAGAATGAAAGGTTCGTTTAATAAGGGGTTCGCCAAAATAGGTGGTGTGATTAATGCAGTTTTTAAATTTTCGAAGGCAATGTTCGCGTCAGTGTTCTATTTAAAATTTTGTTTTTCCTCAGTTAAACGATGAAGGGGTCTCGCAATTGTGGCAAAATTTTTTACGAATTTTCTATAGTACGAGCAAATGCCAAGAAAACTTCTCATTTCTTTTTTCTTTTTTGGGATGGGCCATTTTTTAATTGAAGATGTTTTTTCTGGACAAGTTTTGATTCCTGAACCGGAGACGATGTGACCTAAATAATTGACTTCTTTTTGATTTAATGAACATTTCTTTGTATTGACTTTGAGGTTGGCTTATTGAAGCCGAAGAAAAATTTGTTCCGAATTTTTAAGGTGTTCTTCGAAAGTTTTGCTAAAAATTATTATACCATCTAAATAAACCAAGCAGATCTTCCAGGTTAGGCCTTTCAGAACTATATTCATCAGTCGAATGAAATTAGCGGGAGCGTTACAAAGACCGAATGGAAGGACGCGAAATTGCCATAATTCATTGGCTAGGGGAAAGGCGGTCTTCTCTTTATCCGCTGGATCAAGTTCAACTTGCCAGTAACCGCTTTTTAAATCAATAACTGAAAACCATTGCGCACCTGAGACTGCATCTAAAATTTCATCAATCCGAGGCATAGGGTACGAATCTTTTTTAGTTAAACTATTCAAATGTCTATAATCAATGCAAAATCTAATTGAACCATGTTTTTTTTTGATAAAAACCGGGGGAGACGCATAGGATCCAGAGCTGGGCTCAATGACTCCTTGCTTTTTCATATCTTCTAAAAGGTTGAGAGCCTCATCACGATATTGGATTGGAATCCTCCTCGGTGTGAGTTTAAAGGGTTCGGAATCTCCAGTATCAATTTTGTGTTTGATGTAATTACAAAGTCCTAAATCGTTGTTATTTTTGGCGAAAATATTCTGAAAATCTAAAAGAAGACGTTTGAATGCAATGATCTGTTTTTTTTTTAATTGTTGTATTGCAATTTCAAAAAGGTGTGTGAAAAATTCCGGAATTGTTTCAAGTTCGTGATTTTTAATTGAGGTAACACAACGTACAGATACAGTTTTGATGTTATTTCGAAGGTTGAATTTTTTATTAATTAATGTTTCAAAATCTTTTAAGAGACCCGATTTTTCTAGAAAATCTAAACCGAGGAGACAGTCCTCTGAAATTTTGGCAAACACGATATCTAATTCGACAGAAAAATCTCCAATCGAAACAACCGCTTTACGAATGGATTCGAAAGGAAAATTCTCTCGTGAAGCAGTGACAATTCTCATGCGAGTAGGAACTTTTTTTAAAGTCCTCATTGTCCCTGCGAACACGCAAGAATTTGCAATTGTGACCTCCGATGCAGTATCTAATACCATCACAACTGCTTTTCCCGATATGCTGCCTGCGAGAGTCAAATTCAACTTTAAATTAAGTTTGTTTGACCCAAAGGCGCTCACACTAGCGATCTTCATTGAAACAGACGATTCGTCCCCCTTCGGATCGACTGAACCTAGTTTAAAGGTTTTGATGTTGAAGCTTGCGATTTTTGGGGCTGACGACAGAACCGTTGGATGTGACCAGCTTGGCCACAATTCCAACAATTTGGGCGGTCGTGTTGGTTTGAATCCTGTCGAGATTCTTGGTGATCGTGCTGGGAGCGAGAGGCGTTCTGTTTTTGTTGAAAGTTGTGATTTGACCCGCGAGGGTAGTCTCGCGGGCCTCTTGGATACGAGGTTTTCTCTAGGAGATCCACGCATCGAAGTTCTTTTGCCCTGATGAGAGCTGTTCGGAGAGAAGAAACCTTCTCTATCCGAAGGGTTCTCCTGATCCCTTGATCGTTAAGACCCGAGATGAACTGTGAAAGGGCAAGTTTGTCCTTAGTTTCGTCAGATGCTTCCGGGTAAGCACGTCGAGCTAGCCGTTTCAATTCATTGGCGAAAACAGCTGGGTCTTCGCCGAACTTCAATCTCCGACTATTCAGCTCATTGGCTGCGTTACTCGTAAGATCTCCGGTGTCGAAACTAAATTCGAAAGCCTCTTTTAATTTGGAGAAATCTTTCGTTTCCTCCAAATCAAGGCTGTCGAGAACAGCCCTTGCTGATCCACGGAGCGAAGATGCCAGCACGATTGCTTTTTCCTCCGACGAATATTCGTTGAAATCAGCGATCAGTTGAAATTGTCTGAAAAACTGATCCCAAGAGGTTAAACCATCGAAGGTGTCAGTTATCATGCGATCATGATTCATGCAAGATATCGCAAGAGGAGCAGGAGGCGCAGTAAGCGCAGTAGGCGCGGTAGGCGCAGTAGCAGGAAGTCTAATTTAGACATTTGCAGCCGAATTTTCGATGGCTAGGTTAGGACAAAGAGATGCTTCGATTTCTACGGAATTAATTTGCGGAAAAGCAACAGAAGCACCGGAGGTGTTAGCACAGAGAGAGGAAGCGATAGGAATGGAAGGAACGTTATCTGATCTGATGGGTGCCGTCCTTCCCTCGTTGAACTCTGCCATGACAAGTCGAGCGACTTCTTGCGCAGTTTCCCTGGCAGCTTCCTTGGCAGCTTCTCTGGCAGCCCCTTCTCTCCCTTGCAGACTCGAGTGTTGTAACACGCGATATTTCAATAGCTTGACGAAATTCATCCCGAATTTGTTCAAGAAAATTGGGTTCACCGATATCAGAGCAGATGCGAGAAGTCGATGGTAAGTTCGATGTCGTTGTCCGAAGGCTTCGACGTGTCACATTACGTGTATCCATGGTGAAGCGTATTTTTTAATCACTTTCGATCGATTTTTTTTTTTTATCATTCCAACCAATCGTCACTCGCGAAATTTCCGAATTTTCGCGGGAATTAAAACGATATATCCCTCTTCTGACACCAATGTTACAATCGTTGGAATAATCAACCCAAATATTTATAAAAAGGATCGAAATGGGCGAAGGTTTTATTATTAATCTGTCACAGCTGTGCTTTCTTTCGTGTCTCAAGCAAGACTCCAATTTACATCAATCGTTGCTATCTACGTCTTCTGTCACGTATCTGTCAGTGTTCCGAAGTCATAGTCAGCTATGGAATCGAAAGAAGTGTGCCTAAATCTATAATCATAACAATATATATGGGGGAAAACGCCTGTTTTTTTCATGGCGTGACCCTGACCCCTTTTGATTTGGCTGAAACTTTGCTTATTTCATCGTCTGATCCCAAAAACAACTCTCAAATTTTATTAGATTTTTTGGAGCGACCATAGCGGAATACTAGACCATAGAATATTTTGACTTTGGAAAATATTTAATTTTCAATCGACGATATCTCTGTAGCGGTTGATCGTATCGTAAAGTATATAGGGGGCTTTTATTTTCGTTTTCAGTCTATCTTCAAATTAAAAAATTGTCTGATTTTTTTAAAGCAAATTTAAGCAGTCAAAATAATTTTCAAAAATTAAAATCACGATACCCAAAAACTGCCCCCTTCGATTTTTTAACAAAAATTCTCAAAAATACTACAATTCATTACCAACAATTAAAAAAAAAATCAGGATGGTATTTTCAGCGGTTCGCGAGATATTAATTTTTTAGTATTTTATTCATTTGTTGATTATCAATTTTTGTCTATCTGTTAATTAATTTGAGCTTCGAATAGTGTCAAAAGAATAGTATAACAGAATAATGTAAATCAATAACCCATACACATGTTTTGGTAGAATATATTTTACTCGTATATTCAATTTAATACTTGTATAAATCACTCGTTTAATTTTTTTATCAATTTCAATTTCTTATATGTTAAAGGTATTTTATACTCGTATACATGTTTTTCATTCTCGTTTTTTTCTCGGATATTTAATTTTTTTAAATTATGCTATGTATCTCGCTTTCGACAGAATTCGACCATCTGTTAACAACAATGTTGCCGTCGTGTAGCGGAATTATACAGTGATGCTTCTGAGTATTTTTTATTGATCGGGCAATTTTGAATCGTCCATCCATTAAAAATTCCTTCGATTGTTCGTAATCACTCTTCTCATGGTAAACAATTTTGATCGACTGTACCAGGTGTGTAAGTATGAAACCGGAATTTGCCCATAGGTGGCGCTAGATGTCGATGCAGTTACCGACACATCACGTCAGCGGTGTCTTGTTATTGTATTGATATCCGACAAAGATTTCCAACTCACAATAACACGAGTTTCATTCAGTAGGATTAGTTTATTAGAGATAAACATGTCGAGTTTTGTGCCAACAAATTACGATTTGCGGACAGCCCTACTTTTCTGTTTTCATCTGAAGAAAACCGCAGCCGAATCGCATCGAATGCTTCTGGAGGCGTTTGGTGAGCATGCTCTCTGTAAAACACAGTGTTTCGAGTGGTTTAAACGGTTCAAAAGTGGCGATTTTGACGTGAGGAACGAAGGACGTGTTTGGTGGGATCAGAAGGGCGTAATCTACTACGAGCTGCTGAAACCTGGGGAAACTGTCAATACTCAACGCTACCGATAACAAATGACCGATTTGGATTGAGTTTTGCGTGAAAAACGACCAGAATACCAACAAAGACAACACAAGGTGATTTTGCTGCATGACAATGCACCAGCACACAAAGCAAAACAGGTCCAGAAAACGATAGAGTCGTTCCGTTGGGAGATTCTTCAGCACGCGCCTTACTCACCAGACCTTGCCCCATCCGATTACTACTTGTTTGCATCGATGGGACACGTACTTGCTGAGCAGCGCTTTACTTCTTACGAAGATGTACGAAAATGGCTCGATGACTGGTTTGCCTCAAAAGAGCAACAGTTCTTTTGGCGCGGAATCCACAAATTGCCAGAAAGATGGGAAAAATGTATAGATAGCGACGGACAATACTTTGAATAAGTTACTTTGTATCATATCATTACAATAAACGTGTTTTTTCTGTACAAAAATTCCGGTTTCATACTTACACACCTGGTACATTTTTTGAAGCCCATTCGTAAAGCTCTCGAGGTGTTGTAATTTGCTTGTCTGCTGGAAGTTGCAAGCTGGCTCGCGATGAAAGTCTTTTTACCGTGAGAAGAGTGATTACGAACAATCGAAGGAATTTTTAATGGATAGACGATTCAAAATTGCCCGATCAATAAAAAATACTCAGAAGCATCACTGCATAATTCCGCTACACGACGGCAACATTGTTGTTAAAAGATGGTCGAATTCTGTCGAAAGCGAGATACATAGCATAATTAAAAAAAATTAAATATCCGAGAAAAAAACGAGAATGAAAAACATGTATACGAGTATAAAATACTTTTAACATATAAGAAATTGAAATTGATAAAAAAATTAAACGAGTGATTTATACAAGTATTAAATTGAATATACGAGTAAAATATATTCTACCAAAACATGTGTATGGGTTATTGATTCACATTATTCTGTTATACTATTCTTTTTACACTATTCGAAGCTCAAATTAATTAACAGATAGACAAAAATTGATAATCAACAAATAAATAAAATACTAAAAAATTAATATCTCGCGAACCGCTGAAAATACCATCCTGATTTTTTTTTTAAATGTTGGTAATGAATTGTAGTATTTTTGAGAATTTTTGTTTAAAATTCGAAGGGGGCAATTTTGGGTATCGTGATTTTAATTTTTGAAAATTATTTTGACTGCTAAAATTAGCTTTAAAAAAATCAGACAATTTTTTTATTTGAAGATAGACTCAAAACGGAAATAAAAGCCCCCTACATTTTTTTCGATACGATCAACCGCTACAGAGATATCGTCGATTGAAAATTAAATATTTTCCAAAGTCAAAATATTCTATGGTCTAGTATTCCGCTATGGTGGCTCCAAAAAATCTAATTAAATTTGAGAGTTGTTTTTGGGATCAGACGATGAAATAAGCAAAGTTTCAGCCAAATCAAAAGGGGTCAGGGTCACGCCATGAAAAAAACAGGCGTTTTCCCTCATATATATTTATATATTGTAACGTGGCGTTTTCCAGTCGCTCGTTACAGGGTACTCAGCGGCGGAGAATGGCGGAAATTCGTGTCCTGGCGTCAGGTCAATTGTTGTTGTGTCCTTTTCGTTATCAGAATTAAGATTTCAGGATGTGTGTCATTGAGGTGAGGTCAAGGTTGAAGATAGGATGCTCGGAAGTCTCCACCATTTGTGCCTCAAGGTTGGAGGGGAGCCTTGGGTATGGGAAACCCTGCTCACGGTCGGAGTGGACGCCGCCGTGAGTCGAGGAGGATCGTCGCAAGTTGCCCACCTTGCAGTGATTCTGCCTCGCCATATTGGGATCGGGACTCATCGGATCCGAGCTCGTCGTCGGGTCGTGAGGTTCCGGTCAAACTTCATTATCTCCGAGCAGCTGACGTGGAGGTGCCATTGCACTCGACGGACCCGCGTCGCGTCCTTACACTCGCGCGCTTTTTGAATTTGGCGCGTTGCGTGGAGAGCGAGGCCCCGCCAAGGGCGAGGAGGCCGTAACAGCGCGCAAGCGGGCGTTGGCCGTACTACGGGCGCATGGTGTGCCGTAGGCGCGGGCTGAGGGGAGGTTCATGGGCTCAGGAGCTCGGCCGTCTCACCGTGTCTCTTGACTTTCTTTGGGGTGGGGGCAACCGAGGAAAGCATGGGTGGTAGTTGAGGGAAGTTCCAGCGCTACGGTGTAAGAGCCATCATCCCCGGAGAGAATCGTGAGTATACCGGCTTAGCGCTGCCCCGAGAAAAGAGATAGCGAGATACTGTTGTCGTAGAAATATCGTGAGAAACATAGGATAAAGAGTCAATTGGGATGGCGAGATAATTAGGGAGTATATTGGGACCTCGCCTCGTCATTGTTGTGCTTTAGCTTCGAATATTCGGTTACCGGGGGGGGGGGGGGGGGTCAGAGGTCGGGAAGAGTAATGCGTATTTAGCGTTATTTATTGGCCGAGTCGAGTCCGCGATTTTGCGTAGACTTTAAGTTAACCGAGTGTAAAAATGTGTAAATTCGTGTAATAGTGGATCCGCGAGGGGAACGCGTGGCGTCGCAGTGATTTTTGGTCAGACTATATCTCGGCCGTGAAAGATCGGCTCGTGCGAGGCTACCGATTGTCGTGAATATTGCCGTGAAAGACCGGCTCGTGCGGGGTTACTGATTGTCGTCGATTTCGCCATGAAAGACCGGCTGGCGTGGGTTATTGAACATCGTATATTCTGCCGTGAACTTCCGGCTCAGGAAATCGTCGTGTCGTCCGGTTACCGTGCACGCTCCTCGTCGCCGTTGTGTGTCCGTGTATCGATACTGTGCGCTAGAGCTAAAATTTGGGATAAATTCAACCCTTTTGCGAGAAGCTGTCGACAAGTGGCCTTCGGGCCTTAAGTTGTCGTCTCGGTTGTCGTTCGAACACCTGGAGAATCGCGCCCCTCTACCATAGGGTTTTGGAGGAGAGCTAGTCAGTAATTTTGTACGGAATCGGTGCGCGTACGATCGATTATCGTCCCGAATAGCTTCGGGAGACTTTGTGGGTCACTTCAAGGTGACTGGCGCCCTGGGGATCGTACGTCGCGCGGGAGGTCCGAAGAGTTATACGTAGAAAGCGGGTTACAATATACATATATATATATCCCAGCAAACACAGTTTCAGAATAGTTACGAAAATGTTCTGTAACGGACGTTATATTGGATGTAACATTTATGTCACAAGCACCGTAAATGAAGCAGTGCTTGTTCAGAAATTTGTCGTCCCATTGGAACGTTATCGTTACGGAAAATTTACGAATAATATTTATGGCAAATACTCAACACATAGATGTAACTGTTATGTAACAAACTCAGCACACACCCAGCTCATATAGATGTAACACACTCGGAACATTGACGTAACAAACTCATCTCATAGCCATAAAGGTCAACATAACCTCAAAAATTTTTTAACACATTTTTCTCGAAGATTACTTGATAGAATGAAAGCAGAAGAGTGAGGCGGCCTGCGCAATTAATTTGTACACTATTCTTTTTTCATTCCATTCAGTCGTTTTCGAGAAATACGTGTTAAAAGTTTTAGCCCCATCTCTCTCGATCTCACGAGAGCGGAAAGGCGCGGGGGAAAGATCATTGATGTAACTGTTACGTAACGAAACATTCAATTTTAATTTCATTTGCAATATATATTTCTTCATAATTTCGATAAAATTGAGTTCTTTTTATTAAACTTTTAATATTTTTGAACATTATATAATATTAGGGAATAAAAAAAAAAAAAAAGACGTCACCACCTGGGTTTGAACTCCCGACTCTCGAGTTTCATGGTTATATCCAAAAATAGAAGAAAATTTTTTTAAAATAAATTATATTTTTTCAAATTTAACTTATTAGCTGTATCTTTTTTCTGACAAATGCTCCTCAACTCTGCGCGGATCCGAGAACGTTCATTTGCCGATTGTGGGGGATTGATACCTGCCTGAATACTGAACCTTTCTAATGATCTAACGCTGACACGCTACCTACTACGCTATCATCTTCTTAAGAGCCCGTGATATTTATATTACATTTAAGGTACATGAGTCATTCAAATACATTTTTACTTATTGAACAAATTCTTTATAAGCGATTTGAAGTTGATAAATTATTGACGAATGATCCATATTAAGGGGCCAGTCCACACCGATGGCAAGGATGCGATGGGAGGGGGATGGGGGAGTGTTATGCCAAAATAGCATCAAAAATCATAGTAGAGATTCATTCCAGCAGGTTTAGAGTCGAGTTCATGAAACTCGTCGCTCAAAGACAGTTTTTACTGGGGTTTCTGTCACGACAAATACCCATGTAATTGCGCTCACATAATTACACTCATATATCGTTTACGTTTCTTAATCGATATAACCTCAAAATGATTCAAGACATTTCTGGTAGTATATATGGGGGAAAACGCCTGTTTTTTTCATGGCGTGACCCTGACCCCTTTTGATTTAGCTGAAACTTTGCTTATTTCATCGTCTGATCCCAAAAACAACTCTCAAATTTTATTAGATTTTTTGGAGCCACCATAGCGGAATACTAGACCATAGAATATTTTAACTTTGGAAAATATTTAATTTTCAATCGACGATATCTCTGTAGCGGTTGATCGTATCGAAAAGTATGTAGGGGGCTTTTATTTCCGTTTTGAGTCTATCTTCAAATAAAAAAATTATCTGATTTTTTAAAAGCAAATTTAAGCAGTCAAAATAATTTTCAAAAATTAAAATCACGATACCCAAAAACTGCCCCCTTCGAATTTTAAACAAAAATTCTCAAAAATACTACAATTTATTACCAACATTTAAAAAAAAAATCAGGATGGTATTTTCAGCGGTTCGCGAGATATTAATTTTTTAGTATTTTATTTATTTGTTGATTATCAATGTTTGTCTATCTGTTAATTAATTTGAGCTTCGAATACTGTAAAAAGAATAGTAAAACAGAATAATGTAATTCAATAACCCATACACATGTTTTGGTACAATATATTTTACTCGTATATTCAATTTAATACTTGTATAAATCACTCGTTTAATTTTTTTATCAATTTTAATTTATTATATGTTAAAAGTATTTTATACTCGTATACACGTTTTTCATTCTCGTTTTTTTCTCGGATATTGAATTTTTTTTAATTATGCTATGAATCTCGCTTTCGACAGAATTAGACCATCTTTTAACAACAATGTTGCCGTCGTATAGCGGAATTATGCAGTGATGCTTCTGAGTATTTTTTATTGATCGGGCAATTTTGAATCGTCCATCCATTAAAAATTCCTTCGATTGTTCGTAATCACTCTTCTTACGGTAAAAAGACTTTCATCGCGAGCCAGCTTGCAACTTCCAGCAGACAAGCAAATTACAACACCTCGAGAGCTCTACGAATGGGCTTTAAAAAATGTACAGTCGATCAAAATTGTTTACCGTGAGAAGAGTGATTACGAACAATCGAAGGAATTTTTAAAGGATGGACGATTCATAATTGCCTGATCAATAAAAAATACTCAGAAGCATCACTGCATAATTCCGCTACACGACGGCAACATTGTTGTTAAAAGATAGTCGAATTCTGTCGAAAGCGAGATACATAGCATAATTCAAAAAAATTAAATTTCCAAGAAAAAAACGAGAATGAAAAACGTGTATACGAGTATAAAATACTTTTAACACATAAGAAATCGAAATTGATAAAAAAATTAAACGAGTGATTTATACAAGTATTAAATTGAATATACGAGTAAAATATATTGTACCAAAACATGTGTATGGGTTATTGATGTACATTATTCTGTTTTACTATTCTTTTTACACTATTCGAAGCTCAAATTAATTAACAGATAGACAAAAATTGATAATCAACAAATAAATAAAATACTAAAAAAATAATATCTCGCGAACCGCTGAAAATACCATCCTGATTTTTTTTTAAATGTTGGTAATGAATTGTAGTATTTTTGAGAATTTTTGTTTAAAATTCGAAGGGGGCAGTTTTTGGGTATCGTGATTTTAATTTTTGAAAATTATTTTGACTGCTTAAATTAGCTTTAAAAAAATCAGACAATTTTTTTATTTGAAGATAGACTCGAAACGGAAATAAAAGCTCCCTACATACTTTTCGATACGATCAACCGCTACAGAGATATCGTTGATTGAAAATTAAATATTTTCCAAAGTCAAAATATTCTATGGTCTAGTATTCCGCTATGGTGGCTCCAAAAAATCTAATAAAATTTAAGAGTTGTTTTTGGGATCAGACGATGAAATAAGCAAAGTTTCAGCCAAATCAAAAGGGGTCAGGGTCACGCCATGAAAAAAACGGGCGTTTTCCCCCATATGTATATATGTATGTATTAAGGACATGTAACATTTATGTAACACATAAACTGTATTTGGTACGTAGCCTATACTACGAAGATTATAATATCACCAATGTTCCGTAACTGTTACGAATTTGTTACAAGAAATGTCTTGTAACATTTATGTAACACATTATACGTATTCGCTACGTAGCCCATATTACGAGATTATAATATCACCAATGTTCTATAATTGTTACAGCAATGTTCTATAATTGTTACGGATTTGTTACGAGAAATGTCTTGTAACATTTATGTAACACATCATACGTATTTGCTACGTAGTCTGTACTACGAGATTATAATGTCATCAATGTTCTATAATTGTTACGGATTTGTTACAAGAAACGTCTCGTAACATTTACGTAACACATTATACGTATTTGCTACGTAGTCCATACTACGAGATTATAATATCACCAATGTTCTATAATTGTTACAGCATCGACTCGTATCAATTTTACAGGTTTACTGTATACGTAAATATCTCATAACAGTGACGAGATCTTAACGTATCAATATTACATATTTGTGATGTCTACAGTTTTTCATAATTCCTTCATCTTTCATTGACGTCTTTGCTACATACTGTCATAACGTATTATATACATCTCATTTACGTCATTATGAAAAAGTTTCGAATTTGTGATGAACATTATATGACGTATTTATTACATTTCAATTATACGTCAGTGTTTCGTAAATTATCCAAGTGTGTTTGCTGGGATATATATATTGTTACGCCCTACGTGTCACCACCATTTTCTTTTGGCTACCATTTTTATTGACTCTGGAAAATATTAACATCTCAAAATTTAATAAATAAATAATTTCCATTGGTACTCAGAAGAGCGAATAAATTACAAATCATCACGTGACGGCTTATCAACGTGCGAGAAAATAGCCGTTGGGGATCCCACGGTAAGATCATCTGCGAATTTTGCTGACGAATGGGATCCCACGGTGACCGGGGACATGCTGCACACCTCGTGGATGTGTAGCGCCCGGCGTAATGTTATCTTTTTCTAGCGCCTTGATCTACCGGAATGCATAGGACTATTTTCTTGACAAAAATTCAGTAAGTCCTTCGTGAGAGCTCGACTTGAATGGTCGATCTCCAATAAAGTTTAGAGTTTTTCTCCGGGAGCTCGACCGATTGGTCGAGCTCGAACTAAGAAATTCCAATCAAATCAAAATTTAAAAACACTTAAGATCTAAAATTATGAAGAACTCGGGATCTTGACCAGTATGGTCGCACCCGCAAGTAAAAACCCAAATTCAATCTTGGATCCCGCGAATCAGGGAAGCCCCGTTATGGTCGTGCAAGTATCGCGAAACCTCTAAGCTGTTACAGAACAAGTGAAATCAACCCCTGAGTCCGCAATCAGACAAGTTACAATACCTCTCACACGCGAAGTAGCTCGACTCACCAAAGTGTTCGAAAACATAGTGAGTTCGCGATAACCTAGTGCTAAGCGTATCGCGGAGTTAATCGACGCGTCACGGTGATCCAATTAATCGGGACTATCAAATTTTTCTTTAAACGTATTGGCAAGCCGAAAAGCCCGTGGAAATTTGTAAAAGACCATCGACCAGTGTCGATGGCAGCTCAATAAATTATTATTGTTATCCATTAAAACAATGGTTTGACGAGTGTTTATTCACCATCTTCGAAACAACCCGCTACGACCAAGGCAACGCCCAATTGCCAATAAAATTTAAAGGGGAAACATTTCTCAGAAATTATAAAACAAAAATTGAACTATATTAACTTACCGATCCCTCTCGCCAGGCTCCAATCCCCGACGGGCGCATTCCCGTCGAAACAAGGAGCTACAAATGATTTCTGTGATACGTTCGCGGTAAGTTGGAATAAATAAAAGTAGATAAAAAAATTTACCCGGGAAGTAACAATATATATATATATATATATATATATATATATATATATATATATTTCAAATAATAAAACGGAGAAAGGAAAATTTAAGCGCACACTTGCTGATGGTTCGTATACGAAATTATGTAGCTCGGGAACTCGCTTCTGCAAATTTTCAATTTTTCCATTTTTTTTGTTTTGCTTCCTCATTGAGGAAGCTTTTGCTTTCGTGATTTTTTTGTTTTTTTTTGTTTTTATTTTTATTATTATTATTTTTCGGTTTTTTGTTTTATTTATTTATTCGTATTTTTTTCATAAGCTAAATTACAAAAAATACGAAAATTGGAATCTTACCAAATCACGGTTTTTATATTGACGGAAAAAATAAGATTTGACAGTTTTTAAGAATCCGATTTTGCAAATTTAGAAGTTCAAATTACTAATTATGATCTACAATTTATTCAAACGATTACCGGTATCGGAAGGGGAATGGCAAGGCAGTATCCCACCGCTGCCACCAATTACTTGTTACGTATGAACGTAACAGGAGAGAATTATTTCTCCCACTCACTTACCGTGATTAAATTTTTGGGTTGCCTCACCTCGTCCTATACAGACCCGTTCCTTTGGCGAGACGGGTGATCGTTTGAGTTATGACTGTAATGTCAAAATAAAATATGAAAAATCAGTTAAAAATATCTCTAATTTTATTAGTCGTAGAAACCTTGAGAAAAGTGCGGGAGATACAAAAACAATGTGTATAAGGTTCCGCACGCATCTATCCTATATGGCTAGACTAATTTCCATACACACACAGGCATTCACCGATTCGCGCACCCTTGGTGATATATGTATTTTAAAGATTCCTTTGATGGATTGTCGGGTTGTTTGAATCAGCCTCCATTCCAATATTGATTTATAGTCGCAATCACAATTATATCGCTCTTAAAAGTTGTCTTTTAAGAGCTCTGGTTGCGAAAGATCAGCTGGGACAACACACTGCCCTCCAACATTGCATCAAGATAGTCACTTATCAAAGAAGAACCTCAAAACTTGTGCAAGATCTCGATCCTCAGGTGGTTTGACGTCTAAAGTGACTTAAGGGTACCCAGTCAGCGTCAAAACGCCGATTTTCGAACATAAATATAAATGTTCGTAGGATTGGTGTAAGCTTCATCAATGATCTATCATTTGACGTATCAATTGTAGAAATTTTTGGCCCTAATAAGAACCCTTAAGGTGCAGAGGTTCTTTCATAAATAATTTTTTGAGTCTTACACGCTGCGCGCAATCCTGACCAAACCGCTTAATGGATCTTATCCTGCCACGTCTCATTTTCTTTGTAACACTTTTCCGGACCGCTTGTATGTGACACATTTTTTTTAGGTTCTCATTATAGAGTTACAGGCCACTTTTTAAATTTTTGAACCATTTTTGGTTTTTAGAGCATCGCACACAATACAATTTTGATTTTAATGAAAATGTGTCGCATACAAGCGGTCCGGAAAAGTCTTACAAAGAAAATGAGATGCCCCAGGATAAAATCCATCAAGCGGTTTGGCCAGGACTGCGCGCAGCGTGTTCGAAGATCCAAGTTTTGGGAAACAGCCTCCGAAGTGAAATGTGTGGCAAAAAGCTTCCGCAGTCCTGTACTCCACTGATTCATGTATCTGCATAACAAACAATATTTTCCAAGGTTATTACAAGAAAAAAAAACACATTTTTTACGTGCTTGTCACGGTTTTTCATTTTTTATGTTTTTTATTATTCTTAATAAAAAAAATTTTACCAAAAAATTGCTCAAAATTTAAGAATAACTGGAAACTCGTCTGTTGAGAGTTTAGAGGTTATATATAGAGGTTATCTGTATACAAGGCACAACATTAAATTCACTCACTGAAAATTTTTTAGAGGAGTATGAAAATTAATTTGATTATTTCGCAAACACAGCGAACACCATTGTTTATAAAAATAAGTGATTATAATAAACATATGAACATATGAACATATGAAGTGACACTAACCACTGTGAACCTGCTCGTATCGTTTGTCGAGATCGAAAAAGCACTTGCACGTAATTTCTCGATTGATTAGCGTAAATCTCTAATATTACATTCGAAAAAATAATAAACAACTGATAAAAATAATTGAATACAACAAAAAAATAAACCACGAGCGAACATGTGTTTCGCAACTCACTAATAATTTGCTGGTAAAAAAAAATTAGTAACTAGGAAAATTTACTAGAAAATTTTCGAGGCACTTTCTGATCACTTTCAACCATTTTTTTGATTGGCCCGTAGAATTGTATGGGCCAATATCGTCTTTTGAGCGTTTTAATTGGTCCATACATGTATCATTTGAAACATTTCAATATTTTGCATATTTTTCAAAATAAATGAGAATACTTTTTTTTTCGATAAAAGATTTTTCTCATTTACTTTGGAGAATATGCAAAATATCAAAATTTTTCAAGACATGTTTTATTTTTGTTTTATTTTTTCACTTCTATAAGAAATATTATAAATTATTATTATTTTTTTTTAATTTTAGAAACTCAAAGAAAAAAAAATTCTAAAAAAGAAAGGAGGCAGCCGCATCCCACTTTCTAATCATAAAATATATTATTTATTCATGACTCAGAATCTGTGAACAAAAATTAGCAGAATTTGAAAAATCGATTTCGAAATTTTTGAAATTCTACTTTTACAGATTCGTTTGTAACTTTACCATTTTTCAAAATTGAGGTCTAGGGCTTGGTAAAAAGGTGCAAAAGAGTTTGTAAAACGTGAAAAAACATTTAAAAAATTAACGATTTTTTCCGATTTCACGCTGACTCGGTCCCCTTAACTTGAACTTCATGGCTTCTCTGACGCAACACAGCTCGCGATGGCAACTCTTATCTACGAAGTAGTAATATCGCCGTCCACATGCGCCAAATTATCTCTTGTTTGCGCAAAAACGAAAGTAGCCTACTTAAACAATTAACCATCCCGAGGTTAGAGCTCTCCGCAGCGCCGCTACTCTCCAAACTCGTGAGGCAGACTCAAGTCTCACATCAACTTATTAAATACATCATCTTGATGTGGACGGACCCTCAAGTAACTTTCAATCGAGTTTCTCTAATCCAAGAACTCACTCCTCAAGCTCAGTGGAGACATGTTCCTGGCACGTCAAGTCCAGAACATAGCCTATCAAGAGGCCGCTTAGTATACAGCTGACGAGGAGGCACCAGGAGACTGCCCACGAGTTTCTTAATGAAACTTGGCAGGATGGTAGTAGGGACTAGTAATAAGAAAAGTTTGAAAGGTTTTGCTCATATACGCAACCGTTCCCGAGATATTGTGGGTGGAAGATTTTGCAATCGCTTATATCTCGTAAAGTTGAACGATGAAACAATAACGAGGAGCGTGGCTCAGCGGCGAGCGCTCCGGCCCACAATCCATGCGTTTGGGGTTCGAGTTTCGCTCGGTGAATTTTTTTTCGTAATTCACTTTTTTATAAAAATATAATTGATATTTTTCCCCGAATGCTAATTTTTTTAATTTACGACTCGCAACAAATTTTAAATGTATTATGTAATAGTGGAATAATATATGTATATTAAAATGTAATAACGCTTTATTATTTAAATATCAATTTTAAAAATGAGATTTGTTTTCAGAATTAATGTAAATGTTTTTATTCTGATAGCCGAGTACAACTGTTGGGGTGATAATTATTATAAAAACAATCGAAGCACTTAAACTGTCGGTACCAGGAGCATTGAATGAATGCAGCTTTGCGATATTCGCAGTCGTATTTCTTCGTTCTCAATTCTTCTGGGAAAGCGACAGCATAGACGTGGTTGACGAATTGTCTTTCGCCGCCCAATTTCGTAGCAAACGGTATATGTGAATAGAAGAACAAAATAAAGTATGTCATTTATACACATACAGATCAACCAAATATATCGATTAATAATAAAAATGCTTATCATTTTTTCGTATGCTGGAGCCCGTAGTTGGTCATGTACCAACGAATGAATTTTGGTCATGTCTTCCCTCAACGTTATTTCCTTATCGAGAAGTAGAAGGTACGGCGCGTTTTGAAAGTATCGTATGTAATTAGTTACTTGACGGTAAAAATATAGGTCACAGGGTTGGCAAAATGGTGTGCACCTCGGCGCGGTCGGGACCGGAAACGCTCCCATAACTTGACGTTCCCCTCATTCTTCCACTCTCGTGTTTTAACATATGCGTACTGCCTTTTCTGTTGAAGCATGTGTGGAATAAGCGCGCGAAATTCGACCTGAAATTTGTACCTACGCGTTATTCGCTGGGTGCAAAGCAGGTGGTGGGCGAACCGAAATCGATCGCAGCGCACGATGTGACCAAAAATAATACT
The DNA here is from genome assembly GCA_946863875.1 of Alloplasta piceator. Lineage (NCBI taxonomy): Eukaryota > Metazoa > Arthropoda > Insecta > Hymenoptera > Ichneumonidae > Alloplasta > Alloplasta piceator. The sequence continues at coordinate 29,760,169 of OX333079.1, read as the reverse complement.
TTTAGCGGGTAACACATAGCTCTCTTTACGAGAAGTAATTAAACAATCAAATAATTTCAATGAAATATCGGAATTTCTATATATATATATATTAGACGATTATGTACATGTACAGTGTCGATAATAATGTTGACTTTTTTAAACAATCACTATATATATAAGAAGTGACTATTAGTATTGCCTTTCAAAAACCTATCTCTTATAAAAAATAACCATACAAACTTTTTGCCAACATATGTTGGCATATTATACCAAAACAATTTAATTTTGGATTTTCCGTCCCATGAGCCGTCCGTCCTCACTCATAACTCAGCAACCTATAAACCAATGTTCCTGTAACTTATAAACTTTCTCTATGGGATCGTAAAGAAGTGTCCTTTCGAGTTTAAAGTCTTTACAGTTCTTTAAACCGTTTCATTTTAACGAAAATAACATTTTTTTCGGTTTTTCACTCATTACACGAAAACGCGTAAACGAATTTTTTTAATCTTCACTATTTACTTTCATTTCAATACATTTTAACTATTTAAAAAGTTTAAAGTGATTCAAACAATTTTAACATAGGATTTTTAATATATTTTTTTTATTCATTGATAATTTTTTAACGTTTTCGCAAAAAATAATTGGATGAAATTTTTAGATTTTTGATACCATTTACCAAAATGTTATTTTTCTTTAAAATGTAATGATTAATAATTAGTATATGTTTAACTTTTATAGTGATAACTGAACACAGCATTGAATTTTGAATTCTTTTAAAATAACATAATCATACGAAATAAGAACTTAAAAAAATAGAATAAAAATGATTATTATTAGGAGATAATGAAATATAGTATTGAATTCTGAATTCTTTCAAAATAACATGTCATACGAAATGTAAATTTTTAAATGATAAGAAAAATTCGAAAGAATTCTGTACACGGTTGAGAAGAATTTTTTCAAACTACACTAGACGCTCCCATAACTTAACGTTCCCCTCATTCTCCCACTCTCTTATTTCTACGCATGCGTACATCCTTTTTGTCGAACCATGTGTAGAGTAAGCGCGCGAAATTCAACCCGAACTTTGCGCTTACGCTTTATAAACATATATTTCAAAATCAAACATCGATATATTTTGCAAATTTTTCAATGACTGATAAGAATTTAATGTTGATAACTCTTAATGAAAAGAATTGAACAGAAAATACATTAATCCGATCGTTGAAACGCGCGTGATACATTTTTCTCGAAAATGTAATGCACAGTTGCATATATATATATACATGCATACATACGAATATTCTACAGAACTTGGGTTGGAGCCAACTCAGCTTCTAGCAACTGTGACTTGGGTCAACTGTCCCCGGCGTTTGTCACTCGGGCATTTCTCCTTCTAGCCTACTCGAGCGCGTCTGGGCATACTGCCCCGGTTGTGCCCCCTTCTCCCTTTTAATCCCTCTTAATCCTTTCGAGTCGATGCACGGGTTCGGGCAAGTGTCCCTCCGGGCATCCTTTATCGTGCTCGATCGCCGTCGATAAATTTTAAAGCGTAGGGTGTGTCGATATCGCTTCATTAAACGAACTATATAAACGATAAACTATTTCACATTGTACGTTCATATAAACATTCAGTACCAGTAATCGGCAGGATCGATTTTTCCGTCAACGATAATGATTATATTAATCATTTTTTTTTAAGAATTAATAATTAGTCAAAAAATTAGTAATAAGTGAGAAAATGTTTTCAATTTTTCAATAAAAATTAGTAATTAGTGACAATATAATTCTAATGTTTCCGACAAATTAGTATTCAGTGACAAAATATTTATAATTTTTCCAAACGAATTTGTGATTAGCGAAAAAATATTACCAAGTTTTTTTCTAAACAGAGTAATTGGTAAGAAAGATATTACTAATTAATTAACGGAAACAGTAATTTGTAGAAAAGTGTTGTGTATATTTATATACTTGTGTGTACGGATTGAGTCATGGTTATAAGCTCAAACAACTCTATGTGAAAAGTTGTTTCATTTTTTAGATCAGCTAGATCGTTTCAATGTATCACACTTTAGTATTTATTATATCGAATGCCATACGATATTACATGAGCTATTATTAATACGAATATTCAATCAGTACTTATTGAATAATACATTAGTTTGTTTTTTTTTTACTTTTCGCAAAATCAATACAACATTTCTCCACAAATCGTTGATTTTTTGGTCATTTAGCAATATCTTTCTTGCTTATTACTAATTCTTGGAAAAGAATTGTGATATTTTAGCGTTAATTACTCATTTTTTTTTTTTGCAATAAAAATTTGGTCACCAATTCCTCATTTATTAGAAAAATTAGTAATACGTTCCCGCCAATTACTAATTTTTCGAAAAAAATAGTAATCTTTTTTTGCTTATTTTTAATTTTTTGAATAAATTGGATAATAAAACCGATAGATTTTTTTTTGCCGATCACTATTCGGTTCGCTAGATACTAAAATGTTTTAATGAATTTAAGACTATCCGAAATACATTTATGAAAGTTAACACTTGTATAGTATCTCCGTTAGAGAATAAGTTATCAGTATAATTATCAACATTTTCATATGCTTGTCAAAGTAATACATTTACATTTTCGTTTCAGACCGTCGCCCCTACGAGAAGTTTTTGAACAATTTTCCTAGAGACTCTTTATGCAGAAAAAGCTTCTGACTTTTCAAAAGCGTCAATTTTATTATTTTACATTCTTTTTTATGACCCTTGTTTCTGTATCACGGTTCTTGCAAAAAATAAGGGGGTATGCACAAAAGAAATTTTGAAACATCATTAACTACCGTGTCTATCGAGACTCTGACTTTTGGAAAGAGTCGGTTTTTGTATTTTACAGCATTTTATATTACCGTTATTTTTGTATTGCGATTTTTGCAATAATGAAGGGGGTATGCACAAAATAAAGTTCAAAAAATCAAAAACTACCGTGTCTATCGAGATTCTGACTTTTCGAAGACATTTTTTTTTATTTGACGGTATTTTTTATTACCCCTATCTTCGCATTGCCATTTTTGCAATAATTAAGGGGTTGTGCACAAGAGAGATTTTAAAAAATCAATAACAACCGTGTTCATCGAGACTCTGACTTTTTGAAAGCTGCACTTTTTGTATTTAACAGTATTTCATATTACTGTTGTGACCTCGAATTTCGACTCAACTCGAGAGGAGGAAATGAGGTCCGGATTTGTGGGTTATTTGCCAAGGCAAATGAATTTGTTCGGTTCGACGTCATTTAAAAGCACGTTGACTTTATTGAGAAAAAACCGGGATGGTTAATCTAATGATTAATATGTAATTAGAAGTGGAGTTTAGTGATCGACCAACCGCTTCGAGAGTTTCTCGAAGACTGTCGAATTTAATCGTGAGCTGAAGGCTCACGATTTTGGATAATCGCGTTTCGTCATTTGTACACGCGCTGCATTGTCAGCAGCGGTCAAAGACCTGCAATTTATTTGTTAGCGTTAACAAATCGAACTTTCTGGAACGTCCGGTCAATACTCTTGCTATGTGGCAATAACGTATTGTTGCAACCTGCTCAGGGTACAACATCCCTCCCCCTTTAAATGAAATCACTCCGTGATTTTTGTTGTCTGTCGAAACGGTCATCGTTACAATTTTGTTTCATGTTATGTTTTCCCATACGTATACATATATAAGTAGTAGGTGTACCACTCTGGCGAAAAAGTGGTGAGGGTAATCCTCCCCACCACTTTCGTCAGAGCGGCATTATTTCCCCCTCCACTTTTCGCCGGAGATATTATTATTATTATTATTATTATTATTATTCGAAAAAAAGCGGTGGGGAAGTCCCGAGCTTCCCCCACCACTTTTTCGCCAAAACGGCGAGATTTCCCCAACCACCACCACCACTTTTTGCTGTGTTTTCGCCGCAACATTTGCTTCTTTACAGCACCCATCCCATCCCCTAGCATACGCGCGCCTGTTGGTGCAAAACTGAATTCTTTTTTTTATATGAGACATACACAAGCCCCGTGATGAGCCTTATCCCCTCTCTCTTTCGCTGAAGACGAGCTCAAGCCCGAGACCCAACGCTGCTCGTGTGTTTGTTAACGGCGTAATAATAATAATTCGCTTTTATCATGATCGCTGGGTGTATGGAAGAGTGAAGAGGTATTCGTAAATTTGACATAAAATTTATTGAATTTTATAAAATGAGTTGTATACAATGAATTTATACAATGAGATTGAAGCACTTCATTACCGTTTACGAGGAATTACATTTTGAACTATGTATTCTTAATAAGCACCAATAAGAGCACTGATATAATTTTATTTTTGCCCCTCTTTGAACTCCATGTTGTTGAATTTTCCTCCGTAGTATTGCAATATTAAATTATTTGCGTGTGCTATGGATATCATCTGATGGAATAGAGCGTCGTCTTCTTCGAACAGCTTGACAAATCTCGTTGGAAGAAAGCAAGAGAACTCGTCCTCCACATCAATGGTGATTCGAGACCCCCATTTCGTTTGAACACGCTTCATATCAGTGACGATGTATTCCTTTTCCGGCGTCAGTTCAGCGAGTCGTTTTACGGGCAAAAAATCCGTCTAGCGGCCCACTTTGTTGATTCTTGAGAAGTCCATGATTATTGAGACTGAGAGCGTTCAATTTTCTCGATAGATGACGAAATTCCGACGTGGTGCGACTAATTTCTTTAATTGCCGCAATATCTTTTAAAAGTGCTTATATTCTTTCTTTTAGAGCGCGTTGCTTTTGTTGTGTGCTTCTCATTAAGGAGCGCTCAGGACTGAAAAATGTTTCGTGAATACATCATCATCCAAGACACCCCCTCCAATAAAACACTGCAGTTTCCCCCCACCAATATTGAATATGATACCTGCTGAAATCAGCATTTTTAGCCATTGTCACGCGCGACTTGGGTCTGACTATCACCCGATGGAATTTTCCGCTCTCCTATGATATAAAAAAATAAGGTTCAAATGCAATTTTACCGCCTATGCGTTCCGTATATTTTCCAATAATAATAGAACATTTACAATCATCGAGTCCGAGGATAACAGCTTTGCATACAATGAAAACACTTAGAGCTAAAATCATCATGATCCTTATTTCTAGATTTTGAATTATTAAGCTTTTTAGCGTAAGCGTTGTAATAGTCGTAGGCTATTTTATCGTTGCGGGATAAGTCATTTGAAAATACACTTCTAAACTTATCAATGCCGAAGCCAGTGCACATATAATGAAGAAACATAACGCAATACTGTCCGCAACACTGCGAATCCGGACCTTGAAATTGAGTAGTGTTGAATCGGAAGAGTTTGCAGTTACTTCGGAGTCGTTTGAGATGCTGTGGGACGATTGGAGGGAGCCCGTAGCTATCGAAGAACCATCCGTGTCCATTTCGATCGACGTAGATGGCGACCCAGTGGGCTCCTGGCTGTTTGTGGCCATCGGTATTAACAACAAGGGCTGTCGGTTTCGTCCACACCTTCGGGATACGATCGGCAGGGTATACCCCTATCTCGTGGTTTTGAATATGCTGCAAAGCTCGTAGAATTTGCAGGCTGTTCATAACAAGCCAGAGCAGATACTTTTTTTCGAAGACGTGTGTCTCGATCTTCTTGCTCCGTCAGACCTACGTTCCACGTCGTGGTCGTCCTATACTCCCACAAGGAGCTGTAGCGATTGCGGTTACAAAGCCAGTTCTTGATTCTCGTTGCGTTATTCAAAGAACATTGATGTTTCTCATTTTTGCGGAGCAGCCCGTGGTATATGCAGAACGTTTCACTTGCAGGTAGATTACGGAGTGCTGGTACTTCATCGTCTTCTTCCAAATTTATAATAAAGCAGCCGGTGAGATGCGCCAGGTACAACGATTTATCACTGCCTCTTGTGAATATTCTGGTTGCACGAGCAGCAATTTTCTTCAGAATATTTTCAACATCATATAATGGCGTAGTACCCTCACGCCACTTTATACCATGATGATTATTTTTCAGCCATTCGTTTTGTCGTTGTATATGTGGCTGTAGCTCACCATACGAATGAGGTGCTGCTACAAGCCAGTGAGCATAAAAGTCAGACTCGATACCGATGACAGCAACTTCTTTCGGTATAAAGTTGTTATATTTGTCCTTCAGGCCCTGTATGTCAATCACGATATTCATCATGATGAGCGTTGTGATTCGTCAAAGCACCAACGCATACTAAAGACTTATTCGTATTGCGCTGCGTACTGACCCGAGTGATTCGGTGTATGTATAATGATTTTCGAATCAGCCACTGAAATCCACAATTACTTGTCGGGATGAATCGATTTCCAACACGTTATCATACTCCGCGTATACTATGCAATTAACTGTCGATGTAAGAGCTTCTTGGAAACGTACTTCTATTCTGACGCTACCATGCCTCACTAAATTCCAATGAGTGCTGCTATTGGCCGAGAGATCGGGGGTGAGATCAAACGCAAACAGGCAATATCCCAAAGGATCAGACGTACGCGAAATACAATTGCCCTGATTGAGAAAATGAATCCCCGTGCCGGAAAACAAAGTATGGTAGGCATCTACGTACTGGCTGTCGTTTTGGAAGTCAGGCTGCAAAGGTTTTGATGGTATCTGCACACCATCCGCGTACAACGAAAGATAATTGATCCCGTAATAATTAAAATTGAATGGGTTCAGCTTGCGATCACCATTAAAGGCCTTATTATTGATGAAGCCTATTATTCTGCGTTTTGGTAACTGGCCAAGTATGACATTATCCAGAGTATCACCATACACACCAGCATGCATTGATATCGCTTTAACCTCTACACGGGTCAGCGGATATTTTGCGGTTACTTTAGAAAGAGCTCTTGCGTGGGCCAAAAGTACGCCGGGAGCTATCTTAGCACGCCGTACGAGGAGCGATGCTTCCACTATACGAATACTGCAATCCGGTGAAGAGGTCATGAGGCAAAAGGCGTTGTTGGTACGCACTAGACGCAAACGCATTTCAACACCATTTATCAAAAATCTCTCCTGATTGAAGATGTCGCAATGAAGATGCCCAAGCAGATCGACTGTTTTTCCAACGCTCAAATGTTCTCGACGGCTTTTAAGCCCTGTATTAGCACTCGCTATATCATCCATTTTACCGGCTGTATCGTTATACCAGAGAACGCTCGTAAGGTGGGAGTTCTTCGCGCCAGACCCATAATTCAACAGGGTTTCAATGTATGCTCGGTATGCATAAGCATTGTTAGGGGATGATACAAGCTTTTGGTTTTAAAAAACATCGACCTGGTTGAACATTGAATGTAGCAGATTATTTATGGGCCCAGCTTCATCAGCAGCAGCAGTGCCCTCCTTTGGAACAGCCTTTGTATTTATTTGAACGCGAAGGCTCAGCATGGTATGGGCAAGGTCGATATACTCATCACCCTGTCCTGGTACCACAAATTCAATAGGGGAATCATCGGTCAACGATGAAATCGGTTTATAGTATACCCACTGCGCACCCTCGATCGTAGTTTGGGTTGGAGGTAGTGTAAATAGCTCGAGTTCGGACTTTGAACACTCGCACGAGTGGGCGTGTAAGAAAGCCATTTTTCTAAGCAAAAATATCCGCGACAGTCCTCAGCGCCTTCTTCTTCTTTTTTCCTCGGGCTTTCGTCTTTAACCTCTTCACCGATGCTGTTTTACCGCTCTTCTTTCTTTTCTTCATCTTCTTCGTTTGTGTAGATTTCTTTCTCTTTCCACCGATGCGACGTGCTGAGCTTCCACTAACGGAATGTAGCAGTTTCATGATTTTATCGGGCTTATAACCGGAGCCTTGCATGAGAGTGTTCATTTTTTCTTCCGCCTTCCGCTTTAAATTTTGCCCTGATTCACGCAGGCGCGCTTTGAAAGCATCTCTCGGTTTTATCCCACTGTCAATTATATCGCCGGCTACATTGATACCCGAGCGCAACGCGTCCTTACCGACAGCCCGAGCCCCTTGCTTTAATAAGGGTATGATGCTGCGGAAGAGCCCTCCGAGAAAGCTACCGATGCCATGCCCACGCTGATTCGGCGAACCGATGTATACATGGCTGATACCGCCGTAGCCTGTCCTAGCACCACTGCCGCCGCCGCCAACCTGTGCTTCAAAGTGCTCACCGTAATAATCCATTGTTTATCGCTATTAATCGACGCGCTTGAATTGTAATGTCACGGTCAGTGTCCCGTGCTCAAATGGTATTGGTGCACCAAACTCATCCCTTATATCAATGTCAATTGTTTGGAAACTAGTGCACAGAAGAGGCACGTAGCGCGGCGGTGAGAAACTTTTGATTTTCACTGACCCGTAATTGTAATTATCAGAGGCATCGGCCGATAAGACCCGTAGCAAAGGTGTATGGGCATCTCCTGTAATATAGGGTTCGCATATGTTGCTATAGACGAACAGCATATTGGGAATACCGTTGGTGAGGCCCGCTATTCGCTGGCCTATACACGCTGCGGTACTTTGCACAACGATTCCGATAGAATGCATGAATCCTAAAATTTTATTCAAGACCGGAGAAAAGTAGAAAGCATGCTCTTGATTCGTGCAGGAGGCACAGATACGTGTCGCCGTCACATAGCCGTTGCGTGTGCGCTGGAATCTCAAATGACCAGACACGCACGATATCTCGTTAATTGTTTCGAGAAGCGTATCAACGTTGTGGTAGACGCCTGCTGGTACGCAAATACGATCTTCTCCATAATCGATATCTGCACCACCGCTGCTAGGATCCACAACGTTCGTTACGACATGGATGAAGTTTTGTTCGGCGTCGGTAGGTACGTGCAAAATTGTCATGGGTATCTGTATTTCGGCTAGAGACACAGCCCAGCTACCGTGTAAAGACACTGGCTGCGGTAAATGTGTTGTGTAGCGAGTTGTCGTATTATCAGGATAATATTCCATGCTACTGTTGCTGGGTAAAACGATGAAAAATTCGTCTTTCATTTTGCTCGCCCCTCCTTCTTCTTCGTCTTCTTATTGCTCTTTGGCTCAGCAGGCGTTGTTTGCACTCTGGATAATTCCGGTTCATAAAAAACACCGTCAATATTCTCGTTGTGAAGATCGCGTAAAAAGTAAACGACAGGCCAGCGTGTATATGATACACGATGTATTTTGAATAACTCGCTGGTCCAGCCACTCTCGTAACCTTTTGCAAAGGCTGCCTTTGAACTACTGATGCGTACAATATCACCAACTCTATATTTAGGAGGCTGTTGCTGTTGCGGCTCTTGGTATCGGTGCATCAGGTTTGATCGCGTTAAAGCAGCTGTAACGAGGGTCACAGCCGAGGGAGCCATTTTTATGCTGCTATGTCGCGCGTGATTATACGCCCTAACAATGTTTTGTAGAACGTCTAGATAACGTTTATTTCGTGAATATGTAAAATAGCGCCACATTCTTTCTTTTAGCGTTCTGTTGAACCTCTCCACAACAGCGGCTTTTATGTCGGGATTTCTCGCAATGCGAAACTGTATATTACGGGTTTTCAAGAAACTCTGGAAAGCAGAACCTACAAATTCTTTCCCTCTGTCTGTCTGCAGGGAAACGGGTACCCTGCCATTACTGTTCTTTTTCGTTAGTATGCGCGCAAACGCTTTCGTCACAGACGCGGCGAACTTCTCGCGTAGAAGCTCAACCCACGCATATTTACTGAAAACATCTATGACCACAAGCAGATATGCATAATTGTCGTTGTAATTCTTAATTGAGCGGAGATCTACGAGATCAGCCTCCCAAACGTCATCAATGTTCTGTACATTGTAGTGTCGTCGGGGAAAGCGATGCCTCACAGGTTTGTGTTTGGTGTAAGCCTCCTGGCCCTCAAGCCAGTGTATTGTCTCAGCATGGGCGATTTTTTTTGCACGCGCAGCACGTAGCAGTTTAGCTGCACCTGAAAACGATGCTTCATGGGAAGGATCAAAATACGTCTTTTCCAGTGTTTTCATTATTATTATTATTATTATTTAAGGCTAGCCCAGATTACACGTCTTTTCTTATTAACAGTACCAGCACCGATTTGCACGCCGCACTCTAATTCACTCTTATCGCTACCACTGTAAAATTCCGAATGAGGTATGTCGCTGATCTCGGAGTCACCATCGCTGCTGCTGTGATCGCTCCGTCTTTCTTGCATTGTTGAGTTGGCTCTGGATTCCAGCCATAATTCCTGATTCCCAATGAACTCCCTCGGTGTTTGAATTGATTTCAAAAATTTTGTGAAAGTCGATCGGCCTGTTGGCTTGGGTGCTTTTCGCGCACGCATGGCATCATTCACGAGATCAACAATATTCGAGTTCTTGATCTCTTTTCCGTCCACGGAAACAACGCCCGCTAAATTCCACGAGAATTTCGTAGGCGTTGCGTCGTGTAAGCGTCTCAGCAGAAGTTTTGCTTTGCTACGAAATTTCAGCGGTATGCTTTCAATTATTATGGAATCATTCATACGTGCGAAATCTTGTTCGATTTTTTTATAATCCTGGGTGGCTGGCTCCTGCTTTAAAAGAGCAAGATGTTGCTGAGCTCGTTCGTCGTCGGCAAAATGGAGATAACGCTGCAGTACAGATAAATACGCTGCCCACTTTTCTCGCTCGTCTTTGTATGATTCGAAATTCAAAATCTCGTTCATCTCAATGTCTAGTCTACTCAGAGTAGAGCCAATAGCTCGTGCTGCTGGAGACTGGACATCTTTATGGCCGAAATTTGTCTGAGGATAATTTGGTGCACGCCCGTTTGATAAATTCTCAGCCGGTATAAGCACCATTTTCTTCGCATGTTCCATTATCAGCGACCGCCGATGAGGTTGGAGAGAACGGTGCCCAATATTGGGGCCAGTAAAAGTGGTAAAAAGCCGCCGTTCTGAACGAAAAAGCGCTTTTTGGTTTTCCAGCAGCCTTTTTTCGCTGCTAAACGTCGAAGAAAAGACACGTGTCGTTGTAGTTTTTTCCGCTGCTCCGGCTTCAAAGGTACATTACCGCGAAGAACGTTTAACGCGCATTCACAAATAGATCGTATTATTTGTGGGTCCGCTTTACGTAAAACAGCGTCTCACTGCTCCTTATTAAGATGTTGAAGGGATTGCAATATTGCAACGTGCTTCTTGCAGAGAGGTGATCCTCTGCGAGCCATTACAACCGTAGAACTGGTAGCTCCCCACTCGTGTCACCACTTTTTAACTTTTTTCGCGGGATGTAAACGAAATGATGAGGGTCATCGGGAAAAATGGCGGTCCGAAATCGACAATTATCGGGAGTGGATTGTTTCAAATCTAGCAATAAATAGCCGTGTGGCTTTGACGTAGCATCGTGGTAAACTTCTTGTAAAAATCGAGGGTTTTCCGGATACACCTGGCGTGCCAAATGCTGTATTTGAGCGCGATCACGAGGATTTTTGAAAACAACTATATAATTAGCATTCAATGAAATATCCCTCTGTCCGTGGCCTTGATGGAATAAGTTTTGCGTAATAAAAATTACGCTTAAATTCTTGTGGTGGCTACCCTTGGTGAATAGATCGACAACACTATTGTTCGATGCCTCGCGCATTAAGTCATCGATAATAATGAGTTTAGCCCGTGAATCGTTCGCATAGTCTGCAGCTTGAGGCAGCCCCTCGTGAAACTCTATTGAAGTACCATATTCCACGTATGCTGGCTGCCACTCAGAGTAATAAAAAATGATTCTTTGGAAAGGCTCACTACTCATTTGCGTAATGAATTTTAAATTTTTTTTCACAAAATATGTTTTACCACAGCCCGTGGGGCCGCAGATCATTGATGTCCAGGGATGCTTCCACCGCGTATCCATTTTACAGAATGACCGAAAATTTTCCTGCTCAGACTTTTTAATAAGATTTTTCAATTGAGAAAACTGGTAAACAACATTATTCAACATAGACAACTCTTTATTAACAAATCATAAATTTTTTGGTTAACAAAACTTATAGACTATTTTTTATTAATCTAGTTATAATACCCGTATGGCAAGGATGTGTATCCCACATCGGGACACCTCTTTACACTCGACGGCTTACACGATTTTTTTTCGGGGCGCGTGACGACCTGGTGGAATTCTGTGCGCCGAATCGCATCATACTCCAATACAATGGGCTCGTTTCTCTCTCCAATTATGAACTCGCGTATTGAGCGGTAATTGATCAAGGAACTATTTACAGAATTCAGCGTTACACCTTTAACCTTGCACACCTCTTTTTTCGAACCATCGGGTCGTCGGACAATGAAAGAATAAAATTTCGGGCCTCCAGACACAAACGATTCAATGTAACTTCCCTCCCCATGCTCGCTAAGCTCGTCCGTTAGATCGCCCAGAAGCTGCCCGATCGGCGGCTCGTATTCGTTAGGATCTTTTTTCGTCACATAAATACAAGAGTCAGTATCACAGTATAGCGCGCGACGGCCTAATTTTTCGAGATAACTGTATAATTTCAATCTCGCCTGAGCCGTGGTGTATGCAGCAATGACAGCGTTAGCTATAGGCGATGATTCTACAGCGTCTTCGGTTTTGATATCATTGACGTACAATATTTTATTATTTACAGGTAAAATACTCGTTATCTCGTATTCCGGATCCGACAACATCTCCATAAGCTTTTTTCGAGTCGAAACTATTACGGTTTGCGGTAGATTTTCGCGCTGACCGAATTTCCCCCAAAACGAGTTTAAACATAGTTTGGCTACAGATCTTAAGCCCGAATTCTTTTCTATGTGATTGCGATTTAACTTGACACCCTCGGAACTTTCAAAAGCAGCTATATATTGGTCTTTTGCCGTTTCGTCTTGCAGGCAATTCTCAGGCCACCCGCTCGCTTCCTGTTTAATTTTGAGGAATGTATTGATGTATTCTGCAAATAAGCCACCCTCCCCCGTATCGCGATTGAATTGGGTGACCTCATACTGCCAAATTTCTATTACACGCAGTACTTTGTACCCGCACAAAATAGCTTTCCGTACCTCATCGACAACCCATGTACCCTCGAAATTGCGCTCTGTCTGGTCTTCATGCACGCAGTTTTCCTGATTCATAATTTCAGAACAACTGCGACAGAGAGCGAATAGAAGGCGATGATGCATACGCACTGGTAATACAGGGTGATAGAGATTGCGCGGAGGTAACACAACACATTTCACGAGGCCTTCTACACGCGAAAGATCAGTATTATCGTGGCCCGTTAGTTCCATACACTCATCACCCACGTAAACTTTTGGATGCCCGAGAGGATATTTACCAAATTTACAGATATACGAGTATAACGAACAAACATCGACGTAGCGTATCTCTTCCCCCTCTTTGACATCATATAGGGTGACCATATTTTCGGCACGGCCTCCGAAGAACGCGTCGCGCGGATTTAACGGTTCTATGCAGGCTAGGGGGTGATCTCGCAAGAACGCTGCCATTCCCTCATCCGCTTTTATCATTCGATCGTACTCACATTCCCAAATTTCATTTAAAACATAACCGCCGGCTCGGATTTTATCGGCTATTGCTGTGGTTCTTTCAAAACGCTCATCCATTGATATACCATCAGTCTGTTTTTTATCTCTATTTACGAGAAAACATTTCGGGCACCCGTGCCAATAACAACCGTGAAACTGCAATACGTGCTTACCGGCAAGGTTTTCATAGTAACCATCTACCACCAAATTCTGTGGCAATCTGAATTCACGCGAGCGACCGGCATGCACAATCGGGTGACCAAGATATTGCTCCATCCAAACAAGCCATGAGACGGCTTTTTTCGACTGTTTATGAGCCCATCTATACCCTGTAGATGGAACAATACCTATCGTATCATCTTTCGGACGCAATAGTGGTACTCTCGTAGAACGGGCAAACACGACCGCTCGAGATGAACATGTCCCGAAAGGCCATACAAGCGCGCCTCAATATTGTTACATCCATCGTGCAATAGCTAACAATTTCTTTTGAAAAATCAAACACATAACGCTGGTCTTTTGATTCGTGGTACCATTTTAAAAAATTCTCACGTTCCTTAGAACGCATCGTATTGACAGAGTAGAACTCTTCGGCTGGCAACTCCCCGACGTAATTTTGATTTTCAGGCCTGTTAAAGAGGTGCGGAAACGTGCCTTTTCCAGCTATGTCTGAGAGACCAAAGGCTTTCGGGAGTGCAGACAGCGGCATGTGAAAATAATGCAGGCTGTCGAGAAATATGAGTTTTTCGATACGCATGCTAATTATTTTGGTGCCATTTAAGATCAGCGTGGGGAGTTGCGTTTTCTTTTCCTCGATTAGATAGCGCAGAATAAACTGCGCGTCAAAACCACCAGCGTTATGGGCTATGCATATTGTGTGCGAAAAACCCTTTACCTGCTCCATAGCTAATTCAACGAGCTGCCCGACAGGATTTTCCCGAAAAATAAATTCGCGCACACCACAGCTTTTGCACGGCTGAGCAAGCGTACCGTTATTACAACAGTCTGCACATACTCGCTGAGCTACGCAAAGATTTGGTATGTGCACGAATGTATTTGGATCCCCCTCCACAGGCGTACACTGCTGCGTTTCGAAATCGTAAAAAATGAAAATAATTTTTCGCTTATCAGAAAGCTTAGCATGAATCGGATTCATAAAACAAAGATGGTTGTACGGGCGTTCGGTCTTGCACGTATTGCAAAAACTTATACCGCATTGATGTTTTTTCTTTTTTTTTTGCAGAGGCTTGACTGTTCTAAAACAGCTAGTACAACGTTTAATTGATTCACAGACGTGAACATCTGTATGTTTCCGAAAACAATCATCGCCGAAAAAGTCGCGATTGCACGCAGCGCATTTAATTGCATCGATAACAGGGCAAAGCGGAAAACCAAGACAACGAGGGCATTTTTTTGAGCATCTGTGTTCGTGCTGACGATTAAATCGTTTATTGCATAATGTACAAAAATCTCGACTGCCAACGGCTCCTCTTAAATTCAAAATAGGCTCAAAATGATGAGAGCGCCTGTAATACAATATATAAAGCACATGTTTTATTGATCCAAAGGTATCTAAAACTCTTTGCGAGCCATCGAATAAGGCTTCCTCTCCGCGACCCAGCGTTAAAAACTCATAAATAACGATTGCTATGCCGCTCCGCGATAAAAATTTCTGATAACGCACGATTTCATGCATACCACATCCACGGGTCGGTATGGTTACATTTGCACCCCGCGTAAGTTCTAGCGCCTCTGCTCTTTGCAACGATCCAAAAGTTTGCCTGATTTGCTGCCAACGCTTGTGCAGCTCCCCCGATCGAATCTGCCCCCGCTCCGCGTATGCCCGTGCAGTAACTATTGAACGTGGCAAGCATAAATTATCATTGTTCCGTATGGTTAAAATTGATTGTTTTGAGACACCCTCAAACGTTAACCCCTTCCGCCCACTACCCTCAACACCCCTGATGATATTGGTCGTGATGCGACATGTATCGTCAATGTTTAAATCGCTTGAGCTTTGAGCAACACTAGTTATGAGACCCCAAACATCCTCGAAGGTGTAATCCCGCGCAGGGCGAAAAGATAACCATACAGGCCCGTGGGATAAACCATTCGCCGCAAATGTTGTACCAACGTAATCGTTACCCTCGCAAGAGGTGGTAATATGCGTAAGAAGATCGCGAAAGGCCCCTTCGAGCCAATTTACCACAGAGACGTTTGGCTGAGGTTGAAGTATGCGCATGGTGGTTTCACGGCCTCGAAGTTTGAATCGTTTGAAGTATCGCGAATAATCCTCTATGACGTGAATCGTAGGCCGGGCGGGTGTATATCACCATAAGGCCCAGTACGCGTAGCGACTCGTCGTCTATTACCACCGCCCCTCTGTAAACCTGTAAACATTTAAAATGCATATTAATATCCGTTATTACGCATTATTTTTATTATTCATTATTGCTCGTTATTATTACTCTTAATACCTCATGCGAAGCGCTCTGTATCTATAAAGCTGTTTCATTACCGCCAGGAATGAGATCCGTTTGGTAGTCTACAATACACGAACACATGCATGAGTTTTCATTGGACGTTTTTCAACACTGTGTCTACCCGTGAAAACACATCCCTGCTGTTTTCATTTTACCCATGCAGATAAAAATAAATAATAATTACCAGACACATTATCCTCCACGGCTGGATTTTGATGTTGTTGCGTAGCGTGTTGAAAATGTAGGGGGTTCTCCTCCTCCAACTGCGCGAGATACTCATCGCATAAACCTAGTTGATTTTTCGGCCAGTAATAAATATTTTCTTGGAAAGCGTATGGCATGTTAACGACCTCACAGCCACAGCTCTCTTGGAGGGGGTACGGAATGTTAACACCCGCACAGCCGCCATTTTCTTGCGAAAGAATTGGTCCCTCATCATCATCATCATCATCAGAATTTAACGATATGACATCGAACTGTCTTTGGTTTTGCAACCCCGAAGGACCAGCCGCCGCTAGGTCTAAAGCCTCTGACACATTGTTAGCAGCACTTCGATTATTTTCTGCATCGCGCTGTGTTATTGCTGTTAAAAACCATTTGTTGTTTTATATCATAATGAATAATATAGATATAGGATATTATTATTAATTATTATATTATATGGCAATACGCTGTTACTCACGTGATTCGGTCGAATGCTCGTTTAAAACAACATCTGCCTCATGCACCCCTTGAATTATTTGGTGTCACGTCAAAATAACTCGAAGACAAAATAACACGCGACAAAATAACCGGACAAAATAACATTCGACAAAATAACATGACGACAAAATAACATTCGACAAAATAACACGAAGGCAAAATAACATACGACAAAATAACACAAATAACTACTTTCGACAGAGAATTCGCCTATGAGCTAATTTTTTAGAGAAACCGAATTCTCTGTAGAAACAGAGTTTTTCTGGATTTTTGGTGCTGTTTTAAACCTCAAAGAACCGAGTTTTCTTGAGTGCATTTTTTTGTAGAAACTGAATTCTCTGTAGAAGCCGAGTTTTTCTGGATATTTGGGGCTGTGTCAAACCTCAAAGAACCGAGTTTTCTCAAGGAGATTTATCTGGTACCGAGTGAGTCAAAAGAAAAATGGCAATGCTTAACCTCAAAATAAGCGGTGACTAGCGTAGTCATTGACAATGCTTAACCTCAAAATAATCAGCATTTTCGAGACTAATTAATTTATTATTAATCTCACAAGTACTTAATCGATTTTATGAAGCTCTAAAAATATTCCTTAGATACTTTTTCATAATTTCTTAAATTTTCGTCAAAATCTGTATGGTAATGATTGTGAATTTAATATTTATAGACGGAATCCCATAAGAGCCCATGTTATTTAGGAATTACATTTCCATTTATTTCTCACGAACAACGTATCCGCGGGTCCTGAAATTTTAACTGATGACTTTTTAGATACTAATAACTATATTCCGATTTTTTCATCAACATCTGTATTGGAAATCGTGTGCCAGATGAACCTCCTTAAGCGGCTGCTATGTTCTATATACAGTCCGCTCCCGTAATAGAGCCCGCTATGGGGGGTTAGGGGAGTATTTTTCCTGGAACTCAGGTACCCCCACTACTGACGTGCGTTCACGCTGACGAAATTCACTTCGCGCTCCCGGAATAGAGCCGCGGTGACTGAGTAATATTTATTCTGGCTTTATTGTTATTTATTCGTGTTTATATACATCAGATCCCCTACAGCACATAACATTGCTGCAATGTTGCAGCAATGTTGTCATATTGCACGTGCAACGATATATTGCAGATATGTTTTGGCAACATTACTACGCAACATTGCCCTGAAACCTCTCAGCAATGTTTCGGGAATGTTCCTAGGCAACATACCTGCAATATTTTATTGAAACGTTGCGAGTAAATTGGAGCAATATTGGTGAGATCGAACTTCAAATTTTACAACTACACGAGCGTAATAAATATGGAGAAAATCGATTGAAAAAGATCTATTCATTTATTCCTCATAAAATATCAATAACGATTGATTTCAGGTCATTTTCTTTTTCTTTTTTCATATTTATTTTCAAAATTTTGTTGTGCTTTTGACATTAATAGAACATGGGATATTAATAATATTAAGACATTGTGATATTCGTGTTGAAAAAATGTTTAATATCAAAAAAGCTATAAAACCAAAACATATTTTGTTTCTGAATGATTCTTATTCGTAAAATATGACTATATATTGCAACGGGACGACCTGGGACCTGCCACGATCTCGGCACTTCGCCTGACATCCGTTAGGTGGCGGCGGTCGGTGAGCGCTCTCGCGCTGGCGAGAGAGCCACCGAGCACCAATAAAGGTCCGGTGTATTACCTCATCCTCAATTAACAATCAATTGTTGGAACATTTACCCGTGCTCTGTGGTCGCGCAGTCCTATGGACTTAAGACTACATATTTTTATTTTATGCAATGATTCAAATGATAAAGTTTCCATTTTAGGTAATATTCCTAAAATATTGAATATGCAATACGAGTTATATTGCTGGAATATTGCAAATTGATTTGATGCAATATTTCTGGAATATTGCAGAACATTGCAGCAATATTTCAATCGGCGTACATAGCAACATTGCAGGAATATTGTGTGCTAAATATACATTTTTTATTGAATGGCATGCTTTTCTATGAAATGCTCAACACAAAACAGAACACTTCATTTAAAATGACTATGCGAATACTTATTTCCATTAAATTTTGATTATCTGCTTTACTGACAAGCAATTAAAATTATTTCGTGTTTGAAATTTTTTGTCTAAATATTTTCAGAGCGATTTCAGTAAATCATGACAATACAAATTGAAACTGCCTTTTAAAATTATTTACCACTTTAATTAAATCAATCGAAGCGAATTCTTACGCTATTTCATTGAGCTAGCGTGCGGCATTATTGAGGGAGACGAATATGAAACCCGAGGTGAGCAGTGGGGGTACCGCTCGCTCGAGCGAGATTGAGGGGAAGCGGCTCTATTGAGGGCGGCTCTATTGAGGGCGGCTCTATTACGGGAGCGGAGTGTATTGTATTATTTATATATTTTAGTGTTATTTTTATTTTGATGTGTTATTTTGTCGTGTATTATTTTGTCGAATGTTATTTTGTCTTCGTGTTATTTTGTCGTTATGTTATTCTGTCGAATGTTATTTTGTCGCATGTTATTTTGTCCGGTTATTTTGTCGCAGTGTTATTCTGACATGTAACCAATTATTTGCGCGTTTTTTACTGTGAGTGCTGCTCTTATTAATTCATCTTCCTCACCAGCCTCAGCAGCGAAAAATTCCCGATAATCTGGTTTAATAAATCAGTTTGATAAAATTGAGAAATAAAGAAATTAATATTAAGCGATTAAAAATTGAGGAATAAAGCAAACTCCCGATAATCTGGTTTAATGAATCAGTTTTATATAAATTATTTACTCGTTAATATAAATTAAAAGCATCGTGGTTAAGAAATTATCCAATAATATTAAGAAATAAAGAAATTAATATTAAGAGGTAAAAATTGAAATGTAAAGAAATTAATATTAAGCGATAAAAATTGAGAAATAAATAATATGGTTACTTACTGCGTATTTCGGCTGCTATAGCACGCACGCATTGAGCATCATGAAGGCCTCTTCGTTGTAGCTCTTCAAACACACACGTTAATACGCGCTGCCCCTTAAACACGCCTCTTGTATAAGCCCTCACGATGACGCGAAGAGGCGCCCACCAGAGCAAATATCTTAGGCGTTTTATAAGGGCCTTCTCAGGTAAATTTCGTAATTGCGCGCACCACTGGTTATTACAACGCCTGCGTAAATGAGGGACGTTGTATTTTATCATGCGCAAAATATTCAAAATACTTCCGAGAAGAAAAATATTATTATCGGCCATGGCGAATCACAAGGATAGAACAATAGTCGCGGAGCACGCTCAAAAAAGAACTGAAGAGTTCTTGCATTTTTCAAAAGCAAGATAATATTATAATAAAGCAGATCTGTGTGTGTGTATGTGTGTGTGTGTGTGTGTGTGTAAATCACATCTCTGTTACTGCTGATTAGACCTTTTCCGAAGATGCGCTCGAATTCTTGTGTATGCGTTAACGAATATTAGATCGTTATATTAATCATCATGCGCGTGGATACGATCTGCTTCATGTATCCTATAAGAAAAATTTTTTAAAACGAGCAATAATTTGCATATTTTTTGCTATAAATGTTCTGCAATAAAAAAAATTATTCGCAAAATGCAAGAAACAATGATAAAAATATTTAAATGAATATCCGCGCCGGTTATGACATGATCCAAGAAAGTAAAATTAATAAAACATTTTTTACTCTATTTGATTGCAGCAGATTTTTGCAAAAAACATTGCTAAAAATTTCTTAAAACGAGCAATATTTTGCATAATTTTGCTATAAATATTTTGCAAAAAAAAATGATTCAAAAATTTTATTCGCAAAATGGAGGAAACAATAATAAAAATATTTAAATTAAATAATAAACATATTGAAATTAATATTAAAATTAGAGAGAGCGAGAGAATGCCATGATCTTATACGTCGCTATACACTATGGATAGAAAGAGAGAGCGCGATCGAGGTATACGACAATGTATACTACATACAGATACCCCTATCCTTGGTCTCCTCTTTGTGCGGATCTTCGTGCCCACCGCTGGTTAGCGAAAAAAGAGCGAGATAGAGTAAATGCATCTGTATACTACACATAGATCTCAGCCGTTGCCACGTGCTGCTGATCAGTGTTGTTTACTTTTTAACATCATACGGCTTTATGTTTTCAAATTCCGATCTCTTCTAAGTTTCATCCAGACGCTACGCAAGGCGTATCTATTTCGCTAGGCATATTGGCATCAACGAGCGCGTGTGCCCGTGTTTGAGTTCACGGTCATCGTGCATTTATTAAATACAACACGCAAGGGGTGGGGTTCCAAGAATCACCGGGATGCAGCATCCTTATTGTTATCTTTCTCCTTAGTCGCTTAGCAGGTGGTGTGCGCGAAACTTGGATTTGTTGTTGTGTTGTTCGCTGTGCTTTTTGAAAATGTTTCCGCGCTACGGGAAAATTGCTTTAGAAGCGGTGTTTAATTGTCGTGTTGTGGCGCGCGTATGCTAGGGGATGGGCTGGGTGCTGTAAAGAAGCAAATGTTGCGGCGAAAACACAGCAAAAAGTGGTGGTGGTGGTGGGGGGAAATCTCGCCGTTTTGGCGAAAAAGTGGTGGGGGAAGCTCGGGACTTCCCCACCGCTTTTTTTCGAATAATAATAATAATAATAATAACAATAATAATAATAATAATAATAATAATAATAATAATAATAATAATAATAATAATCTCTTCGGCGTAAAGTGGAGGGGGAAATAATGCCGCTCTGACGAAAGTGGTGGGGAGGATTACCCCCACCACTTTTTCGCCAGAGTGGTACACCTACTACTTATATATATATATGTTTTCTATTTTTTTTCTGAAAATGTCATGTTAATTACAGGTAAGTAAAAATTCAACTTTTTGTTCTATATCCGTTAATTATTCTATCTTAAAATTCTTAGATGTGACGGAACATTTCACGTCCAAAGCCAGTTTTCTTTTGTTACTTGTAATCCTTATTTTTGCAATACCAAAAATTTATGTCTATATATACTATATATTTTGTTTTGTTTTTTTCCTCTATGTATATTAATTCTTCCTCTATTTCTCTTCTGTCTTCATGTGGCTTTTTTTTCATTCGTTTTTCATTTTTTGTGTGGCAGGCGTTTTTTGATATCTTTTTTCCGTTCCCATGGTTGAGAGCGGAGGTTCAGTTTGCGGACTTCATTCCGTCGTTGATCTCCAAAGTGGTACGTTCTTCTTGTCTTTATTTTATTTATTTCTTCCTGTATTCTTATTTATTTTTTTCATTAATGTATAGTTTTGTAGAAATTTTTTTTTTTTTTTTTAAATTTTCATTTTTATTATTTCTTTTTCCAGATAACGAAGTCAAAGAATGTTCAAATTGGAAGGAAATATGGCCGTCTACACCACTGACGATGCGAAATTATTCTGGTGAGTTTTTGAAAATTACATTTCCTCATCATTGTTTTATTTTATTTATTTTGTTCATGACTTTATTTTAATTATTTATTGACTTATGACTGCTTATTTTCGTTCCTCGCTGTATTTTTTTTTCACTGCTTGTTATTTTATTTGTTTCAGGTTCCTCGAGTCGTCCCAAGGGCCGTTTGTTTAATGCCACCTTCCTGGTGGCATAATTTTGTTGCGCACGCGAAAGGCGTGCGTCGTCAGCGTCGACGAGCTCGCGAGGCGCTCGACGTCCTGTGGCGAGATGATGCTACATCTCGGGAGTATGATGATTGGGACCCGGAAGCGGCCCCGATGGATCTTTTTGATTTGGGGATGCTGTTCAGCGAGAACCCTCATTGTCGTACTATTGAAAATTTTCGCCGCGTATGGCGCCACGATTTTTAAAGATTCTTAATAAATGGCATAATTATTTTTTCTTTTGAGAAAGAAAAATCGTTTCTACTTTTCGTTTTTTCCATTAGTTTTAAGTTTTCAGTTTTTTCAGGGCGCGACTTTTTCTTTCTTTTCGTAATACTTTTCTTTATCGTTTAAACATTTAAAAAAAATTCATCTTTTTTATACTTATTCATTTTTTTTTGTATCGTGAAAAATTCATTTCGGTTTTTTTTTTCATTATATATTTCGTAAGGTATTTTTCGTTTCTCGCACGAGTATGTGCCGTTACTGTCCGCTAGATCGGTGTTCGTTGGAAACGGAGAGGTAGGTATCAGCGAAATATGAAGCGGGCCGCAGTCTGTCGCTGGCTCCTCGTCACCTCTTTTTCCCTCGTTCTCTTCGTCTTAGTGTTCGACATAATGCTTGAGACGATTGATATGAATTTTTTGTTGCTTTTTTCCGCGACGAATAATGTAGGTAACGGGTGATTCCTTACCCATTATCATATAGGGCCCAATCCATTTTGCCGTTAATTTTCCTGATCGTCCTTGGCGAACTACTGGGCTCGATATTAATATTTTATCTCCTACCCTGAAATTTTGTTCTTTAGTTTTTTGTTCATAATATTTTTTTGTTTTTAACTTCCTTCCCATTAAATTCTCTATTGCTTCCTGCCATGCAGTTCTCAATTTGTGTTTGAGATTTTGCAAATAATTATCGTAGGTGTATTGTGTGCCTGGTGGTGTTTGGAGCGCGGTCGGTAGCATCGCGTTTCTCCCGAACACCAGTTCGTGTGGCGCGAATCCCGTGGCTGTGTGTGGCGTAACGTTATACACACACATGGCATATGGTAGCCATTCATCCCAGTCCGTTTGATCCTTATTCACAAATGCCTTCAGGTATTCCGCCAATGTTTTATGCGATCTTTCTAGCGCACCGTTGGATTCTGGATGGTATGCTGTTGTTTGAATCTTTTTTATTTTGAACAATTTGCATAGATCCTTGAATATTTCACTTAAAAAGTTCGTACCCTGGTCCGATAAAATGACCTTGGGTGTTCCATATTTGCAAATTATTTCCGTCGCGAGTCCTTTAGCGACGCTTTCCGATTCTTGATTTTCCAATGGTATAGCTGCGCTGAATTTTGTTAGCAAATCTTGGAATGTCAAAATATATTTATTTCCATGTTCGGTTTCGGGCAATGGTTCTACTATATCGACAGCGCATTTTCTGAATGCATGTTCCGGTGTGTCGGTAATAATTAAAGGTGCATTTTTCCTGTATGCCGTCTTGTTCCTTTGGCATTTATCGCACTTGGTCACGTATTCTTCTATTTTTTTCTTCATTTCCGGCCAGTGGTATATTTTTTTAATTCTGTTTAGCATGCGTTGAATTCCTTGATGACCGCCCAACAGTGTGTCATGGTATTCTTTTAAGATTATTTTTCTTTCATCCACGGTGGGACTAACACATGACCAGTTATCGTCATATTCTTCATTACAGCTGATGTCGCTATCTTCTGTTTCTTGGTTTTCATTCTCTGTTTCTTTCTCTTTTTCTCCTTCGTCTTTTGTCTCCTTTTCCTTTTCCTCGTGTTGCTCATTCTCCGTCTCCGAGTCGGTGATGGGTGGGGGCGTCGCGCTTCGCGGTGTTACCTTGTGCGGTCCCCCTCTCTTCCGCGGCCCCTCCGGCCCCGGGTGATCGCAGGTGGGTGTCGCGATCGCGCGAGCGGCCTTACGCGGCCTTCCCCTCTCTCTCTTTTCTACTATCACCGTATCACTCGCTCCACCTGGCCGCTGCAATGCGAGCAGGTACAGCCTGCTGAGGGCATCGGCGTTTGTGTTTATTTTTCCAGCTTCGTATTCGATTGTGTAGTCATATTCTTCAAGTTTTATTCTCCATCGCATTAATCTCGATCCTGGGTCTTTTATGCTGAATAACCATGTGAGCGGTTTATGGTCTGTGACGATTGTAAAGGCAGTTCCATATACGTAAGGTCGAAATTGAGCTACCGCCCATACTATCGCTAGTATCTCTTTCTCTGTTGTAGAGTAATTTATTTCGGCTTTATTCAGTGTCCTACTCGCGTAACATATGGGTAAATCTGATCCAATTTTTCCTTGCGATAATATGCCTCCTATTGCTTTGTCCGATGCGTCGGTCGTGATAATGAAGGGTTTCGAAAAATCGGGATACTGCAAAATTGGAGCAGTGATCAGTTTCTCTTTTAATTTTTCGAATGCGAGTTGACATGTTTCGGCCCAATCGTATTTTTTATCCTTTTTTATTAGCTCAGTGAGAGGTTTTGCGTGTTTTGCGAAATCCAAAACGAATTTTCTGTAATATCCTATCAGTCCCAAAAATGATTGCAATTGTTTCACGTTTTTTGGAGCAGTAAAATCCTGTACTGCCGATATTTTTGAAGGGTCTGGTTTTACTCCTACTTTCGTTATAATGTGTCCCAAATATTGTGTTTCCTTTTTCAGGAACTGGCATTTTCGAGGCTGTATTTTCAATTTCGCCTATCTCAGTCGCTCGAAAATTTCCTCGAGTCAATCGTTATGTTCTTTGAACGATCTTCCGTAGACGACAATATCGTCTAAATATACGTAGCATTTTATACCTTGTATTCCTGCTAATACGGCGTCCATTAATCTTTGGAACGTCGGTGGCGCGTTTTTTAAACCGAAAGGCATGCGATTGAATTTGTAGTGCCCTAACGGGGTGGAAAACGAGGTCTTACCTTTGTCGTTTTCCGCCATTGGTATTTGATGAAAACCCGATGCGAGATCTAGAGTCGAGAAATATTTTGCTTGCCCCAACTGGTCTAATATCTCTGTGATATTGGGCAGCGGGTATGAGTCGCCTTCGGTGACGTCATTTAATTTGCGAAAATCGACAACGACTATTTTTCTTATTACGCTGTCGGCACCGGTTTTCTTCGGTACCACTAGCAATGGCGCATTCCATTGGCTTTTACTCGGTCGAATAATTCCTTCATTTAGCATTTCCTTTGTTTGTTTCATCACTTCCTGTTTGTGCACTTCCGGAAGTCGATAGGGATGTACTTTGATCGGTCGAGTATTTTCCTTTACGTGTATTTCGTGCTGCACTTTGTCCGTGCCATATAGGGGTTCACCCTCTATATGAAGTACGTCTGCATATTCCTGGCAAAAATTCCTAAGATATTTTTCTTCTTCCGGGTTGAGATAGGTCTCTCTCGTAATTTCTTTCCATATATTTTCTATACGCTCATTCGCGTAGTACGAGTTTACTGTATTTAACGCGGCTGTAGATGCTCGGGTTTCTGCTGCGTCAGCGGAATCTCCTCTGTCCTCCTCGAGCTCGACCGTCGGTCTCTCTATCTCGAGCGAATATTCATTTGTATTACGAATCACGGTCAAACAACACTGACCGTTACGTTTGGCAAACCCTTCGCCAAGCTGCACGCCCTTTTCCAAGGTTCGTCCTGCGATGATTCCTTGCGTCGGGCCGGTCGCCTTTGCGCAAATTAAAATTTCTGCTCTTGCTGGCAGGGACAATTTTTTCGATCCATTTATTAAGGGCATATAGTGCCCATATATTTTAATCGTCTCTCCATTTAAAATGTCGACTTTATGTTTTTTCATAAAATCGATTCCCATTAGCCCATCTATTCCTAATGGTACATCATCTCCGAGAACAAAAAATGGGTGATTTATTTTTGCTGTAGGAGTCTCCAATTCTAGCATGATTTTGCACAATGCACGGAACGTCATTCCGGTAACTCCTTTAAATTCAACGATTTCATCTATTATTTCGATGTCTTGATCGAGCACGCCTTTTTTGATGACGCTGCACTGCGCGCCTGTATCTCCTTTCAGTGTGAGCATTCCACTCTTCACATGCATTGAAGGGTTAAAGAAATCATTGGCTGCTTCTTCTGTCGTCGGAACATCTATATTAAAAAAAAATTCCGTACGTCCTTGCTGCAGATCATATTTCGTCTTCTCGGGCGCGTTATCTCCAACGTCGCGTAATGTACGTATCGTTGACCTCACAGCTGTGCCCGTATTATTTTTCCCTTGGGTACGAATCAGCATTCCAATGTCGAGTGAACTTAGGGTTTTCTTCTCGGCTATTCCTTCTCGTTTTTCGTTACGAGATTTTTCTTGTTCTCGATTTTTCCAGCTCGCATCCGTTTGCGTTTGATAGTCCTTTCTTGGTCCTTGATGTTTTTGTTGTCCTTGATTATTTTGTTGCCCTTGATCTCGCATTCGACTGCGACAATCCCTTTGATAATGTCCTTGCTTCTTGCAGTAATGGCAGGTTACTTCTAGTTGATTCATACCCTTTGACGATGCTGCCGGAAGAATTTGTCTCCCATAACCGGAAGTTGTACTTCGGCAGTCCTTGGCCAAATGTCTAATCCTGTGACACTTGTGGCATTTCGGTGAATCGTACTCTTTTACGTGCGTTTGACGATGGATTGAATCTGCTCCTTGCATTGATTTTTCCTCTTCCATTGCGCCCTTGAGCGCTGCGCTTAAATCGGTGAATCCTCGGGCCTTAATTATTACCTGATATTCCCTTTTTAATCCTCTTTCGAAATTATGCAGAGCTAGTTGACGTACATATGTTTCGATCGTTTGTTTGCCCGCAGCTGTGGCTTCGTTTATCGTACTTGCGTCGATTAATCCCATCATTATTCCCTCAAGTCTTTGACCGTAAGCTAATACCGTTTCTCCTTGTTTCTGCTTACACGTATTAAATTCAACTTGCAACGCAGCTACTGTACGTCGCGTGCCATATAGAGCTGTCATTTCTTTTTTAAATTGTCGGAACGAATTTATCTGTTTATATCGCGTATCTTTTCGAGCTTTTCCTACAACTTTTGTCGCTAATACCGATTCTAACAAAGACGCGCGATCTCGTTCGGCCACGCTTCTATCGGCATAACCGTACGCTTCAATTATATCGTCTACTTCTTCCGGCTTCGATCCGTCGAACCGGGGTACGAGGCTACGGGCCTCTTTTAGGGACATATATTCCGCATTGTCTACAACTTCTTGTCTAGACAAATTGTTCGTCTGTCCGTCGATATTTAACAACGAAAAATCTATTGGGTCTATTTCTCGACCGCGTTCTGTTTTTACAAGGTCAAATGGGTCGGTTTCTACTTCGTCAAAGTCAATGTCTTCTGAGTCAGGGTCAGGTCCAGCTACAGTGACTCTCCTTTTCTTTTTTATAAATTTCGTACGTGTAGCTGGACTGTCTGAACTTCCTGTCGCTCTACGTCGTTTTTTTGTGTCTTTGTTTGATTCTTCTACTCGATCGTAATCTAACGAACGATCAAAAAACGAGTCTAACGATCTAGAAATTAATTGATTTCCGCGTAATTTGAGTCTGTTTACTAGGTCGTCGTCCGACATATGATTTTAAAAAATTTCTGGCTTTGGCGAGTTACAAAAATTTGTTCCATCACTTACAGTATGATGAGAAGATGCATGATGATCTTGACCCTCTTCGCGTTGATTGGCTGGACTACTGATTGTCGTCTTCAACGATGTCTTCGTTGGATACCGAGTGCCTCTTTAGAGAGTCTTCGGTTCGGTTGATCGTCCTTCCTTCCTTCCTTCCTTTCTGGATCCTCGGATCCTTGGTTTTTTGTCGTCTGGAGTCTTGGAGTATCTTCTCTCGTCCAGTTTCTCGTACCATCGATATTGTATCGATTATCGAACTTTTGGCATCCCACCGCTGCCACCAATGTTGTGACCTCGAATTTCGACTCAACTCGAGAGGAGGAAATGAGGTCCGGATTTGTGGGTTATTTGCCAAGGCAAATTAATTTACTCGGTTCGACGTAATTTAAAAGCACGTTGACTTTATTGAGAAAAACCGGGATAGTTAATCTAATGATTAATATGTAATTAGAAGTGGAGTTTAGTGATCGACCAACCGCTTCGAGAGTTCCTCGAAGACTGTCGAATTTAGTCGTGAGCTGAAGGCTCACGATTTTGGATAATCGCGTTTCGTCATTTGTACACGCGCTGCATTGTCAGCAGCGGTCAAAGACCTGCAATTTATTTGTTAGCGTTAACAAATCGAACATTCTGGAACGTCCGGTCAATACTCTTGCTATGTGGCAATAATGTATTGTTGCAACCTGCTCAGGGTACAACATTACCGTTATTTTTGTCTTGTGGTTTTTGCAATAATTAAGGAGGCATGCACAAAAAAAAAGTTTTAAAAATCAATAGCTGCCGTCTCTATCGAGACTCTGACTTTTCAAAAGTATCGATTTCTGTATGTTACAGTTTTTCATATTATCGTTATTTTTGCATTGCAATTTTTGCAATAATTAAGGGGGCATGCACAAAAGAAAGTTGAAAAAATCAATAACTAGTGCGTCTGTCGAGATTCTGGATTTTTAAAGAAGTCCCTTTTGTTATTTTACAGCATTCTTCATCATCCTTATTTTTGCATTGCAATTTTTGCAATTTTTAAGGAGGTATGCACGAAAGAAAATTAAAAACATCAATAACTATCGGTTCTATCGAGATTCTGACTTTTCAAAAGCGACACTTTTTCTATTTCACAGTATTTTTGATCGCCCTTATCTTTGCATTGCGATTTTTACAATAATTAAGGGTTTGTGCACAAAAGAAATTTTTCAAAATCAATAACTACCGTGTTTATCGAGATTCTGACTTTTTAAAAGTCACTATTTGTATTTCACAGTATTTTATATTACCGTTATTTTTGCCACGCGGTTTTTGCAATAATTAAGGTGGCATGCACAAAAGAAAGTTTATTATCGTTATTTTTGCATGGCGATTTTTGCAATAATTAAGGGGGCATGCACAAAAGAAAGTTAAAAAAATCAATAACTACCGCGTCTGTCGAGATTCTCGATTTTTAAAGGAGTCACGTTTGTTATTTTACAGAATTTTTTATCATCCTCATTTTTGCATTGCGATTTTTGCAATTTTCAAGGGGGTATGCACGAAAGAAAATTAAAAACATCAATAACTATCGTGTCTATCGAGATTCTGACTTTTCAAAAGCGACACGTCTTTTATTTAACAGTATTTCTTATTACCCTCATCTTTGCATTGCGATTTTCGCAACAATTCAGGGGTTGTGCACAAACAAAATTTTAAAAAATCAATTACTACCGTGTTGATCGAAACTCTGACTTTTTAAAAGCTTCACTTTTTGTATTCAACAGTATTTCATATTACCGTTATTTTTGCCTTGCGGTTTTTTCAATAATTAAGGGGACATGCACAAAAGAAAGTTTAAAAAATCACTAGCTGCCGTGTCTATCGAGACTCTGACTTTTCAAAAAAGTCGATTTTTATATTTTACAGTATTTCATATTATCGTTATTATTGCATTGCGATTTTTGCAATAATTAAGGGGGTATGCACCAAAGAATGTTACAAAAATAAATAACTACTGCGTCTGTAGAGATCTTGAATTTTTAAAAGAGTTACTTTTGTTATTTTACAGTATTCTTCATCATCCTCATTTTTGCATTGCGATTTTTGCAATTTTCAAGGTGGTATGCACGAAAGAAAATTGAAAAAATCAATGACTATCGGGTCTATCAAGATTCTGACTTTTCAAAAGCGACACTGTTTCTATTTCACAGTATTCCTGATTGCCCTAATCTTTGCATTGCAATTTTTGCAATAATTAAGGGGTTGTGCGGAAAAGAAGTTTTAAAAAATCAATAACTACCGTATTTATCGCGATTCTGACTTTTGAAGAGCGTTACTATTTGTGTTTAACAGTATCTTATATTACCATTATTTTTGCCTTGCGGTTTTTGCAATAATTAAGGGGGCAAGCACAAAGGAAAGTTTAAAAAATCCATAACTACCGTGTCTATTGAGATTCTGACTTTTTTAGAACGTCGATTTTTGTATTTTACAGTATTCCATATTATCGTTATTTTTCCATTGCGATTTTTGTAATTTGGAAGAAGGTATGGACGAAAGAAAATTAAAACACGTACGCTTCGCGTACTTGTCGCGCTTCGCACGACAATGTTGCGTCGCGCAAAGCGCTCAGGTTTTGTTGGGGGCTCCACCCCCTAAACCCCCCTAAACGTTTTGTTGAGGGGCTTTGCGCTCCGTATTCTTGACCATTATCCTGATTTATTCGGTATGTAAATACTATATTGTTTTTATGTTATTGAACATTGTTTTTGATAATATTGAGTCGCATTTTTCATTCTCAATGGGGGCAATGATTCATAAAGTTCATGACCGAATTTTAAGAATTATATTAATAGGCACTCACAATTTCATAATATAATGATCATATATTTTGTTGTTGTAATCACATCGTAATTCTAACTCCAATTCATTGCAAATATCCATTATTCTGATAAATTATTATAATTATTATTAGAAAACCGAGCGGTTTTGTCGGGACAATCCGCTTCTAAGCTCTTTCTCCCTTCGCATTGTCGTATTTTGCGGTCCACATATATTTTAGTGCTCGTTTTATAATGGTCTTTTTCTTGTTTTATTTTTGACGTTCATTTCCATGTCATTGTACATTGTTTCTAATAATATTGAGTCACATATTTCGTTTTTAACATATTCTTAATAGGGACAATTGTAATATATTTTAAATATTGGTTGACATGTCCCTTAGGGACGTTCTAATAGGCACTCACACCGTAATTTCAACTCTTTAATTCATTACGAACATCCATTATTCTGATAAATTATAATAATTGTTATTAGAAGACCGACTAATTTTGTTGGAGCGCTGAGTCCTCAAGCTCCTCCCCCCCCCCTCACATTTTATGTTCCACATTCTAGTGTTCGTTTTATAATATTGTATTATTTCCTATGTTTTATTTTCAATGTTCATTTTCCATGAGTTTCCGTGATAAAATAATCAATATAACATTGTTGTATGATTAAGGGGGGAAAAGGGTCTGAGATACAAAAAAAACGTGTACTTTTGTGATTTTTTATCAGAGTACTTTATTTACTAGAATTTCGAAAATTTGTTTCATCATTAAGCATTATTGTAAGAATGTTTTGCTAAATTTTCATTAAAAAATATTTAAAAATAAGCCCGTGGTGAGAACCAAGTCATCTCAAAAAAAAGTTTCCATGTGGTAGTCAGAATAACTCATGATTGCTTCAACTGAAATTAAAAACCAAAAATAATTTCGTTGGTACATAAGTTCAACTTGGATTTAAACGAAGGAATTAACAAAATATTCATTTTTGAATTTTTTGTCAAGGTGTAATAAAATTCTGATTTTCCCAAAAATTACTCTTTTTGTTTAAATAAAAAATAAGTTGCAATTGAAAAAAAAAAATCCTTCGTTCAGAACCGAGTACTTAGTATGTAAAAGAAGTGCGCAAGGCTTAGGCGAAGCCGGTCCAAAGGTTTTCAAGAAATTTTGACTACTGACTTAAAAAAAAAGTTCTGAGAAAAACGCGATTATAGTTTGATACATGAATAAAATCGAGATTTTTTTAAAAACTTACATAGAGTCGTCGATGCCAGCTGATGCAATTGATTATTTTTTTTTCGGAATCATATTTTTCTCTTTTCAATGGAAGCCATAAGCCTCTTTGGCTTTTTGTACGCTCGTAATTTCTCATCTTTGGTCAGAATCGATGTCCTAGAGTCAGTTTCAGAATCGAAATTTTTCTTATGCTTGTTGTTCGAGTGACGCAATGCTCGCCAGGAAGAATTATCATCTCCAACGAGTGACGACGTGAATTTTTCAGTTTCCCTGAGCAACTTTTTCGATGCTTTTATTATTTCAGTGTCGTCGTCACTAATGTTATCTTTATTCTCTGAGTTTTTCAAGCTGTTTATCTCTTTCGAAAATTGTTTGGATGTGTTGTATCCCAGATACCTCGATTTCGGAATATTACGAATATTCCAAATCACGACGCATGTGCCCCAGATACGGCAACTGTTGTCATTACATCATGTGGCACACGCGTTCGAACTCGAGCAGGTGCAATTATGCTGAATAACAATTATGCAAGCGAGCCATCGCCGGCCTCAGCCGGGTACTGTCGAGTCAGCATATTTACAAAATTGAGCGAATCTCGTAATTCTTATTATCTTAACCGAATTACGAGTAAAAATACTAAACATCTTCTTTTAAGAAATAATCGATAAATAATAAATAAGATAACAAAAGAAATGCTGATGCGACCGCTCTTGCTCCTGTATATAACGGAGCAGAGAGCTAATACAAGGCAGTTCAATTTGAAAGCCAACCTGTAACGATTGGTCCATCGAGACGAGCGCAACGCGTCTCTATTAATACTATTGATTACTACCACTTGTATTTTCTATTTCTACGATAATAAATTATTCTTTTATACGACTACCTTCGGTTCGACTCATTTGGGTTCTAACCCTTAATCTGGTAAGATCCCGACAAAACAACGAGGAAACTCAAACTCTCGCCATTCAGCGTAGCTAACTGAATTTTGGCGACACAACATTGGTGGCAGCGGTGGGATTCACCAGAGTGAGTAAAAACGAACCTCGTTAAAAGAATTATCATCGCTGAGTAGAAAAACACCAAGTGAAGTCAAACCTGTACTCGAAGAATTCTCGAATACGGACGCCACCTGCACGTTTAGAACCAGGTGAAGAAGAGGCCCTTAAAGGTAAAAGAGCCCAAAGGAACCAAGGACAAGTTACGTCAAGGTTCCACGCACGATCAGAGAATCATAGAGAACGTGCCGATAGATAAGGAAATCGGACGTAGGACCAATCGAAATCACCGAGGATAAGCTGCAGCATCCTCGAAGGACGTCGCCAAACAAGAGAAACGTCTAACAGAGTTGAAGGACCGTCAGAGATGTGGAAAATCAGCGCACTGTAAGTGGCACCACATTCATTCACCATACGCTTTGTAAAGACTAAAACTTTATAAAAAGGTTTCATAGAAACAAAAAAGGTCATAATCAGAGGCAAATAACGAAACGAATTTATCATATCTTGAGAATTAAATCATTGCCAAACGCTTGGAGTGACATATGGGCACTCCCCTGAAAACCCCTAAGGCAGAGGGTACACAACGCCGAAGCCATTCTCTAGGTGACTTACCAGAGGCCCTAGGAGAATTCACACCAGCCCTCGCAGAAATCGCTTATCGAGCAAGACGAGCGCTCACTGAAATCTCTCCTAATACAAGTACTGAATCAAACTCTCCAAATCCTTTATTTCGAGTAAACACTCGAAGAGGCAGTGCTTTTCAGCCCGGAGACGACCTCGAAGAACTCGACGACAACGTTTTCGAGCCTAGGGCAGAGATGGCAACTAACGAACCGGGAAACACAGCACCAGGGAGAAATGTAGACCCTCAAGCAATCGACAACGAAATAGAGAATATGAGGTCACAATTATACGATCTTAACGCTTCCCGAAGACCAAACATCAGCAGTTGGTACACCGACCATGTGAATACAACAAACGCATTTGGAAACTATAGCATACTGAACGGGATGCCAAGGATCTCGCTTCCACAGGCGGGAGCAGGACCGATTCCCTTCTCCAATCTTCGGACTGTACGAGAAGACGAAGAGCTCGAGCATTTACGGGCGTCCGGCGCCGAAATGGACGCACGAATGAGCGCAATAGAAAGGTCCTTAGAAAGAACGCTCGACGCAATAAACCAGCAAAATCAGAGGGAAGGTTTCGACGCACAACCATCGAGACCATCGCGTCAAAACCATCCAAACCGCAGATGGACAGAAGAAGAACCTAGACGAAACCTAGGCGAAGAATCCGATTATCTCGACATCGGGACTGCTTTAAAAAATGTAAAGAGCTTCGATGGGAATAGTCCGGATAAACTCGAAGGATTCATAGTTTCGTGTGAAACCGTTTGGAAATTAGTCCGGCCCCGACAACGAGCAACCTTGCTCGAGTTGATACTAAGCAGCAAGCTGGAAGACAGAGCCACGAGAGAAACGAAACACAAAATTATCAAGACCTTAAAGGACCTTCGAGTCGAATTGGAAGCCCTTTACGGTAAGAAAAAATCACTTGCCGCCCTGCAGTACGATTTTTGTCTGCTGAAACAAGGTGCAAAAGAAAATGTTTCGACATACGCAACACGAGTCGAAAAATTGACGGCAGAAGTAACCGCAAAATTATGCGAACAAACCGACGCAGGAAGCGCTCGTTACATAGAGCAAGCTACACGACGGAGCGCACAAATGAACTTCGAAAACGGACTTCATAAAGATATCCAGGCTATCGTACGGGCTAGAAATTACCCAAACCTACACGATTCCGTAGTAGGGGCCATCGAGGTCGAAAAGATGACCTGTACGAGCACGAGCAACCAAGGCTACAACAAAAATTATCGACGACCGCAGTCCAGTTCGGAGAGCAAAGGATGCTTTTCGTGCGGAAAAACCGGACACGTCGCACGTGATTGCCGAAAAAAAGGGCAAGTCAATCTCCCTAAGCCGCGACAAAATAAAGAGATTAACGCGGTAGACACCGTTTGCAGCCACTGCAAAAAATCGGGACATAAATGGGAATTTTGTCGTTCACGATTACGTCAAAATAAAGAGAAGGCTCAAGGAAAAAATCAAAAGGGCGAAAATTCAGGCAACAACAAAATTGCCGTAGGAGCAATAGAAATAAATGCGCTCACAATCACGGAAATTCAAGAGGAAGCAAATGAAATCTACAACGTAGAAATAACGCCGATCGACAACACAGGGAATGATTTCCACATACAATCCCCGACCAGCAAAACAAAAATGCTGACGTTGAAAGCCGATACTGGGGCACAAGTGAGCATTATTAGCCGAGATGCACTAACAACTGAGGCAAAATTTGAATCAATGGATATGACGATGAAAGGGCTCGGAGGACGAGACCTTAAGATATCACAAAAAACTGAGATCAAACTCATCCTCAAACTCGTGACTCAACCAGTTTCCATTACCCACACATTCTATGTCGTTCCTGACGACGTATATCTGGGAGTACACGGATTCCTAGGATTGGATTTCATCAAGGAATACGATGTCGATATTCTCGGGGGACGGGAAATAAAAATCTTCGGACAAAGGATGCCTCTAATAAACGGCACCTTAAAAATGAAGCTACCCCCGCGTAGCGAAAAATACACGCATGTGGCCACTACGAGCAAATTCGTAGGGATCGTCGAAAAAATCACCCTCGAAGAAGGAGTAATTCTCGGTGCATGTATAACCGCCCCTCGAGGAAATAGCTGTGTGGTCAGTATTTTAAACAGCACTATAAAAGAAGTCGAGATCGACCGTCCCACAGTGACTCTCGAAAAAATGCTGCCTCTTGGAAAAATGCTGTCAAATAAGCCATACGAAATAAACACAGCCAGCACAACAAATCGTGGCACGCGCCTTGAACGCCTGCACCAAGAGGTGGATTTCTCACACCTCAACGAAGAGGAAACACGAACCATTAAAGAAATATGTGAGGATTACGAAGATATTTTTTTCCTCGAAGGCGATTCAATAAAATGTACGCAAATGGTAGAGCATACAATCCCTTTAAAGGACAATGTATTGCCGGTAAAAATCCACCCATATCGCCTTCCTGAATCCCATAAAAAAGAAGTCGAAAAACAAACAGAGGAAATGCTAAAAAACGGGATAATACAGCCAAGCCGCAGTCAATGGAATGCACCGCTACTCGTAGTAGCGAAGAAGCCTGATTCAGCAGGAAAAATAAAAATGCGAGTCGTCGTGGATTTCAGAAAATTGAACGAAGCCACCGTCGGTGACTCATATCCATTGCCCAATATTACGGAAATATTAGACCAACTAGGGCGAGCTCATTATTTCACAACGCTCGACCTCGCATCAGGATTCCATCAAATTCCAATGGCAAAAATTGACCAAGAAAAAACAGCTTTTTCAACACCGCAAGGACATTTCGAATATACTCGTATGCCCTTCGGGTTGCGGAATGCACCGCCGACTTTCCAAAGGCTTATGAATTCCGTACTAGCGGGGCTGCAAGGACCAAAATGCTACGTTTATTTAGACGACATAGTCATTTTTGGATCCACCCTAGCAGAGCACAATAAAAGACTCAGAGAGGTTTTTCAACGCCTCCGGGAAGCAAGGCTGTCTCTGCAACCAGGAAAATGCCGATTTTTGCGAAAGGAAACGCAATACTTAGGGCACATAATATCGGAAAAGGGCATCAGCCCTGATCCAACAAAAATCAGCGCAGTCAAGGAATTCCCAACACCAAGGAACGTGAAAGGGATCCAATCCTTTCTAGGATTAGCCGGCTACTACCGAAAATTCATTAAAGATTTTTCGAAGATTGCAAAGCCCTTGACAGAGCTAACCAAAAAAGACGTCGCATTCGAATGGACACCAAAGCACGAACAAGCTTTTGAGGATCTAAAAACGATCCTGACAACGGCACCTATACTGCAATATCCGGATTTTGAAAAACCTTTCGTCGTTACGACAGACGCCTCGGATAAAGCAATAGGGGCTATACTCTCCCAAGGTTCCGTGGGGGAAGATCTACCAATTTGCTACGCAAGCAGAAC
The DNA here is from genome assembly GCA_946863875.1 of Alloplasta piceator. Taxonomy (NCBI): domain Eukaryota; kingdom Metazoa; phylum Arthropoda; class Insecta; order Hymenoptera; family Ichneumonidae; genus Alloplasta; species Alloplasta piceator. The sequence goes on along the minus strand of OX333079.1, from coordinate 29,723,090 downwards.
GTTGAATAAAGCAGAGCAAAATTATACAACTACGGAAAAAGAACTCCTCGCTATCGTATGGGGGAATATCACAGTTCCGTCCTTACATTTACGGTACGCACTTCACCGTCGTAACGGATCACAAGCCCTTAACCTGGCTTTTTAGCGTAAAGGACCCAGGGTCAAGACTCATGCGCTGGAAAATTAAGCTGGCCGAATATGAGTTCGATGTCCAATACAAGGCCGGTAAACGCAATACAAACGCAGATGCGCTGAGTAGAATATGTGCAATAGCTCGAGCACAAGCAAAAAAGAGCACCGTCAGCCAGGGGAACCCGGGGAGGAACGACGATGTAACTCCGCCAACAACCGAGACATTCGAACAAGCCAGTGATGAGCGTAAATACTCGAAAAAAGAGCAAGAGGAAAAAACTTGCGAGAACGTTGAACCCGTCGATGAGAAACAAAAACAACAAATATTGCACGAGTATCACGATGCTCCTCTAGGAGGACATCAAGGGACAACACGTATGCTAAAACGGATACAATTAAGTTATACGTGGCCCGGAATGAAAAAAGATATCGAAGAATACGTTTCACGATGCAACAAATGCCAGAGAAATAAAATCTGTCAAAAAACAAAAATCCCGATGGCCATAACAGATACACCTGAAAAAGCATTTCAAAAAAGCGCCATGGACATCGTAGGACCGTTGACGGAAACTGAAAAGGGGAATAAATACATCCTTACCTTTCAAGATTTATTGACGAAGTACAGCGCTGCAATACCGCTTCCAAATCAACAGGCAAACGAAGTAGCAAAAGCATTCGCCGAGGAAATAATCTGCCGACACGGCATACCGGAGGCCGTACTGAGCGATCAAGGCACTAATTTTTTGAGCGCCACGTTTAAGGGATTATGCAAATTATTTCACATAGAAAAAATACAAACGAGCGCATATCATCCCGAGTCGAATGGAGCGCTAGAACGGTCACACCGTACACTAGCGGAATATTTAAAAAGCTATGCCAACGAAGATCAGAAAAATTGGGACGAATGGTTACCATATGCGATGTTCACGTACAATACTACACCGCATACATCGACAGGATACACCCCGCACAGCTTAATATACGGAAACGAGGCAGACCTACCAACAACGATACAAAAGCCATCTCGAGCAACTTACTCATTCGAGGATTACGCACAGGAACTCAGAGAGCGACTACGAGCAACATGGACCATGGCAAGAGCAAACTTAGCCGCCGCTAAAGAAAAAGCGAAACAACAATACGATAAAACATCGAGGGACCAAAAATTCCAAATAGGCGATAAGGTTCTCCTTTACGACGAAACTGTTCGAAGAGGAAGGTCTGCAAAGCTCACCCCCAAGTGGATCGGGCCATACATCGTCGAACAGGCTAACTCTCCACACAATTACTCCATCAGGAAGGGGCGGAAGAGCATTAAGGTGCACGCAAATCGTCTCAAAAATTTTATTGAACATTAAAGAAGAAAGATATATACATTCCACGTCACATAGAGAAAATTAGAACAATTTTCTTCTCATATGACGTTCAAAAAAAAAAAAAAAAAAATGTATATATATATTTCGACGTGACGAGGAAGACAAAGACTCGACGATAACATTTTCCGCCATGTACAAAAAAAAAAAAAATTTTTTTGGCATCTACAAATAGCGCCTCGTCTCTTGCTCTTCACAAGCAGGCGTAGACCAGGGCGACAAGAACTTCCGGTAAAGACGCCGAAGTCCAAAAAAATCCACGTCGTCGGGACAAAATGCGACGTCCCACAAATCATCAAGGTCGGCTGCGAGTTCGATTCGCCGAAGACGAATCTCGGCAGATTGCAGCCGAAAATCCTCCTCCCGACGTTGACGAACGGAAAACCGCATATTCAGTTCCTCGGGAGTGAGGACAGTGATCCGCGGGAAAACAGACGCGACAATAATTATCTCCGGCACAGGAGACGAAAAACACATTCTCTGAAAAAAAAAAAAAAAAAAAAAGAGAAAGAAAATAAGAATAATAATGATAATAGTAAAAGAAATTACATATTCAAAAAATATATATATATGGGAAAAGACCAAACTTACCTTGGCAGAAGACATCGTTAAACGAATTTTCGACGTAAGAAGACAATAAGATGAGAATTTTAAGTGAATAAAAAAAAACAAAGCAAACTCGTCATTATATAGGAAGACTCCACAACGAGTTACTTCCCCTTCCGCGTATTCGTTTTGAGAAATCACACTGAACAACACAAAAAAAAAAAAAAAAAAAATTTCTTACGCTGTTACAGGATAATAATGCTGAGCCAGCTAGCGTCAGCACGAACGGCGTACGAAATACGGAAGTTCAATAACTCCCCGGGAATTTACTACGAAAAAATTGGGACCTTGAACGTATGCTCGGACATCTGGACTTTGGCCATCGAAATGGACCTGACCCTTCTAGCCCACCTCGAAGGGCACATAACGACGCATTTGGGCCGATATAGAGAAAAATGCGAGGAAAGAGGGGGACCGTCAGGGCACTGCGCAGAGATGCTGGATAATATCGCGCGTTTGACAAAAAAGGTTGAAGAAAGCGTCGGAGTAATCCACGATCTCGTGGGTGCCGAGCATCAACGAAAACGCAGAGGACTTATCAACGGATTGGGAACAGTCGTGAAGTCAATTACTGGTAACCTAGATGCAGCAGACGGCGAGCGTATCGACGCCGAAATTTCGGCTATTCGAAAAAATCAAGAGTCCCTAAAACAGGGCATGATGAAGCAATTACAAGTTGCGAAATCAACACTCGACATGTTTAATCGAACGTCGCACGCAGCAGAAAGAAATTTTAATGCATTGCACAATATGGTGCGAGCAACCGACAAGTATTTCGCAAACCGCACCAACATACTAGCTGCCAGACAGTACTTCGATGAGAGTCTAGGCCTAATGGACACATATGTCGAAACCTTTCTAAGGACCGTGCAAGACATGGTAGAACTATTCGCTAGTGTGACTTCAGGAACAGTGAGCCCAGCAATTGTCACGCCGGAAAAGCTCACTGAATACCTGACGGATGCGTTACCACACCTACCACGGGGACACAATTTTCCCCTACCCATAACGCGAAGTAACGCAGCCGGCTTACTACGATTGACAACAGTACGGGCGTATCGCAAGGGAGAAAAATTCGTCCTATTATTGGAAATACCCTTGGTAGGACCAGGAGAGTATAGCGTGAACTACGCATATCCGCTACCAAAAAAGGGCGTTAACGATACATATTACTACCTGGAAACGTCCGACGAACTCGTAGTAATAGACCGTGATAACAGAAATTATTTACGGATGACAAGAAGTGATCTGGAGGAATGCAAAGTACACGGGGATCGGTACTTTTGCAACCCGCGACATCCGATCATGAGCGTAAGCGAAAACGCGCCATGCGGTGTGCTTATGCTCATCGAAGGCACAAACACAAAGAAAGCACAGTGTTTAAAGCGAGTGATGAAATTATCACACACACTCGTCCTCAGCTTAAAACAGCAAGGTAAATGGCTGTACGTAGCACGAAAAGGAGAAAGAGTAAGCGTAACGTGCGCCACAATGCCGACGAAGCAGGAAACTCTCAGCGGAACAGGTTCATTGACACTTGGCGAAAAATGCATCGTCATCGGAAAAAACTTCAAGATAGAAACAACACACAGACTGATGCAAAGTATAAAAGACAATAGTTACATCCCGGCCTATAACCTCACCTTGACACTAGAAGAAACAAATAAAGCACCACAGGCGGTCAACATCCACGAAGGGACGACAATGGAACACGTCGTGGGCAACGCAGAAGAATTAAACCACCTGGGAACAAGGATAAGGGATATCGACGATAACATGGACCACGTGGACACGAGAAAACACCTCTTCCACACGATCGGCCAATACTCGATCGGTACTATAGCATTATTAATAATTGCGGGATATTTTTTATACAAATGGGCAAGAAAAAACTGCGCCAACACAACTATACAAGGAGCGGCCTAAGAAAATAATTTCTGGGTCTACAAATATCATATCAATGGGAAATAAATTTTTTAGAACTTAGACTCGCCGGAGACGAGTAAGAAGAAATTATGCTTTCTTCTTTTTAAGGGGGGAGGGATGTTGTATCCCAGATACCTCGATTTCGGAATATTACGAATATTCCAAATCACGACGCATGTGCCCCAGATACGGCAACTGTTGTCATTACATCATGTGGCACACGCGTTCGAACTCGAGCAGGTGCAATTATGCTGAATAACAATTATGCAAGCGAGCCATCGCCGGCCTCAGCCGGGTACTGTCGAGTCAGCATATTTACAAAATTGAGCGAATCTCGTAATTCTTATTATCTTAACCGAATTACGAGTAAAAATACTAAACATCTTCTTTTAAGAAATAATCGATAAATAATAAATAGGATAACAAAAGAAATGCTGATGCGACCGCTCTCGCTCCTGTATATAACGGAGCAGAGAGCTAATACAAGGCAGTTCAATTTGAAAGCCAACCTGTAACGATTGGTCCATCGAGACGAGCGCAACGCGTCTCTATTAATACTATGAATTACTACCACTTGTATTTTCTATTTCTACGATAATAAATTATTCTTTTATACGACTACCTTCGGTTCGACTCATTTGGGTTCTAACCCTTAATCTGGTAAGATCCCGACAAAACAACGAGGAAACTCAAACTCTCGCCATTCAGCGTAGCTAACTGAATTTTGGCGACACAACAGATGCGACAATTCTTGATTGCCATTTTCGTTCTGCTACAGTAGACGTTTCCACAACTTAAAGGTGTGACTCCATGCAGCCGCTCAACGCTCATTTGCAACGACAAATCTGGTCAAGTGATTTGTAGCGACCAAGAAGACTAGAAATAAGGAGAGTTAACTCGAAGAGTGGGGGTGGCACAAAATACGTCGCCAGCAGGCTACCCCACTCCTTGACCAGCACTATGCGCAGTGTCGCACTTTTATACTACCGCGCATAAGCGGGTCGGTTTCGTAGGTTTCGTACGACCCTCGGTCTCGCGCGAGACAGAATGATGACGCAAAAAGTGTGCAGTAGTGCACTGCGCATAGTGCTGGTCACGGAGTGGGGTAGCCTGCTGGCGACGTATTTTGTGCAACCCCCACCACTCGAAAAGCAGCTAGTTGACTTTCCTTATTCTAGTCCTCTTGGTAGCGACCATGGTCCTACATACAGGTCTGGGCACTCGTCCTACAAATCCGTAGCCTTAACCCGTCCGATTCATGCCACTTTCTGCCACGGTGCTAGTGTCGATAAGGGTTCGTCACTGAAATGTGTATTACTATATATTACAAATATATAGTAATATATATTACAAATATATAGTAATATATATTACAAATATATAGTAATATATATTACAAATATATAGTAATAGTGACCAATAGTGACGAACCCTAATCGACACTAGCGCCGTGGCAGAAAATGGCATAAATCGAGCAGAATTCGGTTACGCGTGCGACTGTGTAAAAGTCGAAGAGTGCCCAGACCTGTATGTAGGACCATGGTAGCGACAAAGCTGAAAATATCGAGCCTTGTCGCTGGGGCAAGAAGAGTGGGGAGAGGACTGCCACCACGGTCGTACATACAGGTCTGGAAACTCTATTGTTTTTTCGGTGGTGGGGGTGACCCGCTTAGTGTGGTTGTTTTGCAGGTTCGCCATCTGACCGTGCGTGGCGCTGCGCTGCAAGGATTTTTCAAATAAGCTAAGAATTCTGCGTAAACGCCACAAGGGCAATATATACTTTCAATTTTTGAAAGTTACGTTACAGCTGCTGCATAAATCGAGCATTACTCTCATTGTTAACATGTAAATTTCTTAAGCCTAGTTTATGCAGCGGCCGTAACTTAACTGAAAACCGTAACGTAACTTAAAAATTTAACGGGCGCTTATGCAATATCGTTATTTCTATGTTCAACCAATCAAAAACGTCCGCTCGACGAGTGTATTCAGCGCACTCTATCAAAAAACATAACCTAAAAGAGAGAATGCGAGATAAACAAAACGTCATTTTTGCTTATTTTGAGGTTATAGGTATGAACAAAGAAAAAGCCCGCCCCGATATTTTTCCCACTCCAATCGGTGGTGATATATTTTTCGTTCAAGCGCATGCGTATTCTTAAATTACGGCATCAAAGTTGAAAGTTGCAAACTTTCTGCGGTTACGGTTATGGCTAATGCTAAGGAATTAGCTGCATAAACGCCACAAGGGCAATACATACTTTCAACTCCTTAAGTTACGGCTAAGTTAAGTGACGGCCGCTGGATAAACCAGGCTTTAATTAGGGATTCTTTATTTGCTTTTTTGAAAAATCTCTGACGTGCAGCGCTGCAGGTGGCAATAATGTCAACTACAAGGTGGTCACACTAAGTTGGTCATCCCCCACCACTAGAGTTTCCAGACCTGTATGTACGACCGTGACTGCCACTACAGGAGGTTAGCAAATCAGCTTTCGAGATCATTCTTGCAAGCAGCCATGTTGACGCTGCGGTTCGACACGGCGAGTTGCCGCTACTTTTTTTGAATCGTGGGAAATTCAAAATGGGGTTACGTGACTAGATTTGTCGCTGCAAACGAGCGTCGAGCAGTTGCATGGGGTCACACCTTAACGCTCCCCTCATTTTCCCATTCGTGCGTTTCAACGCATGCGTACAGCCTTTTTGTGTTGAAGCATGCGAAGAACAAACGCGCGAAATTCAACCTGAAATTCGTATTTACGCGTTATAGACATACATTTCAAAACCTGACAGCGATATATTTTACAAATTTTTGGAAAATCGATAAGAATTTCATATAAATAACAAAAAGAAAAGAATTGAACAGAAAATACATTTATCCAATCGTTGGAACGCGCAAGAAACATTTTTCTAGCAAATGTTATGCAAAGTTGCATAACTTTCGTTCTTTCTGGAAAATAACAAATTTTTGTTTCCTCGAGAAAACTTATAATAGTAACACTTAATTGATCGTACATAATTGACTAAACATTTGACAGTCGAGGTTATGTTGCCCTGTGTAAAATTTCTGCAGCGCGGCAGCTGAGTTTGAAGTGGGGAGAAAGTGCGATAGGGGTCGTCGAGTTATGGGAGGGTAAATGAATAAATCATGAAAGAAATGCACGAGAAAAATAAGATTGAACATTTATTGTAAATATATAAATATTGTACATTTATTCATGTCAAAATGGTAAAAAATGAATGGAAATAGTTTTATAGAATGGAAATACACTAGACGCTCCCATAACTTAACCTCCCATAACTTGACCGCTCCCATAACTTGCCACGTTACCATGGCAATACGCTCCCATAACCTGACGACCCCTATCGCGCTTTCTCCCCACTCCAAACTCAGCTGCCGCGCTGCGCAAATTTTACACTGGGCAACATCACCTCAACTGTTAAATTTTTTTGTCAATTATGTACGATAAATTGAGTGTTACTATTAGTCGTTTTCTTGAATAAACAGAAATTTTTATTTTCCAGAAAGAACTTAAGTTCTGGAGAGGGTGCCAACTGGTTCCCGGGCAAGTGAAACCTAGGACAACTGGCTCCAAAAATTTACTGGATCCAAAGGCATACTGGATCTCGGGAAAACTGTCCCGATTCGAATGCTCGGCTTTCCCCCTTTTCCCCCTACTGGATGAAATCCTTTTTCGTATACCTGCTCTCAGCCGCTCGTTGTGGTTCATCTCGCCCCATCGGTCCTTGCACATTCTCTCTCTCTCTCTCTCTCATTTTCTCTCCCATCTCTCTTACGCTTTATACGTTCTATTCTCCACAATATCGCAACGTTGCAGGATCAACCACGTGGCCTCGGAATGACACATACATTTTTTTTGAGTTCCTCATAGATATAGTGCTACGATAAAAATAAATTGTTCCGTACTGCGAATAAACATTTGAAAGGAAATATTTTATTAATCAAGTACTTAGAATTAATTTCAGAAATTTGGAATAACCCCACAAGATCGTTTTTCAATAACTTTTGCACCAATATAATATGAAACTAACAGATCTTTTTATGTGTATGAGATAATATCAAAAAAGTGTGTACCGTAGACGCGCAATGGGCAATGAGATATGTCAATACAATTAATTTGAAAACTCAAAAAATTACATTGGAGTAAATCTCGTTATCTTTCGAACAAGGCTAGGTGGAAAAGAGTCACTTTTTTTATTTTTCAGTAATTTAAATTACCCTTATTTTTGCATTACGATTTTTGGAAGAATGAAGGGATTATGATCAAAAGAAATTGAAAAAGAATCAATAATTACCGTGTCTATCGAGACTCTGATTTTTCAAAAGCGTCACTTGGTGGATTTTACAGTACTTCATATGACCGTTATTTTTGCATTGCGGTTTTTGCAATAGATGAGGGGCTATGCACAAAAAAAAGTTCCAAAAAAAAGAACTACTATGTCTATCGAGATTCCGACTGTTCGAAAAGGTCACTTTCGTTATTTCACAGTGTTCTTTATAATCCTCATTTTCGCATTGCGATTTTTGCAATTTTTAAGGGGGTATGCACAAGAGAAGTTTAAAAAAATCAAGAACTACCGGGTCTACCGAGATTCTGACTTGATAAAAATATCCCTTTTGTTATTTTATAGTATTCTTTATCATCCTCATTTTTGCATTGCGGTTTTTGCAATAATTAAGGGGTATGCACAAAAGAAAGTTGAAAAAACCAATAACTACCGTGTCTATCGAGACTCTGACTTTTCAAAAGCGCCACTTTTCGTATTTTACAGTATTCAATATTACCGTCATTTTTGCATTGCGGTTTTTGCAATAATTAAGGAGCTATGCACAAAAGAAAGTTCAAAACCTAAATAACTACCGTGTCGATTGAAATTCTGACTTTTCAAAAAAGTCAATTCTGTTATTTTACAGTATTCATTATCATCCTTATTTTTGCTTCGAGGTTTTTCCAATAATAAAAAGGGGTATGCACAAAAAAAAGTTTCAAGAATCAATAACTACCGTGTCTATCGAGATTCCAACTTTTCAAAAAAATCACTTTTATTATTTTACAGTATTCTTCATGGTCCCTTTCTTTAAATTGCGATTTTTGCAATAATTAAGAGGGTATACACAAAAGAAAGCTTAAAAAATCAATAACTACCGCGTCTATCGAGATTCCGACTTTTCAAAAAAGTCTTTTTTGTAATTTTACAGTATCCTTTATGATCCTTTCCTTTGCTTTACGATTTTATCAATAATTAAGGGGGTATGCACAAAAGAAAGCTTAAAAAATACCGTACAATAACTACCGTGTCCATCGAGATTCCGTCTTTTCAAAGAAGTCTCTTTGGTAATTTTACAGTATCCTTCATGATCCTTCGCTTTGCATTGCGATTTTTGCAATAATTAAGGGGATATGCACAAAAGAAAGCTTAAAAAATTAATAACTACCGTGTCTATCGAGATTCCGACTTTTCGAAGATGTCACTTTTGTTACTTTACAGTATTCTTCATAATCCTTTTCTTTGCATGGCGATTTTTGCAATTGATCCTTTTCTTTGCATTGCGATTTTTGCAACAATTAAGGGGGTATGCACAAAAGAAAGCTTAAAAAATCAATAACTACCGTGTCTATCGAGATTCTGACTTTTAAAAGAAGTCACTTTTGTTATTTTAAAGTATCCTTTATCATCCATATTTTTGCATTGCGGTTTTTGCAATAATTAAGTAGGTACGCACAGGAGAAAGCTTAAAAAATCAATTACTACCGTGTCTATCGAGACTCTAACTTTTTAACAAAGTCACCGTTATTATTTTACAATTTCTTTTATCATCCATATTTTTGCATTGCGGTTATCGCAATAATTAAGGGGATATGCACAAAAAAAACGTCAAAAAATCAATAACTACCGTGTCTATCGAGATTCCGACTTTTGAAAGGAGTCACTTTTGTAATTTTACAGTATCCTTTATCATCCCAATTTTTGCATTGCGGTTTTTGCAATAATAAAGGGGGCATGCACAAAAAAATCTTAAAAAATCAATTACTACCGTGTCTATCGAGATACCGACTTTTCGAAAGAGTTATTTTTGTTATTTTACAGTATGCTTCATGATCCCTTTCTTTGCATTGCGATTTTTGCAATAATTAAGGGGGTATGCATAAAAATAAGCTTAAAAAATAGATAACTACCGTGTCTATCGAGAATCTGACTTTTCAAAAGTGTCACTTTTTGTAATTTGCCGTATTTCATCTTACCTTCATTTTCGTATTACGGTTTTTGCAATAGATACGTGGCTATGGACACCAAAAAGTTTGAAAAAAAAAAATAACTACTGTATCTCCCGAGATTATGACTTTTCAAGAAGGTTACTTTTGTTATTCTACAGTATTCTTCATGATTCCCATTTTTGCATTGCATCTTTGACAATTTTTAAGGGGGTTTGCAAAAAAGAAAATTAAAAAAATCAATAACTATCGTGTCTATCAAGATTCTGACTTTGAAAAATTTTTTTTTTTTGTTATTTTACACTATTCTTTATTATCCTTATTTTTGCATTGCGTTTTTTGCTATTTTCCAGGGAGTATGCACAAAAAATGTTTAAAAAAATAATAACTACCGTGTCTATCGAGACTCTGACTTTTCAAAAACGTCACTTTTTGTATTTTACAATATTTTTAATCATCCTTATTTTTACATTGCGATTTTTGCAATTTTTCAGGGGTTATACTATACACGGAAGAAAATCAAATAAATCAATAACTATCGTGTCTATCGAGATTCTGACCTTTCAAAAGAGTCACTTTTTTATTTTACTGTATTCATTATTACCCTCATTCTTGCATTGCGATTTTCGCAATAATTATGGGGCGACAGACACGATATTTAATGATTTTTTAAATTCTCTTTCGTGCATACACCCTTCATTGATGCGAAAACCGGAATACAAAAATAGCGGTTATATAAAATACTGTAGAATACAAAAAGTGACGCTGCTGAAAAGGCAAAGGGCAGAGTCTCAATAGACACGGTAGTTATTAATTTTTTTAACATTTTTTTGTGCATACTCACTTAAAAATTGCAAAAATCGCAATGCAAAGAAAAGGATCATAAACAATACTGTAAAATAACAAACGTGACTTGTTTTAAAAGTCAGAATCTCGATAGACACGGTAGTTATTGATTTTTTAAGCTTTCTTTTGTGCACCCCCCCTTAATTATTGCACAAACCGCAATGCAACAACATGGATGATGAAGGATACTGTAAAATAACAAAAGTGACTTGTTTCAAAAGTCAGAATCTCGATAAACACGGTAGTTATTGATTTTTTAAGCTTTCTTTTGTGCATATCCCCTTAATTATTGCAAAAACCGCAATGCAAAAGTATGGATAATAAAGGATGCTGTAAAATAACAAAAGTGACTTCGTTGACAAGTCAGAGTCTCGATAGACACGGTAGTAATTGATTTTTTGACCTTTTTTTTGTGCATATCCCCTAACTTATTGCAATAACCGCAATGCAAAAATATGGATGATAAAGGAAACTGTAAAATAACAAAAGTGATTTCGTTGAAAAGTCAAAGTCTCGATGGACACGGTAGTAATTGATTTTTTAAGCTTTCTTTTGTGCATACCCACTTAATTATTGCAAAAACCGCAATACAAAAATATAGATGATAAAGGATACTGTAAAATAATAAAAGTGACTTTTTTCAAAAGTCAGAATCTCGATAGACAGGGTAGTTATTGATTTTTTAAGCTTTCTTTTGTGCATATCCCCTTAATTATTGCAAAAATCGCAATGCAAAGAAAAGGATCATAAAGAATACTGTAAAACTACAAAAGTGACTTCTATGAAAATTCGAAATCTCGATAGACACGGTAGTTATTGATTTTTTTAGCATTCTTTTGTGCATACCCCCTTAATTATTGCAAAAATCGCAATGCAAAGAAAAGTATCATGAAGAATACTGTAAAATAACAAAAGTGACTTTCATGGAAAGTCGGAATGTCGATAGACACAGTAGTAATTGATTTTTTGAGCTTTCTTTTGTACATACCCCCTTAATTATAGCGAAAATTGCAATGCAAAGGAAAGGATTATGAAGAATACTGTAAGATTACAAAAGAGACTTTTTCAAAAAGTCGGAATTTCGATAGACGAGGTAGTTATTGATTTTTTAAGCTTTCTTTTGTGCATACCCCCTTAATTATTGCAAAAATCGCAATTGAAAGAAAGGGATCATGAAGAATACTGTGAAATAACAAAAGTGATTTTTTTGAAATGTTGGAATCTCGATAGACACGGTAGTTATTGATTTTTCAAGCTTTCTCTTGTGCATATCCCCTTAATTATTGCAATAACCGCAGTGCAAAAACATGGATGATAAGAAAATAGTAAAATAACAAAAGTGACTTTATTGAAAAGTCAGAGTCTCGATAGACACGGTGGTGATTGATTTTTAAAACTTTCTTTTGTGTATACCCCCTCTATTATTGCAAAAACCTCAATGCAAAAATATGGATGATAAAAGATATTGTAAAATAACAAAAGTGACTTCTTTGAAAAGTCTGAATCTCGATAGACACCGTAGTCATTGATTTTTCCAATTTTCTATCTTGCATACCCCCTTGAAAATTGCAAAAATCGCAATGCAAAAATGAGGATGATAAAGAATACTGTAAAATAACAAAAGGCATTTCTTTATCAAGTCAGAACCTCGGTAGACTTGATTTTTTTAAATTTCTCTTGTGCGTACCCCCTTAAAAATTGCAAAAATCGCAATGCAAAGATAAGGATTATAAAGAATACTGTAAAATAACGAAAGTGACCTTTTTGAAAAGTCGAAATTTCGATAGACATAGTAGTTCTTTTTTTTGGAACTTTTTTGTGTGCATAGCCCCTCGTCTATTGCAAAATTCGCAATGCAAAAATAACGGTCATATGTACTGTAAAATTCACAAAGTGACACTTTTGAAAAGTCAGAGTCTCGATGGACACGGTATTATTGATTTTTTTAAAATTTCTTTTGATCATTATCCCTTCATTCTTTCAAAAATCGTTATGCAAAAATGACGGTAATCTAAATTACTGAAAAATAAAAAAGTGACTTTTTTCCACCTAGCCTTGTTCGAAAGATAACGAGATTTACTCCAATGTAATTTTTTGAGTTTTCAAAGTCGGTTGAAATTTCGGCAAAAACGAGAAAAAACATTCTGCCCCACTTTAAATGATGACGTATTAAAAAAATTAGAAATTCGCACATAGCTTCCTCATTTTTTTCCGTCGTTCGTTAACCCTTCCTTATGAGAATCTCCTTGACCACCTTTATGACATGTATGTTTATTATCATGGCTTCCTCATAAAGGAAGCTTAACGAACGACGGAAACAAATGAAGAAGCTATGTGCAAATTTCTAATTTGCATGATATTTTAGCAATTCCGTTCAATTACATTATTAATTGTTTTTGTCGTCCAGTGAATTGGTGCTAGAGAAGTGAACTCGATAGCTGCTAAATTAGGAAACTTAGTGTTGACAAGTATTTCAAAAAAATTTCAAAAAAATTTTGCGAACAAACATCTTGAGCGTTTTTCACCAAATTCAACCCTAACCATTCTTATTATTTAGTGCATTCGTGCAAAAAGTTTCAGCTCGATACTTCTAAAAATGCGGATGTTGGAGCGTTAACAAAATTTTGATGGAAATTTCAAAAAAAAACTTTTAACCTAACCCCGCGGGCGATTTTTATGAAATTTGGTATTATTTTTCATTGTCATTGAGTGTATCGTCACAAAAAAACCAGCTCGATCAATGCAAAATTACAAAAGTTAGAGAACTTACAAATTTTTTGCGAAAAATTGAATTTTTTTTTGAAACCGAACCTCGAGCGTTTTTTCCCAAATTCAATCCCAACCGTCCTTATTATAAAGTGTATCTGCACATAAAATTCCAGGGTGGTAATTGCAAAATTACGAAAGTTAGACGACTAAGAAGCAATTTACAGAAAATACGACATTCAGCCAAATAGACAATTATTTTGCAATTTCAAAAAAAATTGCACTTAGACTACGGACATACGTAGTCTACTAATATACCAAATTTCGAGTCGATCGGCCAAAGCGTTCTCCAGACATATTCATTTTGAGGAAAGCACAAAGCGTACACACACACAAACACACACACACATACGTCCGGACATTTTTTCTAAATGTGATTTCTCGACGTTTTGGGACATTTTGAACATACTGACATGAAAATTGCGAAAACAAATTTTTTCGCGAAAACAAAGCTTCCATTATGAGGAAACAATATTTTATATTAAGCCATAATTGTATTAACATGTCTCATTGCCAATTGGGCGTCTACGGTACACACTTTTTGATATTATCTTATACACATAAAAAGATCTGTTAGTTTCATATTATATTGGTGCAAAAGTTATTGAAAAACGATCTTGTGGGGTTATTCTAATTTTCTGAAATTGATCCTTAGTACTTGGTCATTAATAAAATATTTCCTTTTAAATATTTATTCGTAGTACGGAACAATTTATTTTTATCGTAGCACTGTATCTATGAGGAACTTAAAAAAAATGTATGTGTCATTCTGAGGCCACGTGGTTGATCCTGCAAAGTTGCGATATCGTGGAGAATGGAGCGTATAAAGGGTAAGAGAGGTGGGAGAGAAAAAGAGAGAGAGAGAGAGAGAATGTGCAAGGACCGATGGGGTGAGATGAACCACAACGAGCGGCTGAGAGCGAGTATACGAAAAAGGGTCTCGTTCAATAGGGGGAAAAGGGGGAAGGCCGAGCATTCGAATCGGGACAGTTTTCCCGAGATCCACTATACCTACGGATCCAGTAAATTTTTGGAGCCAGTTGTCCTAGGTTCCACTTGCCCGGGAGCCAGTTGGCAACCTCTCGTGGCGCGCTGGGATGGCCGGATTTTCCCCACGTTGCCGTCGCACCTTATTGGCACTGGATTTAAACATCTCGCGGACTCTCCGCGGCTTGCACTCGCAGCTCACCTGGCAGTCTTTTTCGCTGCCTCGAAATGCCCTTCCTCCAGGAACTCTGACGAGGCCAGAACGGGGGGTGAGGCCCTGCCCGTGGACGGTGGTGGCCACCAGCTCTTTCCACGTGGACCCCAAACCAATCCTGCGACAACGCTATTCTCACACGTCTTGACTCTCCACGATTCCCCCGAATGAGGCGCCGGTTCTATCCGATCCCCGGACACTCCGACGGCAGTAGGCTGATCCAGCACCAGGCTGGTGAGTTAGGGAGGAGGGTGACACGGTAATATTTCGGTCGTTTCTCTAGCTCGCTCCCAAGCATCCAGTCCCCGCGAGTGCCGATGATACGCTACTCACCTGCGTTATCAGACAAACCACGAGTACAGCCACCTAAATAAACAAAATGAATCCGGGAGATCATCAGCCTTCCGGCTCCCCGAAACCATACGAGAGCCCGACGAAAAAGGTATCCGTTATCTGAGACGGTAATCACCTATAACCACAAAATTATCGAGAGCCGTGACGAGAGCGAAATATTACTGACGAGGACTTAATAAAAGGACGATAAAATTCAGTGACAATAACCAGGACAGGAAATATACTACAAGAACAGGAAATTCGGACTTGACGAGAATCGAAACGTAACCGAACGACGAAAAACAATAATCAACAGTAGCCCGATAAAGACTCCGCGTCCGAGAGACACGAAACGGACACGCGCCGTCCTCGGGGTCGTAAATTCAACCCCCGGAATGCCCACACTTCGCGTCATTATAACGCGGCCAAAAAATGTCACGTTACAATACATATAAAGCATATGTATACATATTGTCAACGTGCAAAGACACAGATCGTCGTAGGAAACACATCGCATATAGGCAATAGTTATAGCGGTCATTTTTTCCGTGTTTACAACGTCAAGGGGTACATGCTTCCACCAGTTCTCGATGAGACGTGGAGACGAGAGCGTGCTCGCTACAAAGAAAGAACACAAAAAATAAATCAAAATTCAAAGTGAATAGATCAATCAATTCGATCGTGATCAATGGCGGATGAGGAGACAAGAGCCCAATTAAAAGAGTGGGGAATAGGTGCTAATATCGTGGAACGTTTTCGAGGTGAGATAATAATCGTAACGTCGTTGTATCAAAAATTATCGTCACCACACGTTTGCAGTTTAATTTGTATACGTAGATATATATTATTCGTTTCCACATACATTCTTTAATCTGCACGAAATCTCTCGTTTTTTTTTCGTTATCTAAAATCACGCGTAAATTTGTAGAGAATGGAATCACGAAGGATCTGATATACACTGAAAAAAAAATGTTGAAATCAACTAAATATTCGTTTCGACGTATTAAATGACAGATTTAGTTAATTCCAACATTTTTTTCTCAGTGTATGCGTTAACGGACAAGTTAATCAAAGAACTTATCCCACTTATTGGCCCGCGAATGATTTTTATGAAGCAGTTCAACGCTACCTCACCGCGCAAGAGAGTACACGTAAGTTTTGTTGTTCTGTATTGTTGATTTCATTGAACGAACTACTTTTTTGTCAAACTGTGCACGTATTTCGTAGAATTCTTTGTCTCATCTGAAGAAAATCTACTTCCTGCTGCTTGATGCACCGTCAATCGACTGTTTCATTGATTCGACGAAAGATGCGATTGATTTGTCAAAGTATAACATTGATTTAACCGAGCATGTGATCAGTTCGACAAAAGATGTTATTCATTTATAGAATACGCTTTTGATTCTCAATGACACTGAGTCGTAATAAACGACACGTGACATATTTTTTGTCTGAATCTCTGTTCACCTTTGAGATTACTTTGTCCGATATCAATCCAATAATTGCTAGTTTGACTAAATGAATATCATATTCTATTGAATTATGACCAAATTCCATTGAATGAATTGAATATTTTATTGAAGTAACAACTTTTCACAATTTTACTCTTTCGGAAGGAAATATACTTCCTGCTGCTTGATGCACCATCAATAGACTGTTTCATTGATTCGACGAAAGATGCGATTCATTTGGCAGAGAATAACATTGCTTTGACCAAGCATGTTATTAGTTTGACAAAAGATGTTATTCATTTATAAAATATGCTTTTGATTCTCTATGACACTGAGTCGTAATAAACGACACGATACATATTCTTTGCCTGCATCTCTATTCACATTTTAGATTTCTTTGTCCGATGTCGATCTATTAATTGTTTATTTGACTAAATCAATAGCATATTCCAATGAGTTATGGCCACAAATGCACATCCATTAAATGTACATCTTTCTTACAATTTTGCTCTGTCTCCGCGGAACAAAATCTACTTTACGTTGCTTGCCACTGAGTCAATAAGCTGTTTCATTGATTCGACAAAAGGCACCTGTTGTCTAGTATTTGTCTAGCGTTTCTATAATATTGTTATCTGGTCATTGGTTCCTCTTTTCTTTGCATTTTATAGGATGATTGTGCTGAGTCTGATGGTGCAGAGAGCGTGTCGAGTTCCCACATCGATGAGAATACAGCTCACAACAGTCAAGATTCTTCTTCCTGTATGAAAAGGCAGCGGTGTTTTATCGGCAGAAAAGATTTTATCCGCGCTCAGCGTCCCAACTGTGATAAAATTCGAAAATTTAAATGTTTCGGCGCGAAGCACTCGCCGTTTGGTGAAAAGTAAAGGTGGATTAGTTGTTTGATATGATATTAGTTGTTTGATAGTCTATGTATTGCCCATTTAAATATATTGATCGATCTACGAGCGCTCGCGAGGTGCCGTTAATTCTCTCTCGCTAATCATTATCCCCGCTTTCGTGCGAGAAGTTTCGTCCGACTCAGTCTCTCCCTAAGCTATTTTGTCTCTCAGTTCCTCAGTATATATATCGACATATTTTTGTATTGTTTTTCATCAAATATTATAAATATCTTCGTGTGTGTGATTATTTGTAAAAAAAAAAAAAAAACTCGAAGAGTGAGAAACGTCGTCTCTACTCGTTTCGTCGCAGAATCTACATCGCCGTGGAAGGATCATCCGACGAGTCCTCATCATCTTTAAAGGACAAAGATCCAGGCCTGGTTACGTCATGAACCATTCCCCGCTACGCTTTTGAGCTCAGTTTATTATTATCCGGGCTTATTATCCGGGATTATTATCCGAGTGAGAGAGAGAGAGAAAGAGATGAAGACGATTGCGAGCGCTTATTCGTATGTGTATCGCCACCGCGACTCACTATTCAAATTCCCACACTTGTGGTCATTCTTTTTATTATCCTCAGCTTTATCAAGAGTTGCGGCAGCGACTCGACGCCAAGTATTAAGAAAACTGAGAGTCTCAGTCGAGATGCCGCGCACTCTTAAATACGCGAATATGCCTCAATCCACGCCGCTTTTACACTTCAATTCGATATTACTCAAAAACAAAACAACTTTTTAAACATTTTACGAATATACTTTTCTTAAAAAAAAATTAGCTTTCCATTGAAACCATTATTATTTTTTTTCGCCCACGCGATGTTGAGATATCATAATAATGGGCGAATTATTCCGAATATTTATCATCAGAAAAATTCTTCAACCGTTTTGTGGGAATGCTTATAGATATATAAGCCTGTGTATAAGCAATGTGATATGATTTTATAGAGAAGGGCTTGTATATGTGGTAATGGGAAAATATTAGTGTGCGGTAGACACGGCGCGCGCCGCTCTCTTTCGCCCCGCCATGCGTAAGCGATCTTATATGCATTATCGATGCATTTATCTATACATTGTAATGGTAGCGAATATCGTTATCATTAATTTATGCGATAGTGCACTGACGTACCAGCAGGATTCGGATCTCGACTCGGAAATAAAGCGCGATAGACCAAGTTTAGGGTGAAACTCCCAAATTTATTTATTTTCTGACTTAAACTGATTAGTCGTAATTGTTTATTCGTATATTGACAGGTTGCGCAGCGTAGAGTCGTTTGTGTGGATTTGAAAAATAATATTTGGGCGGGCTTGTGGCTCGGTGTTGTGGTTGGCTGGCCGTTGTACACTGCTGCCCTCTCTCGTTCGTGATCCTCTCGCTCAGATTCTCGCAAATGTAGGCTGCTTGGTAGGGGGGTCCCGCGTGTCTGCTTCCCGGCTTGCACCGTGCTGTGCTCTCATGCTGTTCGGGTTGGCGGACGCTCTCGCGCTGTGAGTGCTGCTCTGATTGGCAGCTACGCTTTCTCTTTCTGTGCTTGCCGCTGGATCGCTAGCGTGGTGGGGATGAGCATACCTTGCTGTTCTCCGTCGTTCTACCGTTCCTTGCTGCCGCGCTGCTCTGATTGGCCGACGCTCTCTCTCCGTGTTTGCCGCTGGATCGCTGCGTGGTTGGGATGAACGTACCTCGTTCTACCGTTCCTTGCTGTCGCGCTGCTCTGATTGGCTGGCGCTCTCCCTGTGATTTCCCCTGGATCGATGTGGTCGATGTTTAATCGATTGCTGAATACCTAGCACAAGATGGCGGCGGTTCGTGGTGCGGTGACGGCGTGTTCCTTCCAGTGTTGTTCTTGTCGGCACTAAAGTATGAATCTAGTACTGTTTTGATTTGTATGGTACTATAGTACCACCATGACGAATCTAGTACCACTCTTTTAGTACCTTATACCACCAGTACTTTTTAGCACACTTTTCGGATTTCGGAAGTTATTGACTGGATTTTACCTAGTATTTTTATCGACTGACGGCATACAACAACGCTACTGTCGCTACTGTTTTCTTCTAGTACTAAATTATCGCTTGTTAGCTGTTTTCTAATTTCTTTCACTCGATTACGGTTTGGGTTTGCCCTAATCTATGGTATAGTCTAGAAATACAAGATTAATTATTTTATTTATTAGAAGTGAATAAAAAATAGTCAAACAGTGGTGAGTGAAGATCGTATCGCCGGACATTGTCATGGCAATATGGCATCGATTGAAAGGTATGTAGCAATAACGATCGAAAAAAATATTATTATGTATTTTAATACGACTATACGAGATGCAGTGGCCGCATGCAAGGTCAACATAACCTTCAAATTTTTTTAACATTTTCCTCGGAGATTGCTTCATGGAATAAGAAAAGAGTGGTGCCTCCTGCGTAAATAGTGTATACAGGTGACCCCACTATTCTTTTTTTATGCCATCAAGCCATCTTGGAGAAAAATGTGTTCAAATTGTTAGCTCTATCTCTCTCGCATTTACGAGAGTGGAAAGGCGGGGAAGGGGGTTAGCCTCCTTTTAACATCGAATCTGTTCTAAGTTCTAACTTATGCTGCTTTCTCTGGCAGATTTCTCATAAAAATTAAAAAATCAACGAACGATAAGGACATCGTAGGACCGATGCCTTCGACGACCATCTCTGAAGCAGTTCGACAAATATCTGAGGTATCCATCGTAGACACTGAATCTAACAGCACGTTGGATAAGGTTAAAAATGTCACGAATTTCGATGTTGATGACGAAATATTCTTCGAATTGGACGGAATGGAGGTGAATAATAATACAGTTATGGCACTGGAAAGCTCTGACAAGCACAAGAATGAGAATCCCATGGTGACCACACAATCTCCTGCTCCTGCGAAGCAAAGACCAGGAAAAGATAAAAAAAAAATCTACAAACAGAAGTTCCGATACGAGTAGATTGATCAGTTTCCGTGGGTTGAAAAAACTAAAAAAGAAACATCGTGCAAAATCTGCAAGATAAAGGTAACTGGTAGTTCGTTTCATCTCCTAAGACACGACAAGACTACAAAGCACATTCACAAGTCGCAAGCGATTGCACAAACACAGAGTCTCGAGATTGTAGCAGAAAGCATGACAAAGCGTCTTGTTTCGAAACTTTGTACAACCGAAGTAGAATGGAAACTCGTCTGCTATTTGTGCGAACACAACTTGCCTTTCCGATTGATGGATACACTTCCACAATTTTACACAAAAGCATTTCCAGATTCTAGTCTGGCGAAAACAATAAAAATGAAAAGAAAAAAAGCGAACCAAATCGTCGTCGGTGTACTTGCGCCATACGCACGAGAAATCATCATAAATAAGCTGAGAACGACCAATTTTTCACTTATTATGATGAGACAACAGATGTTTCCACAAAAAAAAGTTTGGTTCTTGCCAGATTTTGGAATGCAGACGCAGTCAACGACAGGTTTCTCGACTTGATAGAAGTTGAAAATGCAACTGCTGATGGGATATTTCAGTGCATCAGGGCGGTTCTCTACAATAATCAAATTCCATACAAAAACATTATCGGCTTCGCTGCAGACAATGCAAACGTCATGATGGGTAACAAATCAAGCGTTCGAACGAAATTATCAGCAATTTCACCGAATATGGTCATCCAGGGCTGTTCTTGCCATTTATTTCATCTGTGCGCATCGCATGCATGTCTCAAAATCCCAAATTGTATGGAACAATTTGCTCGAGACATCTATTCGTACTTTTCCAACAGTACTAAACGACTGGACGAATTGCACGAATGTCAGGTGTTCGTCAATGAAAAGCCGCACAAAATGCTGTATCCGAGTCAGACGAGATGGTTGTCCCTACAGGTGAGTTGGATATTATTTTGTCAGATATATTAGTGCAAGAGATTGCTGTAATACAAGATATATGATATTTGTTGACCACGCTCAAGATTTTTTAAACAGTAAAATGTAAAAACTAGCCGTTGGAAAATTCCACGAGTAAAATTAATTTTATTTCGATCGATTTTATAAATTCAGAAAAATAATTCATGTTTTGGAAGTAGTTGGAGTATGTGAGCCATTCCCTCAAGGGAAAGTTAAAGGTTAACATAGCCTCAACACTTTTTAAACACATTTTTCACGAAAATGACTCGATAAAATTGAATTTGCATTAATATTCTTATATTCTATTACGTGCTTTTTGAGAAAAAGGTGTTGAAGTTTTAATTTTATCGCCGTCTCATTCTCAGTTGCTACAAAGCAAAGGGAGGCGCTTAAAGTACTTTTTAGGAACATATCTAAGACATTTTCTTCCACTCTCCTTTTCGTTAAGACCAATCTCTCTTGCGCTCTTCATGCTCTTGAGCGTTTTTTATATTTTGTTTCAAATTTTTTGATAATTTTTTGTGTACACTGTTTCAGATGGTGATAAACAGGATTCTGGAGCACTGGAACTCGCTAACTTTATATTTCCAGAAAGCGGCGCTACTAGATAATTGACCGACGGCGTCGTCTATTCTGAATGCGCTGAGAAATCCAATCTACAAGATCTACTTCACGTTCCTCTCATATGTTACTGGATTGGTGACACGACTCAATCTCGAATTTCAGTTCGAAAGTCCGAAGCTGCCTTTGATTTTGGAGAAAGTCAGTGCACTGTACCAGATGATATTGAAGTCCTTTGTCAATAAGAGCATCATCGATTTCGTTTCTTATGAGAAGATCGTTATCGATAATTCAAGAAACTTCCGGCAACTCGAAGATATCTACGTGGGTGCTAAAACTGACGGTCTTTTAAAGAATGACACAGTGAATATTGACAAAAAGGATTTGCACAATTTCAGAATTCACGTTCTTGAATTTTACATCGAGTTGTGCAGACAAATTAAAAAGCGATTCGATTTTGACAGTCCGCATTTCAAATTTGCATCGAATTTTTCCGTAAAGAATGCTCTTACTGGGGACGTTTCATCGATTGCTGAGTGCATCAACTTGTATCCACAATTGGAAGTCGACATCGAATTAGCTAACATCGAATGGCAGTTGCTCCCAGAAACATTCTTGTTGAAGGATTATGATCGACATGACCTTATAGAATTCTGGAAAATCGTTAATCGAACTAAGAATAATGCTGGTGACTACAGTTTTGCTAATCTGATGATCGTAGTACGTTATGTACTTAGCTTGCCACATTCTTCTGCTGCTGCAGAGCGAACTTTTTCTCAATTATCACTTATAAAAAGCAAATTGAGAAATAAGCTCTTCGTGACTACCTGTGCAGCCATTTTGTCTGTGAAGGATGCGATAAAAAACAAGGAGATCGGGTACGATAATCTTCCCATACAAGAAGTCCTGCAATCAGTAAGAGCACAAAATCCAAACGGAAATACGAACGGAAACAATAATTTTATCCAGATGAAGGACATTACCAGTAACATCGAGGGTTTGATCGAGACGGTCATTGTTCCGGAAGACCTTGTTATCGGTGAAGATGATATCATTTATGACTAGGTGAGGGTAATTGACACATGCTGTGAAAGACGGCAAGATAGTTGACTGCAAATACCAAAATGACGCAAAAATATGAGATTCGTTATTTAAACATTTTTATTGCTAAATCATATAAAATAGACAGAACAATTAAATTGCAATATTTTAATCTCCTTGAAATTTTTCTCCAGTATTGTGGTTATTAATGACGATTTTCCCATCGAGTCTGGTTAAGTCGTGGTTCGCATGAGTGCGAGAGATATCCAAGCGGACCTCTCTCTTGCTCTCACGCTGAACTCCGACTTAACCAGAGTCGATGGAAACATGGCTTAATGGCTATCTTTCCATTGTATATCTTGTTTCCAGTAGTCGCCAGATTTTTGGCATTGTTTCGGTATTTGGATTCAACTATAGCGTAATTTATCGATAGATTGCAAGATATTACCGTATCGAGCAAATCTACGCTGATCCAGTATTTTTTCAAGACTGATTCTATTTGATCTAGTATCGAGGAATAAGTGAGATTAATAAATAAGTGAGATGCTCAAACGATAGTCATCTTCAGTAATAATACTGAAATTGTGATACTGAGCTATATTTTAAGTTGTATTTTTCATTAATAATTTCTTGTGATGTATCCGATGGAAATAATGAAGGTGACCGGTTTCCCGTAGCCGGCTGTGGTAAAGCCATCTACTTCAACGTTTTCACCCGGTAGAAGAATGTTTAAGATATATTAATTACTACTTTAATATTTTTATCTATGTATGGTTCATCCTTCGTCAATAAATAATAATTTGACAAACTTCACAGTGAGTTTTAATAAGCGTGTGTTTATCCAGCAACATAGAATATTTAAGTTTTCGCGCCCTATCTTCAGTCGGTACTATTTAGTACCACTTTTTCCCGCTAGTACTATTCTAGTACGAACCGTCTGGAGTTTCTAGTACCCCTCTCTTCACTCGTGGAACAACACTGGTTCCTTCACGTCGTCGCCTTTTGGTGCGTGATTTGGTTTTATTCTCGTGTATTTTTGTGTTTTCTTGTGATGATATCGGCCGTGTGTTCGTCTCGTCTCTTGTGGTTAGCTGTGCAAGACTCCTGGGTTAAAATACCCCGGTTTTCTTTGTTTTTTTGTGTGTGGCGTCGTCGCGTGACCCTTGGGTGGGTATTGGTGCGTGTGTGTGTCCCTCGCTCCCGATTCAACCGTGATTTCTTGTGTTACGGTCTATTCCCCAGCCTGCGGGATTTTTACTTTATTCCTGGCCTTCTCCGCTGTATGTTCGTGTGATTTTTATATCTCCGAAGTGTTTCTTTGGGCTCGAAATCGTCCTAGTGACTTTTTCGTGACAGTGTGTGTGTGCGTGACGTGTCGTCTATCCCGTCCTCTCCCTCTCGTTGCATACGTTTGCCAAGCAAACTGTTGCCTCCACCGTCGCTTTTCGCAGCGACCCTCTCTCCTTTTGTACCTCGGCTGTCAACCGTCTTCTGGACGCGTTGCCAGGGCCGCTTTATCGTGAATGGCTCAACTGTTGGCTTTACCTTCTTACTTAATGCCAGAAGGTATCGCTCGCAGTCTTGCTCGTTCTCGAGTGCCTTTCCTCGGTTTTGGTGGCCCTTTTATACCCAGTTTCCCTGGTGCTCGTTTTTCCTCATTGGCTGTTTCGTCCCCATCGTTGTGTTTGTGTTTGGCATGTATTTCGTGTTTTTAATATTTTGTGATTTGCCGTTCACAGGTCGCGTGATCTTCGGGCCCTCTGATAGGCGCTTGATGCCGTCGTCGTGTTCCCGATTGGTGCCTTATGTCGACATCTCCCGGCTCGGTCTTCCTTGGCTCACGGATTTCGTGTTTTTGGCACGTTACGTAGTGCCGTAGCTTGCGCTTTTGGGGCCCTGGCTTGCCAGGGCCGTCTTATTGACCCCCAAAATCTTTATTATGCTCGCCAGGATAAAGATTTCCTAACCAGCACTCCTGTCTCTGTATTTTTACTAAAGTTTGTTTTTTTTTTGCTTTGCTTTGCTATTTTGTTGCAGGGTTGCTGACTTTTTTTTTTCTTCGTTTGCTTATGATTTCTTTGCCTGTTCGAATGAAGTTTTTGTTTTATTTTTTTTTCCTTTCTCCCTTTTTTTTGTTTTTTGTTCTGCTTTCTCTGTTACAGGTTTGCTTGCTCCTGCTTATCGCCTGCTTGTTTCGTCAGCTTCAGTTCTCCTCTTTTCCCTTTGAGGTTGGGATGCCTTCTTTCGGCGGGATGGGTACGCTGTTGGTTTTTAATTTCAATTAACTCATTCGCTTTTGTTTTTAAAATTCATTTGATTTTTTTTCTATTCATTTTTTTTGTATTATTCGCTGGTTGATTCGTTAGTCATTTCTCCGTCGCTGTCGCTGTTGTCTACGTCGTCGTTGTTGTCCGGTGCTGATTCGTCTTCGCTGTCGTCTCCTCCCGCTGCCTCATCGTCGTCCTCCCAGCCATCCCTCCATGGGTATTCCTCGTCCTCTGTTGCCCTCCCGGGGTGCTGCTCATTTTCAACTCCTACGGGTGCTCCCGTGCCCCTGCTGCTGTTTCCTACCGTGGACCTAGCGTGCCTGCTCCATTTCGCTTGTAGTGCGGTTGGGTTCGCCCAGGCCCCTCCGTCGCGGGTCCATGATTGAATCGTCGGGTTTTCTCCCTGCGTCGCCAGGTTTTCATGCCGCATGGTCTCTCTGAGGTCTTCGCCGGTGGCCATTGCTGCAAGCTCGACCCACCATGCTGTTCCTGGCCACATGGTCCCCCGGATCGTCATCCTCTATGCGATCCTTTCCATGATCGGTTGGAACAGCTCCGTTATCTCCGGCCGCCATTTTCCGTCTGCCGTGGTCGGCCTTGTCCTGTGAAGGCCGCATGGGATCGAAAAAATGGCGTTGTCCTGACGTAGTGCGGAGCCGTAAACAGCTCATCGAGAGTGGCGTCAATATTTGCTGCGTAATCGCCGAGCCACACTCGACCTCCTCCATTCTGGCCGGTCTTGGTCAGGATTCCTCTGTGGAATTTGCCCTCATACTTGTATAAGACGTTAGCTCCCTCGTGGCGTCGTCCTAGTGACTTTTTCGTGACAGTGTGTGTGTGCGTGACGTGTCGTCTATCTCGTCCTCTCCCTCTCGTTGCATACGTTTGCCGAGCAAACTGTTGCCTCCACCGTCGCTTTTCGCAGCGACCCTCTCTCCTTTTGTACCTCGGCTGTCAACCGTCTTCTGGACGCGTTGCCAGGGCTGCTTTATCGTGAATGGCTCAACTGTTGGCTTTACCTTCTTACTTAATGCCAGAAGGTATCGCTCGCAGTTTTGCTCGTTCTCGAGTGCCTTTCCTCGGTTTTGGTGGCCCTTTTATACCCAGTTTCCCTGGTGCTCGTTTTTCCTCATTGGCTGTTTCGTCCCCATCGTTGTGTTTGTGTTTAGCGTGTATTTCGTGTTTTTAATATTTTGTAATTTGCCGTTCACAGGTCGCGTGATCTTCGGGCCCTCTGATAGGCGCTTGATGTCGTCGTGTTCCCGATTGGTGCCTTATGTCGACATCTCCCAGCTCGTTCTTCCTTGGCTCACGGATTTCGTGTTTTTGGCACGTTACGTGCCAAAAACACGCTTTGCGCTTTGGGGGCCCTGGCTTGCCAGGACCGTCTCAACATATAATAGCATATGTATGAATATGTATGCAGTTTTATATATATCATCATCTATATATATTGTGACGAAAAGTCCCAAAAATATAAAATAATATCGCGGCGGTCTCGGGATCCGCCACGACACCTGAAAGAAACCGGAAATATTGTTAAATTAATTAATGATTGAAGATAAGAAATCAGCCTCGCGGAAAACGTCCTTTTTTACCCTTGAAAAACCCCAAATTAATTTTCCCTTTCTCCAGTAATATCCTTACCTAAAAATTTCCCGAAATATTCTTGCCCTCGCCGTGCCAAGCCGCCGTATTCAAGGAGCGACCAATGAGCAGAAATCTTCGATTTATTGAGCAATCTGCAGTCATTTTTCCATCACCGGACCCGCCACTATTTAGTAGGAGACTTTATTGAGGACACCGGTACACCATATTATATTTTTCCAGGGTGACGTCCCGATAAAAACGGTGACTGAGCCTCGGGAAATTAAATCAGAAAATATTTCATCGAGCTGTGCCCAGTGATAGCGGATATTAAAGCATCACGAGACAGAGAGAGACAGACGATCGTCAGCGAGCGAGCAGCTTCGGCATAAAGGCACGCGGCGGCAGCACCGGACCATCAAGTACATCGAGCACCGCGCCGCGACGGCAAGGAGAACTACAAAACCTTTCTCCTCCTCATTCCTCTCACCACGGAACGCGACATGAAGAAGACGACTTTTTCCTATCCTATACCCCCTCGCCCATCGATTCGATCATCGAGTGAAATCGCGGCCCTCTTGGCCTCATTCCGAGACCACGTGTTAGCGAAGCCGCACGTGTTTTTCCTCGAGATTTTTGCGTAGTAAATTTAAGAGTGAAGAAAGGAGAATAAAAGACGAAGCAAGAAAGGAAATATCGAGAAAGAGTCGGAAAAAATAGCGAAAGAAGTATTGTGAGAAGGAAAAGAGAAAAAGAGTGAGTAGAACGATTATTTCCCCGAAAGTATTATATCGAGATTTTGCTGCGGTGTCGTGGCGTACGCGTCGTAGAGTTCCCCCTCTCTTTCTTTCGCATTGTTCGCGTACCCGTGATTTTTGTAGCTTTACGTGGTAAATTGTGTATCGCGGTAATAATTAAGAGGTCGTAGCGACGGCGGACCTACGAATAATATAACCCTGAGATATTGAGTAAGAATTTAGCAAGAAAAATCGAGATTTACCGTCCCTGACGTTTCGTATCCCCTCTTCCCCCCTCCCTTACCCCTATTTCGTCATTCCTTTGTCCGCGCGACGAAACATTGTCGTCCATTTTGTATCTCTTTTGTTTTCTTCGCGCTAATATAGTATTAAGGATTATTATCATTGTGTAATTTATTTTGCAATCCTTCGGGAATTATTATTATTATAATTCATGGTTTTTCTTCGCGTTCCTTTTTCTTTTGTACCGGTTGCTGGACCGTAAAACTAGCTGGCGCCCGATTGAATAATTTGGTTTTTTTTTGTGATTAATACGTGACTGAATAAAATTCATTTAATTTGTTTTTATTTATTTAATTTAATTTTTTTTTGGGTCTAATTATTTATTTATCTTGAGATATCCCTGACAATATAAGGCATATATAAATAGCGTTACATATGGCATTATCTATATCTATAGTTTACATACGCATATACTGGTATATACAGGTATATAAAGGCACATACAGGTATATACAGGTATATACTGGTATATACTGGTATATACTGGTATATACAGGTATATAAAGGCATATACAGGTATATACAGTGTAACACGAAATCGTGCACATATGGACAATTCGGAAATAATGTCGGTAGCGGGTTGGATAGCTCAGTCCCGGGTTCGAATCCCGGTCCCGTCCCTCCGCATTTTTTTCTGAATTGTCCATAACGCAAAAAGCGTTATAAGTGGCGCCCGAAAATGGGGCACGGCCTCTAAATAACCACGGAGAATTAATTTCGTGGTTGCCGTGTAAAAAGAATCTAAATCCCTGAGATCCATCTCCCACCTTTCTGCTAGCCAAGCTCCCCCACTCCTCCCTCAGGCCAACGCCTGTAATACCCCTTCCTATACCTCATGCCCCCCCTCAGACAATTCTAGTCTGTTGTACCCGTTGCGTTTGAGTTGAGTTTGCGTTTGAGTTCGAGTGTGAGCCGCTAAATGGCGGCTCGACTCTGGCAGGGGAGATTGTAACACGAAATCGTGTACATATGGACAATTCGGAGATAATGTCGGTAGCGGGTTGGACAGCTCAGTTGGAAGAGCACTCGACCGGCAATCGAGAGGTCCCAGGTTCGAATCCCGGTCCCGCCCCACCGCATTTTTTTCTGAATTGTCCATAACGCAAAAAGCGTTATAATATATATTAGGGTGGAGCAAAAAAACCGACTATTTTTTGTTTTGAGTCTCGTGTGATGATATGTTAGTTTTTTGTTTTAAGAACCCTCACCAAAAATGAGCTCGAAATAAAAATTTTTAAGGGTCATTCAAGATTTTTAAAAATTTAAAAAATCGTCAAAAATCTATTTTTTATTATTTTTTATTTTTTTTTGCTCATAACGGTAGAATGTTATAGACGAAAAAAATAAGTTTCTCAAATTTTTTGCTCAAAATATTCATTTTTAAAGGTCGCTCATATTTTTTTTTATATTTGTAAGTGCGTTGCATTAGATGTTTTCGTGTGACCTTTAAATATTCATATTAAATTTAAAAAAAAAATTTCTTTCAATTATTAAGATAATCAATAAAAATAAACCACGAGATGAATAAAAAATTCAACACAATACTGAAAATATAATTTTTTAATAACTCGATGTTTTGCAAATTACAGTAATAATACGATTGGTTATTTTTTCTTTGAATTCGCAATTTCTTTCAACTTTTTTTTTCCTTTCGTCGTATCTTTCAACATAACGAGCATGTGAAAGATCTGTTTTATCGACGCTACAGTAAAACAGAGTGTATGTTAATTTTTGCGACACAACCATTTCTTGACTATTGGACCGAATGATCCGAAATTTGACCAGGTGACAGGTGATTCTAGAGAGCTCTAGAGAGCTCGATAGTATCGTTCCGAAATTACGTTTCAAAATATAAAATCAAAGACTTACACGATCGGCACAATTTTCAGCACTATAATATATTTTTCAATTCAAATATCCTTGAAATTCTTGAAATCCTTTTTTTTATGACAAACGCGTTTACGTGCGGATTGGTCAACGAAATTACGATCAGTTACATACATCTATCGCTCAACAGTGTATCTTTGGTAAATCGCGTCAAGTATTTTTTCATCGTCCCGTAACACATATGGAATGCCATAGAATAATAATAATAATAATAAATAATAAATAATAAATAATAAATAATAAATACTAAATAATAAATAATAAATAATAAATAATAAATAATAAATAATAAATAATAAATAATAAATAATAAATAATAAATAATAAATAATAAATAATAATCGGCTCGGGCGCTACGCGCTCTCGTGTCGCAAGCCCAAACCTTCAAACCCAAACCTCCAAACCCAAACATCCAAACCCAAACCATGAAGCGGGCGGGGTGAAGTTAGCCATGGAATCGAGGCTCGAGTGGGTCGAAGTTGGCCATGGCCTCGATTCTTGTACACAGTGGCGGCGGTAGCGACGATAATGTTATATGATATGGAGAGATATCTCTCTATATTATATAAAATTATCGCCGCCGCCGCCGCTGTGTACAAGAATCGAGGCCACGGCCAACTTCGACCCACTCGAGCCTCGATTCCATGGCCAACTTCACCCCGCTCGGTTCTAGGTTTGGGTTTGGAGGTTTGGGTTTAGAGGTTTAGGTTTAGAGGTTTGGGTTTGAATGTTTGGGTTTGGAGGTTTGGGTTTAAAGGTTTGGGCTTGCCACCGCCGCCGCTACCGCTGTGTACAATAATCGAGGCCATGGCCAACTTCGATCACTCACATACGTCGATCACGTCAAGAACCCAAACGGGAATTGACGTGAAACAAAAAACAAATGAACAACGACAAATCTCTCGATAAAATGATCGATCTCGTTCACTTTATTTCGTTCCAAATTTTTTCACTTTCCTGCGCTCCTTTTTCATTCGTTCTGCAATTTTATATCTCTCCCGAATATTCTGCGTACACGCGTTCAAATACAAATCGGCCAACGAAATTACGATCAGTTACATACGTCCCCGCTTGAGCCGCGATTCCATGGCCAACTTCACCTCGCTCGCTTCATGGTTTGGGTTTGGATGTTTGGGTTTAAAGGTTTGGGTTTGGAGGTTTGGGTTTGGAGGTTTGGGTTTGGAGGTTTGGGTTTAAAGGTTTGGGCTTGCGACACGAGAGCGCGTAGCGCCCAAGCCGATTATTATTATTTATTATTTATTATTTATTATTTATTATTTATTATTTATTATTTATTATTTATTATTTATTATTTATTATTTATTATTTATTATTTATTATTTATTATTTATTATTTATTATTTATTATTTATTATTTATTATTTATTATTTATTATTATTATTATTATTATTATTATTATTATTCTATGGCATTCCATATGTGTTACGGGACAATGAAAAAATACTTGACGCGATTTACCAAAGATACACTTTTGAGCGATAGATGTATGTAACTGATCGTAATTTCGTTGGCCGATTTGTATGTGAACGCGTGTACGCAGAATATTCGGGAGAGATTGAAAATTGCAGAACGAATAAAAAAGGAGCGCAAGAAAGTGAAACAATTTGGAACGAAATTAACCGAACGAGATCGATCATTTTATCGAGAGATTGTCGTTGTTCATTTGTTTTTTGTTTCACATCAATTCCCGTTTGGGCTCTTGACGTGATAGGCGTATGTGAGTGATCGTTATTTCGTAATTTCGTTGATCAATCCGTACGTGAAAGCTTTTGTCATAAAAAAAAAGGATTTCAAGAATTTAAAGGATATATGAATTGGAAAATATATTTTAGTGCTGAAAATCGGGCCGATCGTGTAAGTCTTTGATCTTATATTTTGAAACGTAATTTCGGAATTTCGTTGACCGGTCTGTACGTGAACGCATGTGTCATTAAAAAAACGATTTCAAGAATTTCAAGGATATATGAATTGATCAATATATTACAGTAAAGAAAATCGTGCCCATCGTATGAGTCTTCGATATTATATCCGTACGTGAACGCGTGTGTCATAAATAAAAGGATTTCAAGGATATTTAAATTGAAGAATATATTAGAGTGCTGAAACCCGGGCCGATCGTGAGTGTTTAATCTTATATTTTGAAACTTTAAAATAGAATGTCGTAGAAGTTACATATGTTTTGCCGAAAAAAATTCAATTTTTGTATTTAAAAAAACAATCGTTATCGTTTCTCTCCGAAATGGTTTTATTTTTCTTCATTTCTTCTGATATTTTATGGTTATAATTTTTTTGTTCTTAATTATTTTTCTATGGCATTTTATATATGAGGAATTTTCCATCAACTGTGCGACTTTTTTTTTCAACCTCTCCAATTTTTTTCGAATCCTGCCAGTTTGAAATATTAGTCAAAAGGAACGTCTGTGATTTTTTAAAAAAAATTTTAAGTGTGTGTTCAGGATTTTCAATTTTTCATTACAAACACTGTATCTCAAAAAATATTCATCGAACAAAAAAAAGCATAAGAATAAATACTTTTTCATGTTTTCCACTTTATCGAAAAAAATTAAAATAATTTTTCTGCAATGAGAAAATTCAATTTTGGCAAAAAAAATAAGAATACAATATTTTTAAATCTAATAACACAGTTTCGATTCCGGTACAAATTTTACAGGATGTCGTCATTGGGTAAAGAGTCTATGAAAAAAATTTCAGCATGGCACCTGCAATGGTCACGATGAAAAAAAATAAAAACCTTGTGAAATTTCATAACCGCGGATATTATTTTAAGACAAAAATAGTTATTGAGTGTTATTTAACATCTTTTGGGCATCATTCGCCATCAAATCCAAAAAATGTTCACCAATAACACGCAACAACTATGTACCGAAATTGAAAGTTTGTTATCAAGTTTAAAAAAATGTTATAAATTAAATTTTATATTGAATTCATCTTGAATTTGAATTGAATTTCAAATTGTATTTTATAAAAGCTTTTTTCTTATTTTTTGCCAAATTTCAATTTATTAAATTCAATTTATAAATTTTCAATTTATTTTAATTTTAAATTTATGAAATTTCAATTTATGAACTTCAATTTATCAAATTCAATTTGAAATTTAATATAAATTCAATATAAAATTCAATTTATAACATTTTTTTAAACCTAATAAAACACTTTCGATTCCGATACAAATTTTACAGGATGTCTGTCATTGGGTAAAGAATTTACAAAAAAAAATCCAGAATGGCACCTGCAATGGTCACGATGAAAAAAATAAAATAAAAACTCTCCGAAATGTCATAACCGCGGATATAATTTCCAAATAAAAATAGTTGTTGCGAGTTATTGGAGAAAATTTGGAACGAAATAAGGTGAACGAGATCGATCATTTTATCGAGAGATTTGTCGTTGTTCATTTGTTTTTGTTTCACGTCAATTCCCGTTTGGGTTCTTGACGTGATCGACGTATGTGAGTGATCGTTATTTCGTAATTTCGTTGACCAATCCGCACGTAAACGCGTATGTCATAAAAAAAAGGATTTCAAGAATTTCAAGGATATTTGAATTGAAAAATATATTATAGTGCTGAAAATTGTGCCGATCGTGTAAGTGTTCGATCTTATATTTTAAAACGTAATTTCGGAACGATACTATCGAGCTCTCTAGAGCTCTCTAGATTCGCCTGTCACGTGGTCAAATTTCAGATCATTCGGTTCAATAGTCAAGAAATGGTTGTGTCGCAAAAATTAACATACACTCTGTTTTACTGTAGTATATATATATATTGTAGTTTATACTGATGTCTTTGGTCCCTCTGTAAAAATTGCAATGGCATCAATTGTCAAAATTCGAGAGCAGTTAATGGGGACGAAGTGTGGGAGGAATTTCTCGAAGATGTACCTGACGATAACGACGAAGAAGCCAAGGAAGGAAGGGACCAAGAAAGCGACTCTTTTGAAGAAGAAATATAATGATAAAAGAATTAAAAATATTGAAATAACGATTTTGGTAAAGTGCTTGTGTATTCGTTTTTAATTCTTAATCTCCTCATAATACAAAAAAAATAATATTTCTAAATCTACATCATGATCACCCTTAAGATATCTGCATCCTTAAAAAATTGACTTTTCACTTCGTAGCCATTCAAGTAAGGCTCCAAAACCCAGGTGCTAGAAAATCGTTTGTTCCTTTCATACAATTCTGAAAATGCATTTTTTACTTGTTTCTTTTTTAAATTAGATGTCCAGCATATTTTTGTTATTTCTTTAATAGTTTGCGAAGCTGCCTCGGCTTATTCATTTATCTAAGAGAGAACATGCAAGGAACTTATTTGTTACTATTTTGAAATTTAGTACTAAAATGTTCTTCCGTTTGAAGTACTAAGATCTTTGAAAAGAACGCTACAATGGATCTAATTCAAAAAATTACAAAAAGCGCTTTTCGAATGTTGAAAAAGTAACTAAATATGTCTCTACGACGTTATCTTTCACATTGATAAATGAGCTGTAGCAGCGTGTCAAGGTAATGAAATAACTAAATCGAAATGTAATGTAAAAAGAAAAATTTCATTACGAATTTTTGGTGAAAATTCATTACAAAAAAATTGAAAGTCGTTTATAGAAGTTTAGAAAAAATAGATAAAAAAAGAGAGAAAGAAATTTAAGAAAAAAAAATGATTAGCGGGATTGGAGAAAAACGCGTCGGTACGAATGCAAACCGAGCGTTGTCGAAAATGTGACGTCATTTCACTTACACACTCGCTGGCATCCACACGGACAACGGTTAGGAAGAGCGGGTATACGGCGGTACGTGGAGGGGATAAGCTGGACAGTTATCGCAGGTTGCAGTGTATCGTCGATCCAGTGACACTCAAACTGTACGATTTTCGTCCCTTCCAAGTGATCAAAAATTCAATCGCATCTCACGGCTCAGCATTTTATTTTTTTTAAAAATAGCCAACAAACTTTTTACATGATATTTCATTCTTCGAATCTTTTGTTTGAAATTTTGTTCCATGCAACCGACCATTCTCGATATATTGCATTTTTTTACCGTTTTCACCCTTTTCCCATGACTTTAGAACTTTGAAACCTACATTTTCGTGTTCCTGAGGTCAAAATCTATATACCTGCATACCTCACTTAGCCTCTAGCATAAACTTGCCCATTTCTTAGTTTTCGCCTGGACTACTAGTGGCTAGCGTGCTAGCCTCTAAAGCAAAGTATCAGGAGGTCTCGGGTTCGAATCCCGGTGCCGTCGTCTCGCTGGCAAAAAATGTTGTGACGCGACGTAGCTCCGGGCATACACTGTACATAAACATAGACGTAGACGTCTAATATCAATTAGTCAGCGACTAACACGACGTAGCTCCGGCACCCAGATAGGAACCTAGATGACCGACTGTTTACAAGACCGACAAACAGTAAGAAAGTACTCCCTATTGAGTTACCCCCAAAGTGTTTCGGAAAGTCACTACAGAAAAAATAGTTGGTCCTGTCGCTAATGACCCTGGCAGTCGATGCGACGTTAAAATAACAAAAGTATATATATATATTATAGTTCATATATACATCGTCACATTCGTTTTAGTTCATTTTCATATATTATTTTGAAAAAAACTTCAAATTCAACGGTGGTTTGACAACACTCATTGTAAATAGAAATGAGTTTTTTACAAAACGTGCATCGAGTTAATATGTATATATCACATTTGTTTGAATTTATCTTAAATGTTTGAAAATCTTAAAAAAAATAAAAATGATATGTGCTCAATAAAGATTCAAAAACTATATGTACAGTTTGTATAGAAAAAATTGGTGTAGTGATTTGTGCTTCCAAAATATAATAATTTATGTACTTGAAGATTCGAATGTTCCCTTGAACGAAAAAAATGATAAATTCATTTACTCAACGCAAAATTGAAAGGGTTTGCCAATTCTTGGTAAATAATTCTTCTAAATTATGGAAGGCGGTCTAAAAATTGTTTTCCTAGAACTTCCGGAGACTTTTAATTTTCTATTAATGTAACATGTTCGTCG
Source organism: Alloplasta piceator (assembly GCA_946863875.1). Lineage (NCBI taxonomy): Eukaryota > Metazoa > Arthropoda > Insecta > Hymenoptera > Ichneumonidae > Alloplasta > Alloplasta piceator. Next base: position 29,686,993 of record OX333079.1, on the reverse strand, counting down.
TTTTTTTCAGAAAGATTTATTTAGAATTTATTGTGATCTGTCAAAAAATGTATATAGAATTCATTACGATCTGTCGAAAAAATTTTATATCACACAGTTTAATACCATACTTGATACTATTAATATCAATCTTAGTATTTATAATATTTTGTTTGCTGCGCACCGGTCATAATTCTATTCATAATGAGGTTTATAATTTTTTTACTCATCGACGGAGGATATTGTATCCAGAATTCAATTCGTGATGTTAGTTGCAATAAAGTTGTGAACCTCAATGTTGATACTATTTTGTCCATACCACAATGAAGAATTTTGTTCGACGCACAATGGTCAACCAGGACAACATTGTTTTGATCACTGCGATATGGACAAAATTCTATTCGTAATGAGTCTTATGATTTTTTTATTCATCATTGATAGATTTTGTCTACAGGATCTAATTTGTCGTGTTAGTTAAAGAAAAAAAGTTATGAACCTCAGTATTAATAGCATTTTGTCCACTACATAATGAAGGAAATTCTATTCATATTGAGGATTATGATTTTCTCTCTCATTGATGGACGTTTTTGTTTTAAATATAATTTGTGTATTCCAGTGGACAAACAAATTATTATAATTACATGAAAATTATATATTGAAATGAAATTGTAAATAATATTATATACTATATACATCTTTGTGGATTATTGCGGATGATACTTACTAGCTTCAGAAAAAAGGCTGGCCGCGAAACGTCAAAGCTACATACATGGTTTTTTTTCTTCAAACCAATAAATGATATAGCGTGAATTAAGGTCAGGATCAGGTAAGAACTATCGGTTGTGAGATATATGATTTATTATCATTCATGGTAATTAATGAGAAAACCAAGAATGTCAGATTTCATAGCATTTCGTTTGCTGTGCACTGGTAAAAATTTTATTAATAATGAGGTTTATGATTTTTTTACTCATCGATGGGAGTTTTTGTATTCAAAATATGATTTGTGGAGTTAGGTGAAGAAAATCAATAATGAACCTCAGTATAAATAGCATTTTATTCACTGCACAATGGAGAAAATTCAATCTATATTGAGATTTATGATTCGTTCTCTCATTGATAAATGATTTCGTCTCTAAAATATAATTTTTGCAGTCCATCGGACGAGCGAAATTATAAACTAAGTATATAAGAATAATATCATAACATGAAATTATAAATTATATTGAATTATATACTCAAATAGAATTATGAATTATGTATAGTTGAAAAACCGAATGGAAAAACTTTGCAAAAAGTCAACAAATCACCCCCAAAAACACCAAAAATGGTGTACAAAAATTGGAGACAAGTATATTTACGAAAGTATCTCTAATTCAGTCTCCTTACAAAAAGTTGTTAATTAAATAGACATGAAACTCACAACACACATTGCCAATCACATGTAGTGCCTCAATGTAACATTAACTGTGTGATCATGATTTTTAGGGGTGGAGTAGAAAAAAAAAATCGAAAAAATCTTGACGGTAAAAATTTAATAAATAGCGAAATCAAGTGAAAATTGTTGACAAAGGGAAATTATCAACGAAAAACATAATCAAAAAAATAAAAAGTACTTGGCAAGTTTTTTCACTGAGCATACCTGGTTTTCACCTGTTAACTAAAAAACCGTTTTGACTGATCATCCGTTAAAAACAAACTCGCCAAGTACTTTTTATTTTTTTGATTATTTTTTTCATTGATAATTTCACTTTGTCAACAATTTTCACTTGATTTCGCTATTTCTTAAATTTTTACCGTCAAGATTTTTTCGAATTTTTTTATTTTGACTCCACCCCTAAAAATCATGATTACACAGTTAATGTTACATTGGAAAACTACATGTGCTTGGCAATGTGTGTTGTGAGTTTCATGTCTATTTAATTCACAACTTTTTGTAAGAAGACTGAATTAGAGATACTTTCGTAAATGTACTTGTCTCCAATTTTTGTACACCATTTTGGGTGTTTTCGAGGGTGATGGATGTTATGAGGAAAGATACTTCGAGAGAACTTTCAAAAAGAAGTGAAATCAATTACAAAATACTTCTAAGAAGTAAAAAAAGGACGCCAAGCATTAAAAATCCCAAAAATTTAAATTCAAAAATTCCTAAAAACTTAGAATTCAAAGAATATCCAGAAAATTGTAAATTAAAAAAACCAAATGACACAAGCCAAGCAAATAACTTGACAAGTTATTAATGATCATACCAAACCAAAAAAAAACTTGACGTGCAGGGTTACGAGCTAATACGCTCGCCGAGGAAAAACCAAGTTCAGACGCCGCTGCTGCTTAACGAATGAGTAAACAAATGAAAGAATAAAAAAGAAAACAATTGAACGAGTGCACTGGCAACCAACCATGAGAATAAACAAAAGAGGTAATGACCGAGTAAACTACACTGTTAAAAAAAATTATTTGAAACAAACGAAATTTATTTGATGCAAGTAAACAAATTATTTCTATATAATCCGCTAATTCGTTATTGGGATAAAGTAAATATATTTTTGATAGAAATATCTTTGTTCAATAAGATCAAATATGAAATCTTTAAAAACAACGCACAGTTATTATACGGGAGTGTACGGGCGACTGAAATATCAAACCGATTTACTTCAGTCAAGTAAATCAAAATTTTAATAAAGCTTCCGACTTTTTTGGTGCCGTCTATGTTTCCATAGAAGTTAGAAAATGCTTTCATTGATCTAGAAACTGCTCATTTAAATGGAACATCCCATCAGTTTCTTCCAAATCCAAATCTATTGGTCGAATTACATATTGTTTTATATCAATATTATGATATTTTGCATTGACTGATATAGATAGTTGTATCTAACCGGTAATTAGTCCAATCAACAGGAAAAATGATCGATTCAATAAAATGTGTATTGGATATTTGTCCCTAAACATGTTATAAAAAATATATAGCCCTTGCAAAATAATTTAATATGCATAGTTTACCGGCCCCAAAAAGTGATAAATAGAAAAAAATGAACAATCTGCCCCAATTCTTCGATCTAATTTTTCGGTCCGACCGGGAATCGAACCCTCGACCCTGCCTATCGTACCTAATTACCTAACACGCTACCTATTACGCTATCGACTACTACTATGTTAAGGGTTATGAAGATTCGAATTTTATCCGGCAAGGGAAAATTTATATTGTTTATGAATACTTTTTTTTCATGAACACTCTGCTCGCTATAATTCGTATATATCGTACATACAAAAAATGCAAAATCATCAGATTGCTATTGATTAAAACTTTCGTTTTAATCAATAATAAATCGTTCAACCAAATACACAATAACAAATTGTTTAAGCAAATAAACAATAACAAATTCTTTAAACAAATAAACAATAACAAATTGTTTAAACAAATAAACCATAACGAATTGTTTAAACAAATAAACAATTACAAGTTGGTTAAACGAATAAACAATTTTTGGAGAGAAAAATGTTTAAATAAAATGAGAAAAAAATCAAAAATTTTAAATTAAAAAAAACGATACATTTGAACAATGGTTATAATTTCATCAATTCTTTGTAGTTTTAGTAATTTCTTATTGATTAAAACGACAGTTTTAATCAATTGTTTGAAAAATAATTTCAAAAAATTGTTGAAAAAACAATAACAAATTGTTTAAAAAACAAGCAATAACAAATTGTTTAAACAAATAAGCAATAACAAATTGTTTAAACAAATAAACGATAACAGATTGTTTGAACAGATAAACAATTTTTAGAAAGAAAAATGTTAAAATAAAATGACAAAAAAATAAAATAAAAACGAAAAGTATAAATTGATTGATTTTGGTCGTCAACTCATTTTTCGAAAAAAATGGACTTAACCCGTTCTGCGCAGGAGCCACAGAAGAATCATCTTTATTTTCGATTTTAGAATACCGTGTCATAATATAACATAATTTTTTCTTGTACCGGAAAAATACACGGTAAGATGAAAAACTTAATTTACTTGCGTCAAAAAGTTTTGGTTAATTCACTCACAAATTTTCCATATACACAGCTAATAACTTGAATTTGTATTAAATGAATAAAATATGATGCTCACATAAAATAATCATTTCAGATAAATAATATTGATATTAAATAGAAAAAATCCCATTTTAGTATTAAATAATTGTTATTTGGCTTGATAAAACAGAATGTTCCGATGGATCATCCGAAGTAGTTGAATCAAGTAATTTATTTTTGTTATCCCAGGATACCAAGTCTTTGCATCTGGATATATTTTCTTGTACCAAAGAAAAACACAATTGATGTAAAAAATGTAAATTACTTGCTTACAGTATTTTTGGCTTATCCAATTAAAAATATTACATATATGCAACTAATAACTCCGTTTGGTGTTGATCAAATAAAGTATTTCGATAAAAAATATTAATTATTTCCATCTAATATTTGTGGCTTGCTGTTCGTAGAAGACCTGCATTTGAATGAAATAACTGAAACTAATGTCAATGAATTAGATTGATTGCTACCAAGAAAATGACTTACTGAGCGCAACTTCTGTTTTTATTTAATGCAAAGAAAAAACGATTTGTCTCAAGTAAATGTCACTCAAGTAATTTGGTTTATTTGGATCAAATAATTTTTTTCAACAGTGTAGAGAGTAACTACGAGAATAGTTCACTGAAAAGAATCTTGTACAATGTTTATATTTGAGTGCAACCTTTTATTTTTGTCACGATTTTTTACCACTCTTAACGGTCAATCATTTAAATATCGAATACTCATCTTAAATATTGAACGGCGATGACATCCACGATTTACGCAGAAGTATGCGCCGACGCCTGGATTTACGATGATTATCGTGGATGCACGTGCATATTAAGCGAGAATATTCGAGATTCTTCTTCACAATATGAAAAGTGATGCTCTAATGTCACGTACTGGCATCGACACCAACACCAGAGGAAAATATTTCCTGTCGTACCAGCATCAACCAAATACGTCGAGGGTGACGACCGGCCGTGGATGAACCATCGGCAAAACCAAGAGACTCCGAGGAACCAAAGAGAGGGTAACGTAGTCACCGTCGGTAAAGAAGGAGCCATCAGAGTCATTGGTCGGTAATAGCGACTATACCCAACAAGTGGTAACTGGAGTTACCTCCTGCAGACGGTGAAATCGCCAATCACGCCAACAACGCCGTAAAGATAACAACCGGCTTACAGCGACGAAGACGCTTTCCTCAAAAAAAAACCGGGGTTTCCCGCAAAAGCACAATTACGTCGTAAGAATAAGTACCATCCCCACTGATGGATATATTTTTGAGACAAGATTAACGCATATACAAGCGAACACGCAACTGTACAAATGCAGAGAATACAAAGTTCTCAGCTAGGAGAAATCCCTAAAATATACAAACGATAAGGAAGATGTAATCCTTAAAATATATACACGATAATGAGAATACTCAAATTCTCAAATATTATTGAAAAGATAATAACATGCGTTCTCACGCAGTAGACGCTTTTACTTGTATAAATACACCCCTCTTACGCAAAACAGGCGTACATGCAACATAATATTAATCTTTTATTTTAGTTGAAAATTCTTTTGGTAATTAAAATATTTAACCATTCAGCCCACATAAATTGCACAATAATCAAGCAAACCGCTTTATAGTGGTACGTGAACTCTAGGATTAATCGGGCGCTCTTAAAAAACTCAATATACCTTTTTGTCAATTTTATAAAACTATGATTTTTGTTGTATTCACGCATTATTAAACCATATAAATATACGTTCAAATATTCTAATAAAATATTAAATAATACCCATAGATATAATATAATTATAATATTATATTCATAAGTTTTATATCGTTAATTTCAGTTACATATAATATGCATATACGTGAGGCAATCCACGCCATTTCGCTCGGCCGTGACCCTGACCATTTTAAATTTTTTTCGTTTTTTTTTAAATAAAATAGTGTACTATGAAAGGAGTATTTGGACTATTTTTTAAATTTTTATCGCATGTATTTCAGAAGTTATATGAATTACTTGTATAATTTTTCGAAAAATCTGGATTTCAGAAATTTCGGAACCGTTCTAACGCCGATATCTCTTCAATTAATCGATATATCGAAAAATGTTTAGAAATCGATTTTTTTCATATTAGTTCACACTTTCATTGAAAAAAGGAAAGAAATTTAAAATCATCGTTGTCAACAATTTTTCAGCGTATAAAGTGAAAATTTAACTTATTAAATTTTCTAAAATAATATAATGAATTATATGAATTTTAACGCTAGTCCTATCGTGGGCCAATTTTTTCTTCTATTTCTAAAAATTAATTCATTTTTTTTTCACGAAAATTTTAAGTGTTTCGTTTGAATTACTATAAGAATTTTTATTATTAATAAAAAACGTAAGTAATAATTACCGTACTTATTTAGAATTAGCAATTATAGTGATAATTTTACAATTAGTAGCCCGTTCTAATATGTTGAAGAAATATTTTTCCATTATTTTCCTAAAGAAGAAATGTATGCATTATAGGAGAATATATGAATGAAACACTTACATATTTTTTATCTTGAGAGAGTTATATATATTGATTTTCTCACTTATTTAAAAAGTTTACACAATCGAGACTGATCAGATATCAAAATGGATAGCACAAAAACTGAGCGACCGATATAAACGGGTGAAAACCATAACGGGTACCCAAAAATAGCACTTTTGAGGGACTTTTACTTAGTTACCTGAGCGCGCTAATAGTAGAGGTGTGCGGGTTGATGATCGGGTCGGGTCGGGTCGGTCTCGGGATTTCCCCGTCGGGTTCGGGTCGGGTTTCGGGAACCCGATTGTTTTCGGGAAAACCCGATTTCTATCGGGAAACCCGACTTTTCGGGAAAACCCGATTGTTTTCGGGAAAACCCGATTTCTATCGGGAAACCCGACTTTACGGGAAAACCCGATTTTGTTCGGGAAAATCCGATTCTTCGGGAAAACTATTTTTCAGGAAAACCCGATTTTTTGTGAAAGTCCGATTTTTTCGGGAAAACTCGATATTTCTAGAAAAAAATGGATTATTTCGAAAAAAACCCGATTCATTTCGGGGAAACTCGATGGTTTCGAGCTTTTTTGGGATCGTATTTTTTTTTGTCTTTCAATGACAAAATTTGGTTTCTGCGCTCCATAATGTTTGGTGTCAAGGTTGACCGTTTCATAGTATCGGGTTTCCAGGTCGACGGTTGATAGTTTTCGGTGTTTAGATGAACGTGGATAATGTTAATGATTTTCGATTAATCTTTCTTTCTCATAAACGAACCTATGTTTTCGTAATTTTATTTTTCAAGATTTCAATGCCAGTGGGTTTAAAATTATCCAGAAGTTAAGAATTCGAGCTCAGAAAAATGTTCGGATGTGTGTGTATATGTGTGTATTTGTATTTGTATGTATTTGCATACATATTTCGATTCATACAGAATTTATATTCCTCCATACAGAATTCCATACATTGTATGGAATTATCGGCGGTTTTGTTTTGATTCTACGAGAGAGAGAGAGAGAGAGAGAGAGAGAGAGAGAGAGAGAGAGAGAAAGAGAGGAATCATTCTACTCGAAAAAAGATTGCTCTCGAACAAATACTTTCTTTCGCGTAAACAAATCATATATTTAGTCTTGTACGAAAAGTTAAGAAGTGACTGGTGAGAAGAAATGAAATCAACTAGTTTGCATTTTGCCTTCGATAAGGTAAGACACGAAGTGCCCAAATTATACAGGAATGGAATCAGACCACGAGCAATCAGCAGAAGATGACGCTGGGCGATTGAACGAAGTAGAGATGCCTGCAGGTGAATACTTTCAGTTATATAAATTATGATAAATAAAAAATCGCTGCATTATGATAGCGGTCCGAACAATCGTTCTCAAATCTTTGCAGATTTTTCCCATCATCCTTTCTACCTCTCGGTTGATAAATTGCTTTCCACATAAACCTGACCAGGGCTTGGTCCCACGGATTCTGATGTTGGAATGCGCTACAGAAAATATTTTTTGAGTTCTAGTATAATGTACTGAAGAAATCATCACAAACTTTTATCATAGAAAAAGATTGCACAAATAATTTTGAAAAATCGAGTTACTTCATCCAAAAATATTCACGGAGTGTCGAAATTTTTAAAAAAATTTCTGACGTTCAAATAATGTCAAAGAAAACCTTATGTTGTGTATGATATGTGCGGGGATTTTTGGCGAAAAAAACATTTCCTTATCCGAGCTTCTAATTTAAAAAAAATTAAAAAATTACGGGTTCTTGCATATAAATTATTTGAGGAACCCCTAAAAATGATTTCAAAAATCTGAAAAAATTCAGGTGGTCGTTTTTAGCAGTGAGTAACGGGCCGTATCGATACGCTCCCTAAAATAAAAAAAAGGTTTTTGGGGACCACGGTAATCAATATCAATGGGTCCAAGATCAAAAAATGAATGTTTGATTTTTATTTTTCTCAAATACTGCCTTAATTGCCCTAATACTGTACAAAATAATTGCACTTGGATACCCTTAAATGTAGAAAAATGTTGCGGTAAAGTCATTTTTTGAGTGCCGAAATTAACGTGGAACTTCTGATATGTAAGTGTGTTATTTTCTTCTGTACTTTAGAAACTTCGGCAGAAAATTTAACCACGAAGAAAAGTGCCGTTTGGGCACACGCCACTAAATTGAGCAGTGCTCTAGCCAAATGTACGCGTTGCTCAAAAGAAATGAAAATAAAATACGGAAGTACATCGGGGATCAAGAGGCATTTATATTCTGCTCATCAAATAACTTGTAATACGATTGCTCGTACTGACCATATCATTGGAGAGCCCGAGAACCAAGTCAATAAGATCGATGTCTATGACAAAAGTTCGGTGAGAGCAAAGAGCATAACTTCTGCGATTGCTAAAATGATAACGAAGGATTTATAACCCTACAGTATTGTTAGTGACGAGGGGTTCAGGAACGTAGTTCACGTACTCGATCCTCGATACGAAATTCCGAGTCGTACAACTTTTTCTCGAACCGTCATTCCAGAATTATATGATTCAGTACGTCTAAATGTCTCTGATACAATCAAATTGGACATAGAAAAAGGTCAGTGAATGTTCTGTATTATGCGATCGAAGAGTTACCCACACTGCAATTCACTACTTATTCCTTATATTTATGAATTCAATAGGTGTGCGGACGTTGACATTCACTACCGATGGATGGACCTCAAGAGCTGCCGATAACTATATGTCTTTGACAGTGTATTACGTTACCGAGGAATTTACGAATCAGCATTTTATGCTTAACGTTCGACATTTTCCTCTTTCTCATACTGCGCAGAATATTCGGAGTTTCTTGAAGGAATTGATGCACGAGTGGGGCTTATCAACGGTGGAACGAAATATATATTTCGTGACAGACAATGCTCGGAATATTGTCAAAGCAATTGAAGACGAAGTAAAATGGATCCGAATTCCATGTTTTGCGCATACTCTTCAACTCGCCGTCAAAGATATATCTGCACAAAACGCAGATTTTGTAGATCTGTGCAAACGATGCCGACAAATCGTTGGATTTTATTCTCGATCCGCCAAAGCTCGCTTAGCTTTGATAGAAGCCCAAAAGCAAATTGATACAGAGGCGGAACCGTTGAATCTCATTCAAGACGTTGAAACACGTTGGAATTCACAACACGCCATGTTGCAACGGTTGCTCTGTCTCCGAAAGCCTCTGAGCATAGTTCTTTGCGAAAGGAATATGCCAAATAATTTATCGAATACCGAATGGGAAATGGTCGAGGAATTCGTAAACAGGGTTGGGCACTACTAATTACTTGAAGTATTTAATTACCCACAAGATACAAAATACAGAGGTAATTAGTATCGAAATTTTCACTAAATACAAAATACAAATGTATTTAGTATCGAAATTTTAACTAAATACAAAATACAAATGTATTTAGTATCGAAATTTTCATTAAATACAAAATACAAATGTATTTAGTATCGAAATTTTCACTAAATACAAAATACAAATGTATTTAGAATCGAAATTTTAACTAAATACAAAATACAAATGTATTTAGTATCGAAATTTTCACTAAATACAAAATACAAATGTATTTAGTATCGAAATTTTCACTAAATACAAAATACAAATGTATTTAGTATCGAAATTTTAACTAAATACAAAATAAAAATGTATTTGGTATCGAAATTTTCACTAAATACAAAATACAAATGTATTTAGTATCGAAATTTTCACTAAATACAAAATACAAATGTATTTAGTATCGAAATTTGCACTAAATACAAAATACAAATGTATTTAGTATCGAAATTTCGTATTTAGATTCGAGGTTGCAGTTTATTTGGGTTTATAGAGGTTTCATTCACTGCGGGTAGCAGTTTATTGGTTTCATTTCAGGCGAGGTTGCAGTTTATTTGGGTTTATTGAGGGTTCATTCACTGCAGGTTGCAGTTTATTTGGGTTTATTGAGGTTTCATTTCAGGCGAGGTTGCAGGTTATTTGGGTTTATTGAGGTTTCATTAACTGCAGGTTGCGGTTTATTGAAGTTCCAGTTCAGGCGAGGTTGCAGTTTATTTGGGTTCATTGAGGGTTCATTCACTGCAGGTTGCAGCTTATTTGGGTTTATTGAGGTTTCATTTCAGGCGGGGTTGCAATTCATTAGGGTTTATTGAGGTTTCATTCACTGCGGGTTGCAGTTTATTGAGGTTTTATTTCAGGCGAGGTTAAAGTTTATTTGGGTTTATTGAGGGTTCAGTCACTGTAGGTTGCAGTTTATTTGGGTTCATTGAGGTTTCATTTCAGGCGAGGATGCAGTTTATTTGGGTTTATTGAGGTTTCATTCACCGCGGGTTGCAGTTTATTGAAGTTTCATTTCAGGCGAGGTTGTAGTTAATTTGGGTTCATTGAGGGTTCAATCACTGCAGGTTGCAGTTTATTTGGGTTTCATTTGTACTGTGCCAGTACAAATTAGTGGAAATTTCGATACTAACTACATTTGTACTTTGTATTTAGTGAAAATTTCGATACTTAATACATTTGTATTTTGTATTTAGTTAAAATCTCGGTACTAAATACATTTGTATTTTGTATTTAGTGAAAATTTTGATACTAAATACATTTACATTTTGTATTTTGTGAAAATTTCGATACTAAATACATTCGTATTTTTTATTCAGTGAAAATTTCGATACTAAATACATTCGTATTTTGTATTTAGTGAAAATTTCGAGACTAAATACATTTATATTTTGTATTTGGTGAAAATTTCGATACCAAATACATTCGTATTTTGTATTTAGTGAAAATTTCGATACTAAATACATTTGTATTTTGTATTTAGTGAAAATTTCGATACTTAATACATTTGTATTTTGTATTTAGTTTAAATTTCGGTACTAAATACATTTGTATTTTGTATTTAGTGAAAATTTGATACTAAATACATATATATTTTGTATTTAGTGAAAATTTCGATACTCAATACATTTGTATTTTTTATTTAGTGCAAATTCCGATACTCAATACATTCGTATTTTGTATTTAGTGAAAATTTCGATACTAAATACATTTATATTTTGTATTTACTGAAAATTCCGATACTAAATACATTCGTATTTCGTATTTAGTGAAAATTCCGATACTAAATACATTTATATTTTGTATTTAGTGAAAATTTCGATACTCAATACATTTGTATTTTGTGAAAATTTCGATTCTAAATACATTCGTATTTTGTATTTAGTGAAAATTTCGATACTAAATACATTTGTATTTTGTATTTAGTGAAAATTTCGATACTGAATACATTTGTATTTTGTATTTAGTGAAAACTTCGATACTAAATACATTTGTATTTTGTATTTAGTGAAAATTTTTGTACGGCTTGTTGAAAAAATCTCGGAAACTACTGCATCAATCCTTACCAAATTTTTACCACATATTGTTTATGTCGACAGCTATGTCGCATATCATACGATTTTTGAAATTTTGAGTTCAATTTGGTTTAAATAAAAAAAACTGATCAATAAAAGGTTATTTTTCGTTACTTTTCGATATATGGCCGCCATTTTGCCAATTTTGAAAAAATCAAAAATCGTATGATATGCGACATAGTCATGACGTTACTGAATCTAAAACCTTTTTTTTTTTTTTTTAGATAATCCATTTCAAGATTATATTTATCAAACCTCATACTTGTCATATTAATGTTTCTAATCTAAAACAATGAACAAAAATCTCGAAAATAGGCATTTTTTTGCGTGTCTAATTAGGGTAGACCCCTTAAGGGGGTCCTGTCAGCGTGAAATCGGAAAAAAATCGTATTTGAAAATGTTTTTTTTTTATGTTTTACAAACTCTTTTGCACTTATTTACCAAGTCATAGACCCGAATGTTGAAAAATAGCTAAGTTACAAGCGAATCTGTAAAAAAACAATTTTGAAAATTGAGAAATCCATTTTCAAAATTCTGCATTTTTTTCCACAGATTCTGGATCTTGAATAAGTAATGTATATTATGATTAGAAAGTGGGATGCGGCTGCCTTATATTTTTTTTATAATTTTTTGTTTATTTCTAAAATAAAAAAAATTCTAATATTCTGTATAAAAATGAAAAAAAAAAATAGATAAAATTGAAACATGTCTTGGAAAATTTAGATATTTTGCATATTTTCCAAAGTAAGTGAAAAAATCTTTTATTGAAAAAAAATATTCTCATTTATTTTGAAAAATATGCAAAACATCGAAATTTTTCAAGACATGTTTTATTTTTATTTTATTTTTTACTTCTATAAGGAATATTAGGAATTAATTTTTTTATTTTATTTTTGAAACTCAGAATAAAAAAATTATTTTAAAAAATATGAGGCGGCCGCATCCCACTTTCTAATCATGATAGATATTACTTACTTGTAACTCAAAATCTATGGAAAAAATTGCAGAATTTAAAAAATGGTGTTTTTCCAGTTATTTCTTTTTTACACACAAACGATCGTCGCGCCACTTCAAGGAGTGATGAAATAATTCTGTAAAAAAATTAAGCTGTTTTTGAAGTGGAATCAATACGAAAAAGGATCTGATTACCTGAAGGAAATTACTCCTCGATTTCACTTGGAATGCCCCGTATATATATTAGACTGTATCAAAAAAAATCGCTAATTTTTATCTTAGCATTATACAATCTTAGCCTATACTTGGACATCGATCTATGGGGTCGATCCTTTTGTCTTTTATTTCGTTAATGCGTAAATAACGAATTTGCATGAATGAAACATACTTTCTTTATTTAAAAATGATGAATATATTCTAAAATTATGTATAAATACTGAATATAGGGCGTTCCATCCCAAATCGGACAGTTCAAAAATCTTATTTCTTTTTTCCTAAATTTTTTTATATTTTTTAGTTCTCATCAAAAGCACTTGCTATTAAATTTTAAGATTTTTTTTTATTACCCGTTCAAAAGATATTGAACTAACAAAAAACCTGTTTTTTTTTATTTTGGTCATAAGTTCTTTAATAATGGTTCCAAATTTAAAGTTTTCTTTTTCAAAATTTTTGTTTTTTTATGGCATTTTCAGAAAAAAATACAACAAAAATACTCAACGTGTTTTTGAATGAGTTTTTTGAATTTTAAATTTTAAATTGCGTTTTTAAAAGGGAGTGTCATTTTTGAAAATTGAAATTTTTGTTTTTTATAAATTATTGTGAATACCAATTTTTGTTACAGTATAGTTTTTTTTCAACATTAAGAATTTATTTTGACACTTTTTCATTGTTAATAGGTTCTTAAAATTAATAATTAATCGTTAGGTCTGTTTATGAACAATAATAACAGTTTCGATTCATTCACGTATTTGTTGGAAAACCTTACATATACGATTATTTTCGGAATTAGAATATTCCTTTGCCAATACGTTTCCGGAGCTCATTGGAATAATTGAATTTAATTTTTGTGTTCCCTGTGATAGACTTCACAGTATTCTATCGCAAATAAAATCTTTCTTTTGCATCTAAATAAAGTTTCTCAGGTGAAAATTTAACAGCAACATTCGGTACACTATTCAGATTAAATGCCCACTCATACAATTCTTGAACTGTTGTTATTTGCTCATCGATTAATTATTCATTTAAAAAATCTGTTAATAATGAAAAAGTGTCAAAAACAATTCAAAATTATCGAAAATATACTATACAGTAACAAAAATCAGTATTTATAATAATTTATGAAGAAAAAAAATTTAATTTTCTATCAGCGAAAAAATTAGACAGTAGTTATGGAAATCCCACAATCGGACTAGTCTCAAAAATTGTTGAATAGATAGATGCTTACCCACACAGCAAAATTGATCCCAGGACCATCCTGAGACAGTCCCATTCGTGTCCTGCCAAGATAGTACGTGAATGTCTATGGGAGGTACCAGTAAGATATTGTTCTACCCGGGATTAATATAGGATGTCTTGAGGATATCCTGTCGCAACCGTGATTAGACGATCCCAACGGTCCCTCTTATAGACGTCTATGGGAGGTACTAGTAAGACATTGGTCTACTCGAGATTAATATAAGATATCTCGAGGATATCCTGTTGCAACCGTGATTAGACGATCCCAAAGCACTCTCTTATAGACGTTTGTGGGAGGTACTAGTAAGACATTGGTCTGCTCGATATTAATATGGAACGTCTTGGGGATATCCTGTCGCGACCGTGATTAGATGATCCCAACGCACTTTCTCATAGACGTCTGCGGGAGGTACTGGGAAGACATTGGTCTGCTCGATATAATATAGGACGTCTTGAGGATATCCTGTCGCGACCGTGATGAGACGATCCCAAAGCACTCTCTTATAGACGTCTCTGGGACATCCTAGTAAGACATTGGTCTGCGCGATATTAATATAGGACGTCTTGAGGATATCCTGTAGCGACTGTGATGAGACGATCCCAAAGCACTCTCTTATGGACGTCTCTGGGAGATCCTAGTAAGATATTAGTCTGCTTGATATTAATATAAGACGTCTTGAGGATATCCTGTCGCGACCGCGATTGGACGATCCCAACGCACTCTCTTATAGACGTCTATAGGAGATATTAGTATTACATTGGTCTTCCCGAGAATCATATAGGATGTCTTGAGGATATCCTGTCGTGACCGTGATAAGACGATCCTAACGCATTCTCTTATAGACGTCTGTGGGGGTACTAGTAAGACATTGGTCTGCTCGAGATTAATATGGGATGTCTTGAGGATATCCCGTGGTAACCATGTTTGGACGATCCCAGCCAACTCTCTTAGGGATGTCTATAGGAGGTCAGCCATCGCGCAGCATTAGTTCCAACCTTGCTGCGAGATGGCGAACGCTACTCACATGCGGATAATGCGAAGAGCATGCTTATATAGGCGAGAGCGAACACAGATATCAATTCGACACCGACAGAAGTCAGACCTCGAAAGAGGCTATATTACAAATACAAGGAGTCCTTGCTGACTCCTTTGTACCGTACACATTTTGTTAACATTTAATTAATTAATTGAAATTAATTAAAATTAAATCGAAATAAGAATTATTATCGACTACTGCATTGGCAGTCCAGGAGACGTCCCGAAGATATCCTGAAGACATCCCGGGATGGCCGTGGGACCATCCCACTCCGGTAAACACAGCGGACACTTTAGAGCCCATTGGTATCCCATGGGATCATCCAAAAGAGTAATAATTCTGGAATATCTCGGTGACGTCTTATAGGAGTCTCGACAATATCTTACCGATATCTCCAGTCTGCTGTGTTTGCAGTCTCAGAGACGTCCCGAGCATATCCCGGGATGCCAATGGGACCATCCTATTCCGGTAAACACAGCGGACACTTTAGAGCCCATGGGTATCCCATGGGACCATCCCATTACCGTCACGGGACAATTGGTGTGATGTTCAAAAGACGTACTTGGGACGTACTATTGTTGTGTGGGTAAAACCATTTTTTTTTTGAATAAAAAATGACACTCACTTTTAAAAACGCGATTTAAAGTTTAGAACTCAAACAAACAAAAATTTTGAAAAAAAAAATTCAATTTGGACCATTATTAAAGAAGTTATGACGAAAATACCAAAAAAAAAGCGGTTTTTTTTGTTAATTTAATATCTTTTGAACGGGTAATCAAGGAAATCAAAGAACATAACAGCAAGTGCTTTTGATGGGAACTAAAAAATATATAAAAATTGAGAAAATTAAAAAAAAAGTTTTTTAAACTGTCTGATTCGGGATGGAACCCCCTATATTAAGTATTTATACATAAGTTTTGAATGTATTTATCATTTCAAAATAAAAAAATGTATGTTTTATTCATGCAAATTCGTTATTTACGTATTAACGAAATAAAAAAGTCAAAAGTCCGATGAGATACCTCTAAATCTTGAAGGACCGGTCCCATCTGTCGCGAGAATTTTTTTTTTATGTCCAAGCATAGATTAAGATTGTATAAAGCTAATAAAAAATTATCGATTTTTTTTGATACAGTCTAATATATAGATATATATATATATATATATATATATATATATATATATATATATATATATACACAATTGAGTATTCATTCAGATTCCTGTAGAGTTGGTAAAAAAATAATGATTCTACTGTTGAATCTAAATTTGAATATCGCGCGATTGCGCGCTTACAACTCTGCGTACCAATCAAAACGCTTGAAAGAAGTGACTACGGGCCAATCAAAAAAATTGTCGCAAGTGATCAGAAATTGTAACAGAAATGAACAGAAAACAAACGTTCGCGCGTGGTTTATCATTTTTTTTATTGTATTCACTTATTTTTATCGAGGGTTTAGTTATTTATTCAAAAGCAATATAAAATATCTAAACCGATCGAGAAATCACGTGCAAGGGCTTTTTTGATCTCGACAAACGACACGAGCAGTTTCACAGTGGTTAGTGATACGTCAGTTCATATATATGTTTATTATATTCAATTATTTGTAAAGACAATGGTATTCGTAGTCTTTACTCAATAATCAAATTGATTTTCATATTTATTTACACTTTTTCCAGTGAGTGAATTCAATTTTGTGCCTTGTATGTACAATGTAACCTCCAAACTGTCAACGGATTGGAGGTTATATTATTACAATTTTATAGCATTTTTGGTGTAAAAATGGTTGTAAATATTAAAAATAATTACAAAAATAAATATTAACAAACCGTGCAAAGCGTGTTAAAAAAAATTTTTTCCGCATGCAAGAAGTGACTATAACAATATAATTTTTTTTGAGAAATACGTATGTTTTTTCATCGAAAAGTAACTAAAAAAAGTGTACGTATTTCTCAAAGAAAATTATTTTTTATCCTCTTCCGTTTTAACACCTATCGAAGTAAAATTTTCATTTTTTCGACAAGAGTGTATCGTCCGATTTTTATCAAATAATTTGACAAAAAAGTACATTCAAAACCGCATGTTTTGATTGCTATCCCATCATGGAGAAATCATTCTTTGATTTTTTCTATGTGAAGACACTTTAAAAAATGTGTTTCGATTCGTAAGAAAAGAATTATAACACATTTTAATAAAGAACAAAGGAATACGGACACATTTCTAGGCACTTACCATACACGAAAAGTGCCTATTAGTATTGCCTTCCAAAAACCTATTTCTTATGAAAACAACCATACAAACTTTATACCAACATATGTTGGCATATTATACAAAAACAAAATATTTTGGATTTTCTGTCCCCTCGGCCGTCTGTATGTGCTCATAACTCAGCAATCCAAGGACGCATCCAGTTCAAATTCATGGCACAGTTTTGTCTCACTATAATCTCAAAACCTTTTTCGACTCAATCCATTCAGAGAATGTTTAATATGAAATTTCCCAAAAAAACAGCAATTTTTAAGCCAAAAAACCATTTTTGTTTCCGCCCAGAGTCAGATCTCCGCAACCTGCGAACCAATGTTTTTGACACTTATAGACTTTCTTCTTAGGATCATGAAAAAGTGTTCTGTAGAGTTTAAAGTCTTTACAGTTCTTCGAACCATTTTGTTTTAACGAAAATAACGTTCTTTTTCAGTTTTTCACTCATTGCACGAAGATGCGTGGACGAATTTTTTTAATTTCCACCATGTACTTTCATTTTAATACATTTTAACTATTTCAAGAGTTTAAAATGATTTAAACACTTGAAACATGGAATTTTCAATATTTTTGTTTTATTCATTTAAAACTTTTTAACGTTTTCGTCAAAAAACACTGATTGGACAAAAATTTTAGACATTTCTTACTATTTGATAGAATGTTATTTTTCTTTAAAATATAATGATTGATAATTAGTACACGTCTAAGTATTTAAATTTTTGTTTCCAAATCTTATCTTTTATGCAAAAAAAAAATTATTTGAAACATAACCTTATGTTCCTGAAATACACAATTTTCTTAATAAAAAACAAAACATCTCCACAAAATACACCACACTACACTCGATGGAATTACACAAATTGTCACTTTAACAAATCATATGTCATATTTTTCAACATTATAATGTAAGTAAACAATACAACGGCCGTAGTTACGATGACAGATAAAAAACATTAATAAATGAAAGAAAATTTTGACTGCATTATCTTGAACGCTTAAGCCCGAAACACAATGACAAGAATAAGAAATAAGGAATAAGAATCAGCCAATCGCCGCGCATTTTAGAGAAACTACGCCAATCGGATGACTGATTTCTTATTTTTGTTATTGTGTCTCCGGCTTTATTTACACGCTTACAGCACGAATAGGGGGAATTCTGACGCGGGTGCACTGCGCTTGAGTTCTGCATATGCTGGCGTACCCATTGGTCAAAATGAATTTCGGGTGTGGCATTATGGCGCGCGAAATTCAATTTGACATATAGGTACGCCAGATTATGCAGCGCTGTTGCTAAGTTATGAGCGCGGTCGAGTCATGGGAGATTCAGTTGTAGGAGCGTACACTGTACTTTTATATCGAATAATATTTTGGTTATATTCAAATCTGTCATCAGTAACGATTAATATAATTTATCAGAATAATTAATCGATGTTCACAATGAATCAAAGAGTTTGAATTACGGTGTGAGTGCCTATTAAAACGTCCCCAAGGGACCTGTTATAACCAACATTTAAAATATATTCGATCACAACGGAATAAATCAAGATAATGATCAAGAATACGGAGCGCGAAGTGCGACGATAACGGCGCGCGAAGCGCGGGGGGGTGTGGGGGGTGAAGCCCCCTAACGAGTACGCGAAGCGTACTTATTTAAAGTTTCATACACATAGAAAAAATCGAAAAATGCATAGAAAAAATCGAAAAACGATTTCTCCATGATAGGATAGCGACCAAAAGATGCGGTTTTACATGTACTTTTTTGTCAATTTATTTAAAACAATCGAAGGATACGCTCTTATCGAAAAAGTTAAAATTGTACTTTAAAACGTGTTAAAACGGAAGCAAAAAAAAATTTTTTTTGAGACATACGTATACTTTTTTTTGTCGAAAACTAACTGAAAAAAAATCGGCGTCCCGAAAAAAAAATGTTGATGCAATGGCCGCTCGGTTATAGCTGGAATTCCTCATATATATATATGAGGCATTCCATTTCTATTTCCTCATATATATATATGAAGCATTCCATCTATAACCAAGCGGCCATTAGATCGACATTTTTTTTTCGTGTCGCCGATTTTTTTTCAGTTACTTTTCGACAAAAAAAACATACGTATTTCTCAAAAAAAATTATTTCTCATCCTCTTCTGTTTTAACACCTTTCAAAGTACAATTTTTGTTTTTTCGACAAAAGTGTATCCTCCGATTTTTTCCACGTGTATGAAACTTTGAAAAATGTGTTTTTATTCGTAAAGAAAAGAAGTAAGTACATAGATAACATTGTTGATGCTATTATTTTTTATACAGTTATAATATTTATGCACATATAAATAAAAAATAAACAATTATTTTTCATCCTCTTCTGTTTTAACACCTTTCAAAGTACAATTTTTTTTTTTGACAAGAGTGTATCCTCCGATTTTTTTCAAATAAATTGATAAAAAAGTATATTTAAAACCGCATCTTTTGATCGCTATCCCATCAGGGAGAAATCATTTTTCGATTTTTGCTATGTGTATGAAACTTTGAAAAATGTGTTTTGATTCTTAAAAAACACCCAATACTTTTTAGGCACTCACTCTATATGTAAGGAGTGACTATTAGTATTGCCTTCGAAAAACATATCTCTTATAAAAAATAACCATACAAATTTTATACCAACATATGTTGGCATATTATACAGAAACAAAAATTTTTGGATTTTCCGTCACCTGAGCCGTCCGTCTGCACTCATAACTCAGCAACGCATGAACGGATCCGGTTCAAATTCATAGCACAGTTTTGTTTTACTATAATCTCAAAACCTTTTTTGACTCAATCCATTCAGAGAATGTTGAATGTAAAATTTTCCAAAAAAACAGCAATTTTTGAGCCAAAAAGCCATTTTTATGTCCGTCCAGAGTCAGATCCCCGCAATCTGTGAACCAATGTTCTTGTAACTTATAGACTTTCCTTATAGGATCATAAAGAAGTGTCCTGTAGAGTTTGAGACTTGACAGTTCTTTGAACCATTTTGTTTCAACGAAAATAACTTTTTTTTTCAGTTTTTCACTCATTGCACGAAGATGCGTGAACGAATTTTTTTAATTTTCACCGTGTACTTTCATTTTAATACATTTCAACTATTTCAAGAGTTTAAAATGATTTTAACAATTTTAACATCGAATTTTTAATATTTTTGTTTTATCCATTTGTAACTTTTTAACGTTTTCGCCAAACGTTAAAAAGTTTGGCGAAAAAAAACACTGATTGGACAAAAAGCTTAAACATTTCTTACTATTCGATAAAATGTTATTTTTCTTTAAAATATAATGATTGATAATTAGTACACTTCTATGTATTTAATTTTTTTTTCAAATATTATTATTACTGTTATGCAAAGAAAAAAATTATATGAAACATAATCTTATGTTCCTGAAATACACAATTTTCTTTATGAAAAAAAAACATCCCCACACAATACACTACACTACACTCGATCGAATTGCACGAATCGTCACTTTAAAAAATCATATGTCATATTTTTCAACATTATAATTTAAGTAAACAATAAAACGGCCGTGATTACGATGACAGATAAAAATCATCAATAAACGAAAGCAAATGTTGGCTGCATTATCTTGAATGCTTAAGCCCGAGACACAATGAGGAGAATAAGAATTAAGGAATAAGAATCAGCCAATCACCGCGCACTTTAGAGAAACTACGCCAATCGGATGGCTGATTTTATTCCTTATTTCTTATTTTTGTCATTGTGTCTCCGGCTTTTTTTACACGCTTACAGCCACGGTCGTGTATACAGGTCTTGCAAGGCAGACCCCTTTCGATGCTACGATTTTCCACGTAGTTTTGAAGACCTTTTTCGATCGCGTCAACGCCACTGCGCGTCGCTGATATCGAGCGGTGTGGGTTATTTTAGGGCGCTTAGTTAGAAAGAGACAGAAGATACTACTTGCACCACACACCGCTCTAGCGTGGCGCACCTACGGGCCATACATTGAGTTAACAAGGTCTTAAAAGTACGACATTCCCCCACTACCGTCGTTGCAAGACCTGTATGTATGACCGTGGCTTACAGCACGTATAGGGGGAATTCTGAAACGGGCGGACTGCGCTTGAGCGCTGCATAATCTGGCGTACCCATTGGTCAAAATGAATTTCAGGCGTGGCATTGTGGCGCGCGAAATTCAATTTGATCAATAGGTACGCCAGATTATGCAGTGCTCAAGCGCAGTGTGCCCATGTCAAAATTCACCCCACGGTCATACATACAGGTCTGGAAACTCGGCCGAATTTCGAGGGTTGGGGTACCTTGCTTATCGAAGCATGAGAATAGTTCATAATTTCGTCACTACTAGTCTCTGCGATCTATACGCTTTCTGGGTATTCTCAAGCTTAACCTCAAAATCCCCGTGTCAGATATTATGCTCTCATACGTTGTGTTTTGCTGGTTTTGCTGCAGTTGTGATTCAAATTATATTTAATGAAAAAAAAAGATTTTTTTAAATTTGGCAAAAATGTCAAGATGGTGCGCTGTTCCTTATTGCAATACTGGCCGCAAAGCCGTTAATACGAAGGTGTCGTTTTTCCGGGTGCCAAATGATAATGTTTTGCGCTCGATATTCGACATGTTGAATTAACTGGAAATCTCTCATGTTTTTCAGACCCGCTTGGAGTCAGAGGTTTTGGAAAATAAGCGTTTGCGTTTTAGTGCGGGTTATAATAGTCTATAGTAATATTAAAAACAAGTGATTGAAAAGCTAGGCTATAGCGCTGTCTCTATCTTAGTTCCCCCGCCCATCGTCATCCGTGCTTGCGCCAGAGAGAGTTTGGATCGCAGCGATCACAGTGACACATTTATAAACTACACATCTGGCATCAATAAGCAACGTACCCCCACCACGGGAGTTTCCAGACGTGTATGTACGACCGTGATTCACCCATACATCGGCATATAAAATGCTACTGGATATGACGCTCACAGCACTCAAAACGTTCAAGACGAATGCAGCCTATGCCATCTCACTGCCACGCGCCGCGCCACACACATGATCAAATCTACTCAATTCTCGCTATTACAGTTGTCGACAAAAATATGAAAAAAATGTTAATGTCTTTTTAACTGTTTTAAGCTAAAAAATTGGATTTTCTTTCTATGGGACCTCTTCGATTAAAAAAAAAAAATGCTGCTTGAACAAACAAAATTTTTAAGATTTTACTGAAAATGGCATTCAAATAACTTCCCAATCAAAACATTTAAATGATATGATTGTTTAGATACTTTTAGATCATATTGATTATATTCAAATGTGTCTTTTCAATTATGATTAATAGAATTTATACGACTACTCGATGTTCACAATGAATCAAAAGTTCAAATAACGGTGTGAGTGCCTATTAAAACGTCCCTAAGGGACATGTTAACCAACATTCAAAATATATCACAAAAACAAAATGTATGATCCTTATATTCTAAAGTTGTGAGTGCCTACTAATATAATCCTTCAAATTCGATCACCAACTTATTAATAGAATTTATATGACTACTCGATGTTCACAATGAATCAAAGAGTTTAAGGTCAGAAATCCCTTTAGAAGCGTGAAAAATAGGTATTTTTCGTGAATTTTTTTAGAGGGGATAAAATAATCGAATCATTTTCAAATTTTGACATAATTTTATTATAACATTCAAGTTTGGAAAGATTTTTTTTTTTTGATGACGAACAAAATGGCGGCGTTATTAAGGGTCTTCGGACGCCTGTTTTCCGTTACATCGAAAAGTGCTGCAGTTGTCACTCTTTTGCTGTTGATCTGAAAAAGATTTAACAAGTGTCATTCGTTTACTGACATATTAAGGGGAAGGATATACCTAAAAAATGATGACAAAGTGCAAAATTGAAAATTTGGGGGCCTTTTTACTCTAAAGTTAGAATTTTCGACCGTTTTTTCGACATATTTGATTTATTTATTTACACGCTACCTTTCCAACTTTAGGTATAACCTTCCGATAATATTACGGAGAGTAATCTCCCAAAATTTTATCGAAATCGGTCGATAACTTTTTGAGCTACAACACGAGCATTTTTTGAAAATGTAGTTTCGAGATAATCGCGTTTAAAGTTTCAACATGTGAAAACTATTAATTCTAGTGACTTACCGATTAATCAGCGATTCCAGGCGCGTACAGCAGACCTTCTTCTTCCTCGAAAAGCTGATTTTCATCCACCGGCTGTTTTTTCCGGGCGGTACGAGCTTCTTTCGTCGCAGAAAGACTCAGCCTGTTTTGCCGTACAATTCGCGCCTCATCAGTGGTTTCGGTGAAAACTCTGCAGTTGGTGCCAACGACTATGTCCAACGCATTCATAATCCTCAAGATCGAAGAGAAGCCATCATTGAATATACCAGCAACGATGTAGGCCACAATTTCAACAATTTTTGAGCCAGAATGCAAATGTTTTGGAGCCAGTCGCCAGATCGTTGAGTTGAAGCTTCCATTTGCATTTTGGGTATGACCTCCCAAGCACCTTTTTAGCAAATCATCTCTGGACAAATCTTCATAAATTGGCAGGAACTGCTGTTTGATACCTTCGCCAAGTAACGGTGAAAGATCTTCCAATTTTGGATTTTTATTCAAGGCGATTGCTTTCTGCCATTTGCACCAGCTTTCAGGTCCAGTCGGGCAGTATTCGTGATTTGGCTCTTCCTTTGTTGAAAAAATGTGATAAAAAGTAGCCATAATCGCTTTTTTCATATTTTCAACACTATTTACATTTCTTTGAATGCTCAAACCATAGTATTTCGTGAGTTTTTTCACAACTTTATCCGTTATTTTGCCTCTTCCGGAAAGTTTTTTTTCTTTTCTCACGTTTCGGAGTCTGGTGCCCATTCTCTTCTCTACGTGGCCAATGCATTCACTTTTTATAACGGTTACCTCGTCACCATAAGGATTTAGTTCTAGTATGGCCTTGAAAGTTTTTGAATCCCCATCACCTATATAATTGCCATACTTTACGCCAAATTTCTCTTCTGATCTGGAAAACATTTCTTTCATAGAATCAACCTCCATTTTTCCCGCGGAGCCCTCGTGATTATTCATGCAATTTTCTTCGTGATCTTCGAACCATTCCTCATATTCTTCAGTATGAGTCTTATTTTTCCAGAACGTACAGCCTTGGCAGTAACTGCTTTTCACAACTAAATCGATCACTTTACCAGAGTAGTAGCCGATGAGCGTAGTAACACCATACCGTGATTTGAACCCACGCTTTTTCCATGTAACGTCACCAGAGACTTTCAGAATTTTTTCTCTTCTTTCATGCTCGACATTTTTTTTGATGCAGCATAAATATGATCGATGATTTTAGTGTAGCTGCTTTGATTGAATCCAGTGCACAGGTCCATGAGATTGCAAAAGGTATTGATTCCTTGTCTCGCGACCCCCAAAAGTCTCATAACTAACACGAGCCTTCGATTAATTTCGAAACCAGTATGAATCAAGGGTCCTGAATGAATTTCTCGATTGCCGCACCGACACGTAACGACAATTTTAAATCCGAGGCCTCTATGGCCTGACTCATTAAAATTTACCCTTTGCTTGCATACAGAACAAATTAAAATGTCTGATAGAGCCGTAAAAACTGTTCAAAACTCAATAATTCTATATGCGTGCAAAGGATTCGTACGTACATCCTCTGTGCACGCAGACTTTAGTTTTTTAGCACTTGCACTTATGTCGTTACTAGTACTCGGCCTGAAACTCTCCCCGCTCACATCAGTACATTGATTTCCTTGAAATCTTTTTTTTCTACCTGACCGCGCATGCTGTCGCTCCGCTCTACACTATATGCGATAACTCCGCAAATATTCATTATTTCGGGTTTTCCTTTGGTCAGTATATTCTTTGGGTATTATACTTTAGAAATATGTAAAAAAAAATCGATTTTTTGAAAGTTCTAAAGGGATTTCTGGCCTTAAATAAGAACAAGTACGCGAAGCGTACTTGTTCATCTTTTTCTCGTGCTTCAGCCATGTGCTTGCGAATCTCTTCATCGGTACGGAGGCGAGCGTTTCCCCTCAGCGGATACGTTCGTGTCGCACCAATTACTTTTCCTTTTGCCCAACAAAATGTGCACCCATACTCGCCGTTGAACTGCGTCATATTCATTAACGCTGGCCTTGCTATCGAATCCACGGAACAAACAAGCGTTATAAACTTGCTGGTGACTATTTCTGCACCGACAGGTTTCCACGTGAGACCCGTCTTATACAAATTTCCCAACTCTTTGATAGTTGGAAGAAGAAACGTATTTAAATTTGGATGATTGTTTTCGACCCAAACACCACCTAGCAGCATATCGCATTTCCGAGCATGGGGCGGTAGCTCGTTTATCGTCAACAAAATCGACCAAGCGCTAGCATTCGAAGAGTTAGCTACCTTGCACTCATCGATATTAAATGTAAATGAATAATTATATTCGGAGAAGAACAATCCTCCAGGCTCACATTCCTTTCTGTACTCTTTACCATCGAATATATCCTCCATGCCAGTCGGGCTTATTTTTCGACGTCGGTACCGGTAACGCAGTACATCAACTATTCCAGAAATAGCCAACAAATTATTTAATTGCTGCTCCAAACTCAATTGAATGAAGTAGGACAACGAATTATTCGGTTTGCTCGGGCCACACGCTTCACAAGTACATTCTTTGCTTGGTTTAGTACCTTCTCCAATATGATAGTCGCATAAACGACAATACATATGATGCCACCATTGCCAAATTATCGTTCCTAAGTAACGTTGCCCATAAATTCGTCTTCGTAGATGGTAGCCCGCTAGCGTTTGTCATTTATCTCATCATTATAAACATTTCCACAGTCGCTTCATAGGTTAAGTGGTGTTGAATTGATAGGGCTATGACCTGACAGAGTATCTCACATTCGATTATATTGGGCCTTATGGTCACCGATTGGGTCAATGAGTTATGGTTGCCCAATATCGCGAGCATCCTTGTCGGTACATTGTCAGATTCTGGTGATATCAAATAGTCGGCTGTACCATTGCTGCTGGTATCGTCACTATCATCGGAACGGTCAGTACTGGCAACGTTTGTACCCTCGTTTTGTGATTCCACAGTGCAGAACATATTTCTTTTATTCGTCCTAATGTCAGATCTTCCTGCATTACCGACTACTCCAAAGGGCCATACATTTGTTCTTTTGCTTGGGATATCGCTTTTTGTATGCTCGACATCATCTACAGTGTGCTTTGCGTTCTTTTTCGGTACATGATCGACGAAACAAACAGGGCCGGCATTACTCGTACTCTCGTTTTCGGTTTCCACCGTGCTAGACTCGATTGTATTATTTCTTTCAGTCTCGCAATAGCTTTCGTTGTTGATGTAAGACATTTCTAGAATACCGACCACTGCAAAAGCTCGCACGTTCGGTTTTTCGCCCAAGCTGGTGTTTTGTTTATCTTCGTCATCGTCTGCAACGCGCTCCACACTGTTTTTCAGTACTCGATTAACACCGTCCATTTCATGTTGTTCCGGCTATTCGGGGGAATTAAAAAGAATTACACATCACTTGCTTTTACTTTGAACTATTGTTGCCATGTCTGAAATGTGCGGTATACTTGGTTACTGATTTTCAGAAAAACTCGGTCATCGCGGTCCAAAAATTACTCATGTTATGCTCTTCACTATCCAATATACGAAAGTTTATACTCACATAACACAAAGTTTGAGGGAACCAAAAATCGTCTATGGAGGTGCTCCTCCAGATACTCCATTTCCACAGCGCTTTCCTTCTCTCTTTTAGTGTGTGGTTTCTCTATATAATGGATAACGGAGACTTTTCCGTCCGGTCTTCTATGGGTACCTCCATATTTTCCTGAAATACTTTCTTTGAACATTGACTGCGTTCCGATGTCGATGTCATACCTTATTTACAAAGAAAGGCGAATGTACCCCAGCATCATGCTCAAAATTTATACTGGAGACTTGATAATTTCAGACTAAGCAGTAAAATATTCAAGTATAAAGCAAATAGTTAAATATTAAAGAAAGTTTCCGAACAAAATTTTCATTATAGTAGCTTAATTCTTCCGGGTAACTTTGAGAACGGTCTTCAAATCTACCAAGTTCGTTAAAGTGACATTGAACTGCAAAACCAATCCTCATATTTACCCTTTTACAAATATATACATATGGGGCATTCCATGCCAACTCGTCTGACCATCAAATTTTGTAACTCCGATTTGAATAATATTTGGTTATCTTTTTATACTTATTGTAAAGTATTCCTGATTTTTAAAAAAATTTTTTGTCCAGCCAATCATGAGATAGGAATTTTTTAAGATTATCCGAATTTTTTATTCAAATGGCCATAACTTGGTGAACATTGCTCCGATTCTATTTTTTTTTCAAATTGTGCGTTTTGAAATAAATTTTCCGAAAATTTTGTGTAAAAAAATATTCATATCTAATTCGACTTATTTTTTTTTATTTTAAAGCTGAAACAAGATTTTTCAAATTGTTTGGGTCTTTCGATTTTTTACAAAAAAATCTCAATAATGTTAGTTTCTAATAAACAAGTTTCAAGCCTGGTCTGGTAATGGGAAAACGATGTCCATTATTTTTTGTCGAATTTTCAAAATCGTGAATTTTTCTCGTGTTACGTCTTATATATGAGTAAAAAAGCGGGTATTTGCAGTAACAATCGTCGGTATTAATTATGGCATTAGTATGAGCGAACAAACACGTACATGGAAGCGTAGGCTCCCATAAGGCGTACCCTTTCATGTATGGCTCGCTGATATTAATAAACAGGCGAACGAAGTGCTGTAAAGTGGCTGAATAAATAACTAATACTGACAATTTTTACTATAAATACCTGCATTTTTAACTCATATATAACACGTAACACACAAAAAAATCCACGATTTTGAAAATTTAAGGGAAAATAGTACGCATCGTTTTCACATTACCGTATTGCGCTTAAAATTTGTGTTTTAGGAACTTATATTGTCGAGAAAGTTTAGAAAAAAATCGAAAGACATAAAAAATCGTGATTCAGCTTCAAAATAAAAAACAAATCAGTCGAATTGGCTATGAATACTTTTTTACATAAAATTTTCGGAACATTCATTTAAAAACACACAATTAAAAAAAAAACCTTCCAAATCGGAGCAATTTTCGCCAAGTTATGGCTATTTGAAAAAAATCAGCAAAATTTTCAAACATTCATATCTCATGATTGGCAAACAAGCAAATTTAAAAAAGATCAGGGATTTTGCAATAAGTATAAAAAGATAGCCAAATATCATTTAAATCGTAATTGCGAAATTCGACGGTAAGATGAGTTCGCATGGAATGCCCCATATATATGAGCAAGTCTACCAAAAATAGACGTTGGATTCGGCCCTCACTCCCTCACATTTTGTTGCAATTTTTTTTCGCTGAAAAGCCTCATTGAAAAATGGAATCCCAAATTTTTTGAATTTTGTCCCGTCGAAGTTTCGCAGTTCTTGTAAGGGGTATTTCGTTTTAGTTTTAAAGTTTTGGTTTTTTTTAATTTTGTTTTGCTATCTTCCACCACAATAATAAATTATTCAAAAAATTGTTTTGTTGTGTGAAAAAGTCTCAGATTTCAAAAAAAATTGCTTTTTCGATAATGCTTGTGAAAAGCTCTCAAAGTTGAGTTTCAAATGTAAAGAACTGTTTTTGGGTCGTTGCCGAAATTTAAAAAAAAATTTCGAGATCATTTTCGAAAATGTGAGATTATTTGATATAACATATGTAATTTTACTAAATAGGATGTAGATAAACACACGAGAAATGGATTGATAAATAAAAATTAATTTTAATAAACTTTTTTCGATCTTTCGTCACAATAAAAAAATGGACCAAAAACAGGTTTTTTGTATAAAAAAGTCTCAGCTGTCCAAAAAAATATTGCTTTGCAGAAGCATTATCGGAAAAGACATATTTTTTTTGGACAGCTGAGACTTATTTACATAAAAAACCGGTTTTTTGTCCATTTTTCTATTGTGGCGAAAGTTCTGTTGTATCCCAGATACCTCGATTTCGGAATATTACGAATATTCCAAATCACGACGCGTGTGCCCCAGATATGGCCACTGTTGTCATTACATCATGTGGAACACGCGTTCGAACTCGAGCAGGTGCAATTATGCTGAATGACAATTACGCAAGCGACGCATCATCGTCGTCTCGGCCAAGCACTGCCAAGTCAGCAGTTTTACTAAATACGAAAATCTCGTAATTCATGTTATCTTAACTGAATTACGAATATAAATACTAATATCTTGTACTAAGAAATTATTGTTAAATCAATAATATGATAACAAAGAAATGCTTACGCGATTGCGCTCTTTCCCGTATATAACGGACCCGAGAGCAGACACAAAACAGTTCCGACTCAAAGTACCAACCTGCACGACTGGTCCGACGAGGCGAGCGCAACGCGCCTCTGTTAATTATTACCATTTGTATTTTCTATTTCTACGATAATAAAATATTCTTTTATACGACTACCTTTGATTCGACTCATTTGGGTTCTAACCCTTAATCTGGTAAGATCCCGATCAAAATAACGGAGTAATCTCAAACTCTCGCCAGTCAGAGTAGCTAACTGAATTTTGGCGATACAACAGTTCGAAAAATGAATGATAACAATAAATTTTTATATGTCAATTCATTTCTCGTGTGCTTATCTAGATCCTATTTTGAAAATTACACATGTGATGTTAAATTTTCTCTGATTTTCGAAAAAAATTTTGAAAATTTTTTCAACATTGTGGCAACGACCAAAAAACAATTCTTTAGATTTGAAACAGATTTTTGGGAGCTTTTCACAAACATTATTGAAAAAGCAATCTTTTTTTTGAAAGCTGAGACTTTTCACATAAAAAAATATGTTTTGAAATTTTTTTTATTGTGGTGGAAGGTGGAAAGAGTGATGTGTGAGGTAGAGAGAGCGATAGGTCATTAACAGCATGCCTGTCTAGACGTGTTTAGTACGTATATAGGACAGCAGCGCGCATGCGCATCGTTGCGCGTCGTTCTATCCAAAAAGAGAAAGAGTGATGTGTGAGCGAGCGAGAGAGAGAGTGGTAGGCAATCGACAGTATGCCCGCGTATACGTGTTTAGTATGTTATGGGTGTTTCAAAAAAAAAAATTTCAATTTTCCAACGGGCCACACCTGAAGTGGTTAGCTTAGGGAGGAAAAAAAATGCTGTCAAAAGATGAGCATTTTAGATTGAGTGGAAGATACGCCGCACTTGATTTTTCATTTTTTCCTTTTTTTAAAATTTAAGACGGGTAATTATTGGAACACAAAATTTCTTCCTCACAGCTCCCTGAATGTCAGATTGCGCCCTAAAAAAGTACGTTTTGAATTTAATCGTTAATCATAATCATTAATCATCATCATAATTTAATCATTTTTATTTATTTTTAATTTGGGTCCCAAACGCATTTTCACTATATTATTTGACTATTTTTGAAAACTATCTTCTTCCTAATAAGTTTTTTCTCTCCATTTTACAACTATAATCCGTGATTAGTAATAACAATGAACAGTTTTGGGTGATTCTTAGTAAGTGAAAAAACCATTTGCATTCTGGGTATGCCTTCAAAAATCGAGTAGAATCTTGAATGAACTCCTTCAAAAAAATGAGTTAGGTAGCTGAAGTTCCTTCAGTTTGATTTATTCTGGATTTCCGAAGAATCAAGGTACTAGTCTACATTGAAAAACAAAAAAAAATTCAAGATTTCTTTTCAGCTCTTTTATCAGATATGACTATAAAACTGTTATTACAACATTGTTCCATCCTTTAAAAGTACAAAACAAAAATTTATTTTTTATTTCGATTCTTTAAATAATCTATAGAAGGCGCCAAAGTCGAAAATGTCTTGTTCCACGGCCAACAGTTCATCTCAGGGTTAGCAAGTGAAACAAAAAACTAAAAGAACATTTTAAAGAGGGAGGTTGCTTACACAACAATCAACCACCGTTGATGAAAAATCGATTAGAAACAAAAAATGACGGATGTTTGAGATAAATTGTGAAAAAGTAAATTTTTCTTCTTATTTCAAACATCCGTCATTTTTTGTTTCTTATCGATTTTTCATTAACAATCGCAGATTGTTGTGTAAGAAACCTGCCTCTTTAAAATGTCTATTTTATTTTTTTCTTACAGACTTGTCAATCCTGACATTGACTGTCAGCCATGAGACAAGATATTTTCGACTTTGGTGCCTTCTATAGATTATTCAAAGACTCGAAAAAAAAAAAATTGTTGTTTCGTACTTTTAAAGGATGAAACAATGTTGTTATAACAGTTTTATAGTCATATCTGATAAAGGAGCTGAAAAAAATCTTAAGAATTTGTTTTTTTGGTCTTCTAAAGTAGACTAGTACCTTTATTCTTCGGGAATCCAGAATAAATAAAACTGAAGGAACTTCAGCTCCCTAACTCATTTTTTAAAAGGAGTTTATTCAAGATTCTATTCGATTTTTGAAGGCATACCCATAACGCAAATGGTTTTTTCGCTTATTATGAATCACTCAAAACTGTTCATTGTTATTACTAATGACAGATTATAGTTTTAAAATAAAGAGAAAAAACTTATTAGGAACAATATAGTAGTTTTGAAAAATAGTTAAATAATATAGTGAAAATGCGTTTGGGACCCAATTTAAAAATAATTAGAATGATTAAATTCAAAACGCATGTTTTTAGGATGCAATCTGACATTCTGGGAGCTGTGAAGGAGAACACTTTTTTTCCGATAATTATCCGTCTTAAATTTAAAAAAAGGAAAAAAAATCAAAAATCAATTGCGGCGTATCTTCCACTCAATCTAAAATGCTCATCTATTGACAGCATTTTTTTTCTACCTAAACTAACGATTTCAAGTGTGACCCTCTGGAAAATCGCAATTGTTTTTTTTTAAACACCACAATAGATATAGAACAGCAGCGCTTATGCGCGTCGTTCCATGCGTCGTACAGTATTTATATATATATATATATATATATATATATATATATATATATATATCCTACACCTACTAATATTATAAATGTGAAAGTTTGTATGTTTGTATGTTTGTATGTTTGTATCCTCGCATCGCCATTTTAGTTTAATTAGTTTGGTCTGGACCAAACTAATTCCTGACACTTTCAGCGTTTAGACCTAAAATTTATATATTTCGCTCATTCGCATTTGATTTATTTTTCTTTTATTTCTTTCAAGCGAAATTTCAAGTAAGCGAAAAACGTTAAGCGATTTTTAGAGGAAGCGGATCATCGTTTTACTTCTCTTTTGTTTCTTTTCTCTTATTTGTTTTTTTTTTTTTTTCAATGACAAAATCCGTAAAAAAATAGGTTTACTTTTTCGGTCAGATTTTATTGTGAGGAATTTAGTGTAATTTTAGAAAGCTGTTCGAAATTTTTGTTGTCGCCAAATAATTACTGGTTTTGACCATCTTTATGGCGAGAAATTAGAAGAAGATGATTTCCGGGGCCCAGCATCGCCGGTGACCTGCCATTTACACCATGTTTCCAGATAAGTCATATACGAAATAACCGAACTAGCGTATCACTCATTAATATTGTCTATCCGGATTACGCGAAATTTTTTTCTTTATTTACGTGCGTCACTGTGTCTCTTGCAAATCTATTATTTTGTTGAAAATTGATTCTCGCTCAATTCCTGTTTTATAAATGACGAGTTAACGTATCAATGAAAATTTTATTGTAACTGTTGTAAATTTATTTTAAACTTTGTTGTTCACCTCAATTACAATTTATAGTTTCGTAATTTTAAAACATGCCGGGAAAACGGAGAACTAATTTGTCACCAAATTCTAGAAAAGCAAGAGCGACAAAGATAGCCAGAAATCAAGATTCCTCATTCCTCCTCAGCTCCGCTCCTCTTCAAGCGGAGCTGAGGAGGAATGAGCAAGCTATACGTCAAGCGACTTTTAGAGCTGCAGAAACGCCGGAGCAGGCTGATCATCGACGACGACAACGCGCTCATTATATAGCATCACGGCGAGCTACTGAGATGCCGGAACAATCACAGGCGCGGCGCGAGAAACAACGTCAGCGGCAAGCCAGCTTGAGAGCTGTAGAAACGCCGGAGCAGGCGCATCATCGACGCCAACAACGCGCTCATTATATAAGATCACGGCGAGCTGCTGAGATGCCGGAACAATTACAAGCGCGCCGCGAGAAACAACGTCAGCGGCAAGCCAGCTTGAGAGCTGCAGAAACGCCGAAACAATCACAAGTGCGGCACGAGAAACAACGTCAGCGGCAAGCCAGCTTGAGAGCTGTAGAAACGCCGGAGCAGGTGCATCATCGACGCCAACAACGCGCTCATTATATAAGATCACGGCGAGCTGCTGAGATGCCGGAACAATTACAGGCGCGGCGCGAGAAACAACTTCAGCGGCAAGTCAGCCTGAGAGCTGCAGAAATGCCGAAGCAGGCGCTTCATCGACGCCAACAACGCGCTCATTATATAAAATCACGTCGAGCTAATGAAATTCCGGAACAATCACCGGCGCGGCGCGAGGAACAACTTCAGCGGCAAGCCAATTTGAGAGCTGCAGAAACGCCGGAGCAGGCGGATCATCGACGCCAACAACAAGCTCATTATATCGCATCACAGCGAGCTACTGAGATGCCGGAACAATCGCAGGCGCGTCGCGAGGAACAACTTCAGCGACAAGCCAACTTGAGAGCTGCAGAAACGCCGGAGCAGGCGGATCATCGACGGCAACAATTTGCAGAATATTTGACATCCCAGAGAGCTGCTGAGACTATGGAGGAGGCAGAAGCTCGAAGACGAGCTGTTGTTGAAAGGGCGACGGAACGGCGGCGAACATTTACTCGAAACACTTGGAGTGTTTTTGAACGCGCTGCATTGGAGTACGATGCGAGTCTCGACTACAGTAGCCATAGGCTCTTAAAAATTGAGAGAATGAATGAAGCGTGTAGATTTTGTGATGCGAAGAAATGGAAAGAAGAGGCGGCTGGATTGTGTTGTTCTGGAGGAAAAGTCGTAATCCCACAGATGGAGGAGCCAGCGGAACCATTGAAAGAATTATTTTCATGTCGCACAGACGAGTCGCGGCACTTTTTAAATAATATCCGAAAATACAATGGGTGCTTCCATATGACATCTTTCGGGGCGGATAGAGTTATTTCCATGCCGGGCTTTTTTCCAAAATTTACTGTACAAGGACAGGTTTATCATAGAATTGGATCTCTACTTCCCGCGTCAAATGAGCAGCCACAGTTTTTACAAATTTATTTTTCGAGTGATGAGGAAGCGCAGTTCAAGCGACGTTCTCAAATTGTTCAAGGAGTTCAGAGAAGGATAGTTCAAAAAATACAAAGAGTTCTCAACGACAACAATATTTTGGTACACGAATTTAAAACGGCACTGGAAAACATGCCCAATGAAAGCTTTAAAGTGGTGATCAACCCTGACCGCGTGCCACGCGGGCAACACGAGCGGCGTTATAACGCGCCCACAACCAATGAAGTGGCAGCTGTGGTGGCTGGCTCGGAACACACTACCGGCAGGGACATTGTGCTGCATGCACGCGATGGACAGCTCCGTTGCATTGCTGATACGCATAGGTTTTACGATACTCTCCAGTACCCGATAATTTTTTGGAAAGGCCAGGAAGGGTATCATTTTGAAATACCACAAATGAACCCAGGGACTAGGCATCCAGTACCTAACAAAAAAGTTTCATGTATGAACTTTTATGCTTACCATCTCATGGTGCGTAAAAATAACTTTAATCTCCTGCTGCGTTGTAAGCAACTTCTGCACCAGTTCTTAGTTGATATGTATGTCAAAATAGAAAGTGAGCGCTTGAGGTACATCTGTTTGAATCAAAGCAAGTTACGAGCAGAAAACTATATTCATTTACAAGACGCTGTAAGGAATGATGCGCAAGTTAACGCCAGTGATGTAGGACAAATGATTATACTCCCCTCCTCCGTCGTGAACAGCCCAAGATACCTCCATGAATACACACAAGATGAATTTGCATACGTTCGAAACTATGGCCGCCCTGATCTGTTCATCACGTTGACGTGTAACTCGGCATGGGCAGAGATTACTCTCGAACTTATGCCCGGCCAAAAAGCCATTGATAGGCACGACCTCATTGCTAGAGTTTTTAAAATCAAAGTCCAGAAATTAGTCGTTCTGCTTACGAAAGGTCAAGTATTTGGAGAGATGCAATGCTTCATGTACTCCATAGAGTGGCGAAAGCGAGGCTTGCCCCATGTACATCTTTTATTGTGGTTAAAGGAGAAATTACGCCCCAGTCAAATCGATGACATAATTAGTGCGGAAATCCCTGATGTCAACATTGACAAAAAAAATTACACGACATCATTGTCAAAAATATGATCCATGGTCCATGCGTTGCACTCAATCCATCATCTCCGTGCATGAAGGATGGAAAGTGTACCAAAAAGTACCCCCGAGCGTTATTGAAGGACACGCAGACAAGTGAAAATGGATATCCATTGTATCGGCGAAGAGCACCTCAAGATGGGGGACGCACAACTACTATTAAAATTCGCGGTAGTCAAGAAGAGATCGTCGTGAATAACAGTTGGGTCGTGCCCTATTCTCCACTTCTTACAAAAATCTTTGATTCCCATATTAATGTAGAGTTCTGTAGTTCAGTGCAGGCCATAAAATATATATGCAAGTACATAAACAAAGGCAGCGATCAAGCAGTCTTCAATGTCAGGCAAGCTGGTAATGTCAATATTGATCCCAGAGATGAAGTGCAAACATTCAGGGCGGGCCGATACGTGAGCAGCAATGAAGCAGCGTGGCGAAT
Organism: Alloplasta piceator; assembly: GCA_946863875.1. NCBI lineage: Eukaryota > Metazoa > Arthropoda > Insecta > Hymenoptera > Ichneumonidae > Alloplasta > Alloplasta piceator. Next base: position 29,650,385 of record OX333079.1, on the reverse strand, counting down.
TTTTGGCTTACCACTTCACGAAAGACACCCCACCGTCACTCACTTAGCGGTGCACCTACCTAATGGCGAGCGCGTTTACTTCACAGAGAACAATTTCCGCGATAGATTGGTGACTCCTCCGAAGACAACATTGACTGCATTCTTCCAACTCTGCGAAAGTGATAACTTTGCAAAAAATTTATTATACGCTGAAGTACCGAGGTATTACACGTGGAATGCACCGAGGAAAGAATGGAAGCGCCGTATTCAGGGGACCCCTGTAGAAGGCTGGCCAGGCATGAATGCAGGGGATGCACTGGGTCGAATGTATACCGTGCACGTTAACAACTTTGAATGCTACTGTTTACGTATGTTGCTCAATCAAGTGCGAGGTCCAACGAACTTCCAGGCACTGAAAAAAATGGATGGGCTAGAGCGAGCGACATTCAGGGAAGCATGTGAAGCGCGTGGACTATTGGAAGATGACAATCATTGGGACTTAACCATGGAAGAAGCCGTGCTATGTCGCTCAGCCACCAAACTCAGAGAGCTTTTTGCAATTTTAGTAAGCACTTGCGGACTCTCCAACCCTCTCCAGCTGTGGAGAAAATACAAGGATGCACTGTCAGAGGATATCGCGTATAGGTTACAAGGCACGCACGAAGACTTAATAAATAAAGAGGCTCTGATATTAATAGAGGACAAGATAAATATTTTATCTGGAAAAAATATGGCAGATTTCGGTTTGCCCATACCACTACGAAGGGAAGAATTGTCAAGCGATGTTGTAAGAGAACTTAACTACGATATCATAGCCTTAGATACTTTTGTTAATGAAATGGCGCCACGTTTGCTTCCCGAGCAACGGCACATTTGTGATATAATTATACAGCGCGTGAATGATTGTCATGGGGGACTCTTCTTCCTTGACGCACCGGGGGGTACTGGCAAGACGTTTGTGTTGAATCTTCTGCTAGCTCGACTTCGCAAGGACCGTAACATAGCCCTGGCTGTGGCTTCTTCGGGAATCGCTGCAACGTTGCTTAACGGTGGACGGACAGCACATTCTACTTTTAAATTGTCATTAAATCTTACGAGCGAAGAAGTCCCTACATGCAACATCAGGAAAAGTAGCAACCGCGGCGCTCTCTTTCGACAGTGCAAGTTAATTGTGTGGGACGAGTGCACTATGTCGCACAAGCGCGCAGTAGAGGCGTTAAACCGCAGCCTGCAAGATATCCGTGGTGATCGGTCTTTGATGGGAGGTGTTGTAGTCTTACTCGCTGGTGATTTCAGGCAGACACTGCCCGTCATTGTTAGGGGTACAGCGGCGGATGAGATGAATGCGTGTCTCAAGGCGTCGCCATTGTGGTCTAAGGTTGAAAAGCTTTACCTTACGTGCAACATGCGTGTTCAACTTTTCAATGATTTGGAATCAGGTGCCTATGCGTCTAAGCTATTGCAGATCGGCGAGGGGCGACTAAAAACAGACATTGATGGTAAAATTGAATTTACCAATGATTTTTGCCATCCAGTGACGACAGAGGAGGAACTTATTTCCCACGTTTTTCCGGACTTGCAAAACAATATAAGCAACGAAGACTGGTTATGCGAAAGGGCAATACTATCGCCAAATAATGAGTCTGTTAATAACATTAACAACAAAATATTAAAAGGGTTAGTCGGAGAATCAAAAATATACACCTCAATAGACACAGTGATGAGCAGTGACGAGAGTACGGCTTACCCTATAGAATTTCTCAACACCTTGGAATTAACAGGCGTACCTTCCCATAAGCTGGAGTTAAAAGGTGGCGCCCCAGTTCTGTTAATGCGCAACCTTGATGCACCGAAATTGTGCAATGGCACCAGACTACGTGTCATAGAGCTGGGGAGGAATGTCATAAAGGCCACTATCCTTACCGGAGCAGCTAAGGGCGAGAGCGTGTTGATTCCTCGAATCCCAATTATCCCAAATAATTTGCCATTTCAATTCAAGAGGCTGCAATTTCCTTTAAAGTTGGCATTTACAATGACCATTAATAAATCCCAGGGCCAAACGTTGAAAGTGGCAGGCATTCATTTGGGTACTCCTTGCTTCTCACATGGTCAGCTCTATGTCGGTTGCTCGAGAGTATCGTGTGCCCAAAACTTACATGTACTGGCGGAAAGTAACAAATCACATAATATTGTTTACAGAAGTATATTAACTTAACACGAGTGCATCAAATAAAAAACAATAAGAGCAATTAAGCAATAGAAGTAAAATTTTTGTATCCCATTATCTTTTCATTATTCATATATTTTCATTTGTATTTGGACAAAATTCTGTATTCCACACACATGAAATAAATGAAATAAATGAAATGAAATAAATACAGCTATTAAAAACATAACGTTCGAATTTTTTACAAAGGCTATAGTGAGGGCGCGAAGCGCCCGAGCCACAATAACCTGCTAGTATATATATATATATATATATATATATATATATGTATATATATATATATATATATATGTGAGGCAATTCACGCCGTTTCGATCAACTTCTTGCCTTGATGTTTTCAAATTTCCTCTAAATTTTTTATATCAAAAATGACATTGAAAAAAATTTTCCGAAATTTTTTCAGTTTTTTGGTCACGCGTTCTTTGGATGTTCTTTTTTGAAAAAAAACGGGACACCTTTGTAAAATCTGGAAAAATTCTAAAAAATCTGATAAAATATAACAAAATTTGTGGGTTTCGTTTCAAAATGGAGATTTTAATACTCTGTGAGTAAAATTCAGAAAATCGAAAAAAAAAATGTTTCACTCATAGTGTATTAAGATCTCCATTTTGGAACAAAGCCCACAAATTTTGTTATATTTTATCAGATTTTTTAGAATTTTTCCAGATTTTACAAAGGGTTCCTTAAAAAAGAAAAAACTCCGAAGAACGCGTGACTAAAAAATTATAAAAAAAATTAAAATATTTTTTTTCCTCACACAGCAAAATTGATCCCGGGACCATCCTGAGACAGCCCCATTCGTGTCCTGCCAAGATAGTACGTCTTATGAATGTCTATGGGAGGTACCAGTAAGATATTGTTCTACCCGGGATTAATATAGGATGTCTTGAGGATATCCTGTCGCAACCGTGATTAGACGATCCCAACGGTCCCTCTTATGGACGTCTATGGGAGGTACTAGTAAGACATTGGTCTACTCGAGATTAATATAAGATATCTCGAGGATATCCTGTTGCAACCGTGATTAGACGATCCCAAAGCACTCTTTTATAGACGTCTGTGGGAGGTACTAGTAAGACATTGGTCTGCTCGATATTAATATGGAACGTCTTAGGGATATCCTGTCGCGACCGTGATTAGATGATCCCAACGCACTTTCTTATAGACGTCTGCGGGAGGTACTAGGAAGACATTGGTCTGCTCGATATAATATAGGACGCCTTGAGGATATCCTGTCGCGACCGTGATGAGACGATCCCAAAGCACTCTCTCATAGACGTCTCTGGAAGATCCTAGTAAGACATTGGTCTGCGCGATATTAATATAGGACGTCTTGAGGATATCCTGTCGCGGCCGTGATGAGACGATCCCAAAGCCTTCTCTTATGGACGTCTCTGGGAGATCCTAGTAAGATATTGGTCTGCTCGATATTAATATAGGACGTCTTGAGGATATTCTGTCGCGACCGTGATTGGACGATCCCAACGCACTCTCTTATAGACGTCTATGGGAGATATTAGTAATACATTGGTCTTCCCGAGATTAATATAGGATGTCTTGAGGATATCCTGTCGTGACCGTGATAAGACGATCCTAACGCACTCTCTTATAGACGTCTGTGGTAGGTACTAGTAAGACATTGGTCTGCTCGAGATTAATATAGGATGTCTTGAGGATATCCCGTGGTAACCATGTTTGGACGATCCCAGCCAACTCTCTTAGGGATGTCTGTAGGAGGTCAGCCATCTTGCAGCATTAGTTCCAACCTTGCCGCGAGATGGCGAACGCTACTCACATGCGGATAATGTGAAGAGCATGCTCATATAGGCGAGCGCAAACACGGATATCAATTCGATACCGACAGAAGTTAGACCTCGAAAGAGGCTATATTACAAATACAAGGAGTCCTTGCTGACTCCCTCTGTACCGTACACATTTTGTTAACATTTAATTAATTAATTGAAATTAATTAAAATTAAATCGAAACAAGAATTATAATCGACTACTGCATTGGCAGTCCAGGAGACGTCCCGAAGATATCCTGAAGACATCCCGGGATGGCCGTGGGACCGTCCCATTCCGGTAAACACAGTGGACCCATGGGTATCCCATGGGATCATCCAAAAGACGTACTTGGGACGTATTAATTTGTGACTAATAATTCTGGAATATCTCGGTGACGTCTTATAGGAGTCTCGACAATATCTTACCGATATCTCCAGTCTGCTGTGTTTGCAGTCTCAGAGACGTCCCGAGGATATCCCGGGATGCCAATGGGACCATTCCATTCCGGTAAACACAGCGGACACTTTAGAGCCCATGGGTATCCCATGGGACCATCCCATTACCGTCACGGGACAATCGGTGTAATGTCCAAAAGACGTTCTTGGGACGTATTATTGTTGTGTGGGTCATATAAAAAATTAAGAGGACAATCGAAATCATCAAGACAAGATTTTGTCGTGTCATTCCACAATATTCCGACCAAAATCTTTGATGATTTTGATTTTCCTCCAAATTTTTTATATAAAAAAACACACTGAAAAAAAATTTTCCAAATTATTTTAGAATTTTTTAGTCACGCGTTCCTTGGATTTTTGTTTTTTTTTTTTAAAGGGACCCCTTCATAGAGTCTGAAAAAATTCGGAATAATTTAGTAAAATATTCGAGAAATTTCGTCTCAAATTCGAGAATTTAAATCCCTATGAGTAAATTTTTTTTTGCAATTTTTTGAATTTTACTCGCAGAGTATTAAAATCTCCATTTTAAAACAAAGCTCAAAAATTTGACTATATTTTATTAGATTTTCCTGAATTTTTTCAGATTTTACAAAGTTGTCGCATTTAAAAAAAATGGACCCAAAGAACGCGTGACCAAAAGATTCTTTAAAAATTTGGGAAATTTTTTTTCAATGTCCTTTTCGATTTAAAAAATGTACAGGAAAATCGAAAACATCAAGGCAAGAAGTCGATCGATATAGCGTGAATTGCCTCATATATATTGTTACGTAGTGGATAGACGTGGCAGAATTTATTTCGCTTCTAGTTAAGCCCAGAGTGTGCTCGACAGGGACAGGAGCATAACTGGATACGGCAACGGCAAAAAGATGATCAAATAATAATAATAAAACTCACCTTCCGTTGCGTATTTTGGGTATACGTTTAAGTTGCGTGGTACGACCGTCGGGCGTAGCGGGGAGTTGAAAGGTTTTCCAGTGCTCTGCGAACCCTGATGTTCTCGGTGAGTAGACTCGCTCGAGGTTCAGGTCCGATCGGAACTGCCGCTTTGAGTTTTCCTCAAAATACTCGAATTCAAAATCGTCTCGTGTGCAGAAGGTTGGAAAGGAGCGGTATTGCCCGCGTGGTTGGGAAAACTTCGAGCTCACCACACACTCACTCGTTAAATAATAGCACAGTATTTATCTTTGGTTAAATTTATTGTTACAATCACTTTTTAGAAAATACACTGGTTCTTGACTTTTAAGTTTGTGTAACGAAACAATTATGATTTATGTCGTCGTATTTTATAGTCAAAATAATTGTTTCGCTGATTAAATTATTGCCAAATGACTCTGTGATCACTAAGAGCAGAGTCACTCGCGAAATAAAAATGGTCAAAACAAATAAAAATAATTGAAAATGAAACTTTCGTTAAGATTCTAAGTCGGAGAAGTAAATCGTCCACTCTATCACTGGATTCGCTAAGAGCGGCGAAGAGGAGAGACCGATCGCGTCCGTTAATAATTGAAGACTAATCTAATTAAGACTATTGTCCGGGGCCTCAGGCCCTTCGAACTTCTTAAAAGTGGGAGATGTCGGCGCGTGGGGGATTCTCTCTCACGCCTCGACAGCTCTTGATCTGCACTATTTGCATCCCGTCTGGAACAAAGTCAGCTAGCACCGACTCAGCATCTTCACACGGTGCACTTGATCGATTTTCGCGAGAAAGAAATAAATGATATTTATTTAACGCTTAGAGTTTTATTTAAATAATTTTATATTGTAAAATGTTGGCATGAGAAGAGGTAGCCTATCGTGGGTCCTACGCTGGTAAGAATGCTGATTCCGTCTTTTCACCTCAACATCATATAAGTGCGAGTGAGAGAGCCAATATACGCGTGACTATGTATTAGCCCTGCAGTGAGCATCTTGGGATGCGAGCGCTGTTATCTTATCGGTGCTGACCGAAGCGTAGGTATATGGGGCGCTCCCACTCTCATAAGCTGCACATGCATACGCACGCGTATGCATAGGGCGTTCGCTTAAGGGATCAAAAATATTATTCATCGATGTTTAATACTGGAATTGATACTGAAATCGACCCAGGACGATCCAGGACCCAGGACGTAACACTTTCCCCCTTAAGTCGGAAGCAGTGCCGTGGCTCTGCGTACGACCGGCATGAAGGCGTCTGGTAAGTTTCGGGTCGACATCCAGTGGACATGATAAACATCGCATCAGTTCATTTCGTGATAGACTTGGATAGACGGATCTTCTTTATTTTCATCTTTGGCATTGCGAGTGCTGGAGTTTTCGCAATATACATCATTGTGAAAGCCGTAAAAACTCTCATGGACACCTGTATCCACGGATATGCCCTCGACTCGATGTACGGCTGGAGTGGCTACTTACTAGGAGCTATATATAAAAATATGATTCGTTACGGTAAGTAACAAGTAATTCGTGGTGGCACTCGTCTTTGCGACGCAAGCTGCATTCCACAGGTATACATTTGATGATGTGGGCTACTTCGCCAGCAATCACTGCCACGTACCCTGGCCCTTTCATAACTGCGTACGCGAATTTTTTCGGTAGTAGTACTGCAGTCGAAAGCGCATTCTGTAGCACCTGTCTTTCTAAGTTGCAAGGTTGTTTCAGAATATCCTGATATAATCCTTTCATTTGTTGCTTGATATGTTTTTCGACGTAAGCGAATTTGGAATTGATGTACGAAAAGATGTCGAGATTAACGATTGAAATTTCGCGTTTTCCAGCGAACGAGTTACCCTTTGATGTTTCCAATATGAACAGTTTGGGATGCTCCGTTCGAATTAGGGTAAAACCGCATAATGGTTTGTCCGATTTTCTTGCCAGTGCGAACATTGTTTCCTGTGTAGCGAGTGTGTAAACATCTGCTGAATTTACATCATCTCCTATTGTAGATAGTTTCGTTGCAGTGCCCTCGTAGAGGACGTTGTATTGATTGAAGTCGCACATATCAGACGGTTCGGTTTTCCAAAAAACGCTGTTCCCGTTAATGTCGATGCAGTGGCCATCCATTAGCGGACACAGAGTCCCGGTATGAAGAATGATTTTATCGGCTGTGAGATCGACCGTTGCTTCGTAGTTGGATAGTGATACGCTCACTGAAGCTTGGACCACCACGTTATCCCATGTGTTAAACGGATCACTGCGAGTGCATCCTGCAATGGTAGATTATCCTGTCGATCTATTCGCACGCGTTGCGTACATACAGTTACGCGTACGGGTAGATCGTTAAGATTTTGACACAACATTTCTCGAACTACGTTCCATTGGATGTTATCCAATCGGTCCGTTTTAGCTATGCTCAAGGACCTTATTCTTAACTCGATTATAACATCCTGGAGTGACTGTAACGCGTCGTTTCAATCTTCCACCACGATATTAGTACGCAAGTCCCCATTTATTGGGAGGCCTATTAACAATTTGGTTCCGACCCGTTCAACGCTTGCTCTTGAAAGGTTTAAGCCGTGGTATACCGGTAGTATGAGCGACGATTCTAAGTCCTGCGCTCCCGAATCTACGGCCTGGTTCTTTGCCGTAATAAAGTATGCGAGATTATCTTTTTGCATACATAGGCTATCTCTAGTTTCTGGGATCTTAAATTCATTCAATCGTTCGGGGGAACCTGCTCTACGCGAGTCCGCGGAAGAATCGGCAGAGTCAATGGATACATCGTCGGCTATGTCTGAATCTATTTCGTTCAACGATGCACTACTTAGTGACTCATCTTTGTTTTGCTCGTTTCCTGCCGTCAACGGACCGGCGGCAGTTTCATTACTGTCTGCCGATCCTTCCGGTAGGACCTTACGCTTTTTATTTTGTGCTTGTGCCAATTCTTCTTCGTCGTCTGAAACTGTGGGATTAGCTCTTGTTCGAACAGGCATTACATTTAAGGTGGGTCCGTCCCTCTCGGGAGAGTTGCGCGACAATGCATCGGCGTTGTTGTTCGCTTTGCCCGGTTTGTATATAATTTTGTATTGGTAATTCGCGAGTTTGAAGCGCCAAAGAACTAACCTATTGGCAGGATCTTTTACTGAATCAAGCCATATCAGCGGCTTGTGATCCGTTACGAGAGTAAATTCTCGCCCGTACACGTAGGGTCTAAAATGACCTACGCAGTAAACGATTGCTAACAATTCCTTTTCAATAGTAGGGTAGTTCGTTTCGGCTTTCGATAATGTTCATGATACATAAGCTATCGGCCTATAGCTACCAATTTTTCCCTGACTTATTACTCTACCAATTGCCGTGTTCGAAGCGTCGGTCGTTATGATAAATGGCTGAGTGAAGTCCGGGTACTGTATTACCGGTTCCTTACACAAAGCATCTCTCAGTTTTACGAAAGCGTCTTCCTGCGCTTGTGTCCATTTGAATACTGACTCCTTTTTCAACAATTGAGTCAGTAGCCTAGCGATAACGGAAAAGCCCTCCACGAATCTGCGGTAGTAACCTGTTAATCCAAGAAATTGTTTGATTTTGTTCGGGTTAGTTGGTCGCCGATAAAGTTTAAAGGATTTTATTTTCTTGGGATCGGGCTTAACACCATCCTCACTTATGACACGGCCTAAATTGGCAATTCTTTACGCGAAAATTCGCATTTGTCAGGCTGCAGTTTGAGGTTGGCCTTCCGTAATCGATCCGCCAATTTATTAAATTTTATTTCATGTTCTTGCAGTGAGCTCGCGTATATCACGATATCGTCGAGATATACAAACAGCTCTATGCCTTGCAATTCGCATAGAACGCGGTCCATCAATCTTTGAAATGTTGCTGGAGCATTTTTGAGCCCAAATGGCATTCAACACAAAAACTCAATGCGTCACAGCTTCAACAAATCGCACGGCGATTTCCATTCACGGGGATCAATATTATGTTATAAACTATGGTTTCATGAAGTAGGAGATTGAAAAAAATAAAGTTTTTCTTTAGGCAGGCTAGTATGGTATATGTAAGTATATTATTTAGTAGCATTGACATCAATAGTAGGGATGGACAAACAGAGGGAGATGAAAAGGCAGAATGCTCAAGTTCAACTCTACTGTCAGGCCAAAAACCTCGCCGAGTCGCAATATCCACATACTGAGCGAGAAAGACACCAATGCTCTGTTTTTGAGCTGGGCCTGTGCCTATGCTACGGGCGAACTTAGGGAACGTACCCATACTACGTGACCTGTTTAGGGGGGGGGGGGGGGTCTTTAAAATACCACGCTTGACCACAAGGGCAGGGGGCTTAGGTTTTTGTCACGTAGTCAATATCCTCTAGGGAAATCTCGCACTTTTTCGAGCTCATATACACTTAGTAAAAAAATTGAAGGAACAGAAAAATTTCCGGGATTTTTCGGCGATTTTCCAAAGGCTGTATGTTATTTTTGATCGAAAAATAAAAAAAACGCATTTTGAAGCTTGAATCTTCTAGTTTCGGAATCTCGAGGCAATACAAATTTTTGGGCACCACCCCTGACGCAGTCGAAAGAAATTGAGACGGCCCTGGCTGCCAAGGGCGCCAAAGCAAAGAGTGCAGCCTATGCGACGTGCGAAATCATGCGATCCACGAGGACCAATGAAAAATGAACCCCAGAGATGGTGACACGAAGCACCAATCCGAACGCGATGGCGACACGAAGTACCAATCAGAACGCGATGACGACATGGTGACCTGTAACGGCGAATCAAAAGGATCAAAATCGATGAAATACACACGAAAAACAGACACAACGAAGAAGACATAACCACCAATCAAGAGCAGGCGTTTCCGAGAAAAACGGGTATAAAAAGGCCGACCAAAACCGAGGAAAGGCACTCGAGAACGAGCAAGGCTAAGAACGATACCTTCTGGCTAAAAGTAAGAAGGTAAAGCCAACAGTTGAGCCGTTAAGAGAAAGAAAAAAGAAAGCAGCCCAAGCAATGCGTGCAGACGACGGGTGGCAGCTCAGGCGCACAGGAAAATGAGGAGAGAGAGAGAGAGAGAGAAGGAGATAGAGGACACGTCACTAGATACACACACGTTAGTCGATGCCACGTGACGGCACTGAGAACAAGGTACGACGACAAACGGAGGCGCCGCACCATCGAGCAAGCTCACGATCACAGACCAACCCCACGAAACACGGAAAACGATTACACATGACGAGCACACAAGAAACACTTACGAAACAGCGCAGAAACACACGAAACGGCGACGACACGAGAGGACACGCCGTCACCGCGCCACAGGCAACCGCTATCTTGCCACGCATCGAGCATACGATCGATCAAGATCAATAACTCGCTGAAGTCGTGTACAATCGGAGCCGAGACGAACCAACCAGCACCACGATCCTGGAGCGGCGAGACGAAGAAGTGAACGACAAGGCGAGACGACAACGAGAGCTCTCCCCCTACCGGGTGGCCAAACGCAACCGAGAGCGCGGCGCGCTTGACACGAACAAGAGATGGCGCCAGTGGGCAGCGGCATGCCAACCACAGCAGCGAGCCACGAACCCGCCACCAAATTGTTATTTTAAAATACCATTATTATTATTATTAAATAAACGTTCAGCTTCGCAAGGGTTACCATACAAATCAACGACAATCACAAATCATTTGGAGCCTGAAAATAAAGAAAATTGGGAATTTCACCCTAAACTTGGCCTATCGTGCTTTATTCCCGAATCGAGCTCCGAATCCTGCCGGTACGTCAGCGCACTACCGCATAAAGTAATGATAACGATAATTGCTACCGTTACAAAATATTACGGCAAACATTTTTTTCGAAATTTTTGCTTTTTCTAAAACAGACGTTGGGCTGCAAAGAAATTTTCGTTTCCAAATTTAGATTTTTTGTAGCTTTCAGGCTCATTAAATAAATGCAAATTTGAGAGACAAAAAAAGAAAAACTTTTTTTTTCATTTTTAACACCATTAATTGATCTTCAAGGATCAATAAACGTGTTCTTCCAATTTTTTCAAAAGTTCGATGATTTGGTCACAAAAAACGGCTCGACCGTTTGTTTCAAAAATTGGCATGTTTTTAAGGTATATATATATATATGGGACATTCCACCAATTCTTGACTAAAGTTGTGCCGGGGGGTCTGAATTCTGGATAACAAAATTTTTTATTGAAAAGTACATTACAAAGAGAGCTTTCATGATTTTTTTTAATTTTTTTCGTCCAACCCTTTCGAAGATACAGTGGATCGAAAATTGCAAGATTTGCAATTATTGACTTTAGATATTAAAAATATCAATCCCTTGTAAAATTTCTAAAAATATATTAAATATTGGTTTTTGTGTAGAAAAAGCTCAGCTTTCTGAAAAAAATATTTTCAATTTTCTCCAGTATCAGAAAAACCTCAAAAAATGAGGTCAAAAAGTAAAATACGCTTTTTCGACCAATGTATCATTTTTAATATTTTTTTAAATATTTTGTTCGAAAAGCTGAGACTTTTTTACATGGGAAAGGTATGTTTTGATTTTGGGAATATTTAAAAATAAACCATAGCAAAATAAAGTTGAAACTTTTGTGATGAATTGCCGATAAGTATTGTGCTGCCGTCACGGTCGATACACGAACTATCGAATCAAGTTTGAAAATTTCTGTACATAGCATTATATTCAGCGATTATGTAGTGAATATATATGTTCAAAGTGTGAAGTGGGTAAGAAATTAAAATTATTATACAAAAGCGATATGACAAGGATCAAATTTTTATTATTTGTACTCTTCTTGTCACTGTTGACAGAGAAACATTTCTTACAATAGCAGAACCATGATTCTCGGCATCAGGGATAATACAATGCATAGATTGCGTCTTTTTTTACAGCCACAGCAACCTGTGTGAACCTGGAACCCGACTTCAAGAAATCGAATTTTTTTTTAATGCATACGTTTGTACTAGGTATGTACCTGTTTGTACCAACTTTTTATTCGTTTGTACCTTAAGGGGTTCGGAGATACCGAAGATTTAAAAATAATCAGAACCCGACTTGAAGGAATCGAATTTTTTTTAAATGCATACGTTTGTACTCGGTATGTACCTATTTGTACCGACTTTTTTTTCGTTTGCACCTTAAGGGGTTCGGAGATACCGAAAAATTTTAAATACTCAGAACCCGACTTGAAGGAATCAAATTTTTTTAAAATGCATACGTTTGTACTCAGTATGTACCTGTTTGTACCAACTTTTATTTCATTTGTACCTTAAGGGGGCCAAACATAGCGGGTTTCCAAAAAATGCAAAAAATGCAAATCAGCCAATTTTCAAGATAATCAAAATCTGCGAGCGGGGTTCGATTCACCGTCGTTTGTACCCGTCTGTACCACCGAAAGATTCGTTTGTACCTTAAGGGGGTCGAACATAGCGGGTTTCCAAAAAATGCGAAAAATGCAAATCGGCCAATTTTTGAGATTATAAAAATCTGCGAGCAGGTTTCGATTCACCGTCGTTTGTACCCGTTTGTACCACCGAGAGATTCGTTTGTACCTCAAGGGGGTCGAACATAGCAAATTTCAAAAAAATGCGAAAAATGCAAATCAGCCAATTTTTGAGATAATCAAAATCCGCGAGCGGGGTTCGATTCACCGTCGTTTGTACCCGTTTGTACCACCGAGGGATTCGTTTATACCTGTGACAAACGAATACAAACGACGGTAAATCGAACCACGCTCGCAGATTTTGATTATCTCAAAAATTGGCCGATTTACATTTTTCGCATTTTTTGGAAACCCGCTATGTTCGACCCCCTTGAGGTACAAACGAATATCTCGGTGGTACAAACGGGTACGAACGACGGTGAATGAAACCCTGCTCGCAGATTTTGATTATCTCAAAAATCAGCCGATTTGCATTTTTTCAAAATTTGCTATGTCCGACCCCCTTGAGGTACAAACGAATATCTCGGTGGTACAAACGGGTACAAACGGCGGTGAATAGAACCCTGCTCGCAGATTTTGATTATCTCAAAAATTTGCCAATTTGCATTTTTCGCATTTTTTGGAAACCCGCTATGTTCGACCCCCTTGAGGTACAAATGAATATCTCGATGGTACAAACGGGTACAAACGACGGTGAACAAAACCTCGCTCGCAGATTTCGATTATCTCAAAAATTGGCCGATTTGCATTTTTCGCATTTTTTGGAAACCCGCTATGTTCGACCCCCTTGAGGTACAAACGAATATCTCGATGGTACAAACGGGTAAAAACGACGGTGAATCAAACCCCGCTCGCAGATTTCGATTATCTCAAAAATCGGCCGATTTGCATTTTTTGCATTTTTTGGAATCCCGCTATGTTCGACCCCCTTGAGGTACAAACAAATATCTCGGTGGTACAAACGGGTACAAACGACGGTGAATCGAACCCTGCTCGCAGATTTTGATTATCTGAAAAATTGGCCGATTTGCATTTTTCGCATTTTTTGGAAACCCGCTATGTTCGACCCCCTTGAGGTACAAACGAATATCTCGATGGTACAAACGGGTAAAAACGACGGTGAATCAAACCCCGCTCGCAGATTTCGATTATCTCAAAAATCGGCCGATTTGCATTTTTTGCATTTTTTGGAAACCCGCTATGTTCGACCCCCTTGAGGTACAAACGAATATCTCGATGGTACAAACAGGTACAAACGACGGTGAATCGAACCCCGCTCGCAGATTTTGATTATCTCAAAAATTGGCCGATTTGCATTTTTCACATTTTTTGGAATCCCGCTATGTTCGACCCCTTGAGGTACAAACAAATATCTCGGTGGTACAAACGGGTACAACGACGGTGAATCGAAACCCGCTCGCAGATTTTGATTATCTCAAAAATTGGCCGATTTGCATTTTTCGCATTTTTTTGAAATTTGCTATGTTCGATCCCCTTGAGGTACAAACGAATCTCTCGGTGGTACAAACGGGTACAAACGACGGTGAATTGAATCCCGTTCGCAGATTTTGATTATCTTGAAAATTGGCTGATTTGCATTTTTTGCATTTTTTGGAAACCGCTATGTTTGGCCCCCTTAAGGTACAAATGAAATAAAAGTTGGTATGAACAGGTACATACCGAGTACAAACGTATGCATTTAAAAACAAATTGATTTCTTTAAGTCGGGTTCTGAATATTTAAAAAATTTCGGTATCCTTGAACCCCTTAAGGTACGAACGAAAAAAAAGTCAGTACAAACAGGTACATACCGAGTACAAACGTATGCATTTAAAAAAAATTCGATTCCTTCACGTCGGGTTCTGATTATTTTTAAATCTTCGGTATCTCCGAACCCCTTAAGGTACAAACGAATAAAAAGTTGGTACAAACAGGTACATACCTAGTACAAACGTATGCATTAAAAAAAAAAATCGATTTCTTGAAGTCGGGTTCCAGGTTCACACAGGTTGCTGCTGTAAAAAAAGACGCAATCTATGCATTGTATTATCCCTGATGCCGAGAATCATGGTTCTGCTATTGTAAGAAATGTTTCTCTGTCAACAGTGACAAGAAGAGTACAAATAATAAAGATTTGATCCTTGTCATATCGCTTTTGTATAATAATTTTAATTTCTTACCCACTTCACACTTTGAACATATATATTCACTACATAATCGCTGAATATAATGCTATGTACAGAAATTTTCAACCTTGATTTGATAGTTCGTGTATCGACCGTGACGGCAGCACAATACTTATCGGCAATTCATCACAAAAGTTTCAACTTTATTTTGCTATGGTTTATTTTTGAATATTCCCAAAATCAAAACATACCTTCCCCATGTAAAAAAGTCTCAGCTTTTCGAAAAAAATATTTTAAAAAATATCAAAAATGATACATTGGTCGAAAAAGCGTATTTTACTTTTTGACCTCATTTTTCGGGGTTTTCATGATACTGGAGGAAATTGAAAATGTTTTTTTCAGAAAGCTGAGCTTTTTTTACACAAAACCCAATATTTAATATACTTTTAGAAATTTTACAAGGGATTGATATTTTTAATATCTAAAGTCAATAATTGCAAATCCTGCAATTTTCGATCTACTGTATCTTCAAAAGGGTTTGACGAAAAAAATTGAAAAAAATCATGGAAGCTCTCTTTGTTATGTACTTTTCAATAAAAATTTGTGTTACCCAGAATTCGGACCCCCCGGCACAACTTTAGTCAAGAATTGGTGGAATGACCCATATATATTCAGCTAAAGAAAAAACCTGAAAACATTGGTATTTTTCGCTATATCTGCAAAGTTGTGACAGATTTCTACAACAAGAAAAAAGCTATTTTTGGGACTTTTTCAAGTCAAAATTAAGCATCGAAATTTTATTTATTAGTTTTTGACACTAACAGGCACTTATAGAGGATAGATTTAAGTTTCCGAAACCCACCGTTTACTCGCTGCACGATCATTAATTCTAGAGATATTGAAATTATAAAAAACAAGACGAAGTCTCAGCGAAAAATGATCGCAAACTAAAAATGAAAAAAAGCAAATTGAAGTCAAAGAACCCAGATAAACGATCGATAGATTGGTGAAGCTCGAAAAAAAAATTTGGAGCCCAGCGACTGTTTTGAAAAAAGCACACATTTCGAGAAAATTTTTGGCATGATATTTTTTTCGACTTCGTCGAGGGTGAGGCCGAAAAATTTTTCTTGACTCAATATTCCGAAACTAGTAGATTCAAGCTTTAAAATGCTTTTTTTTTTTAATTTCGACCAAAATTAACAAAGTTACAGCTTTTGAAAAATCGCTGAAAAATCTGACGAATTTTTCTGTTCCTTTAATTTTTTGACTGATTGTGAGTGTAGGTATGCACCCACTCTTGGCGTCACGCGGCTAGTGACGTAATAATATTTGAAGACAAATATGAGCCAAATTAATTTGTCATTAGGCACTCACCATACATGAAAAGTGCCTATTAGTATTGCCTTCCAAAAACCTATTTTTCATAAAAACAACCATACAAACTTAATACCAACATATGTTGGCATATTATTCAAAAACAAAATTTTTTGGATTTTCTGTCCCCTAGGCCATCTGTATGTGCTCATAACTCAACAATCCATGAACGGATCCGGTTCAAATTCATAGCATAGTTTTGTTTTACTATAATCTCGAAACCTTTTTTGACTCAATGCATTCAGAGAATGTTGAATATGAAATTTCCCAAAAAAACAGCCATTTTTGAGCCAAAAAACCATTTTTGTGTCCGTCCAGAGTCAGATCTCCGCAACCTGTGAACCAATATTTTTGTAACTTATACTTTCTTCTTAGGATCATAAAGAAGTGTCCTGTAGAGTTTGAAGTCTTTACAGTTCTTTGAATCATTTTGTTTCAATGAAAATAACTTTCTTTTTCAGTTTTTCACTCATTGCACGAGGATGCGTGAACGAATTTTTTTAATTTTTACCATGTACTTTCATTTTAAAACATTTTAACTATTTCAAGAGTTTAAAATTATTTAAACAATTTTAACATAGAATTTTTAATATTTTGGCTGCATTAAGCCCGAAACACAATGACAAGAATAAGAAATAAGAAATAACAATCAGCCAATCGCCGCGCACTGTAGAGAAACTACGCCAATTGGAAGGCTGATTTCTTATTTTTGTCATTGTGTCTCCGGCTTTATTTACACGCTTACAGCACGAATAGGGGGAATTCTGACACGGGCGCACTGCGCTTGAGCGCTGCATAATCTGGCGTACCCATTGGTCAGAATGAATTTCGGGCGTGGCATTGTGGCAATCGAAATTCAATTTGACGAATAGGTACGCCAGATTATGCAGCGCTCAAGCGCAGTGCGCCCGTGTCAGAATTCACCCATACATTGGTATATAAAATGCTACTGGATAATGGATATGACGCTTACAGCGCTCAAAACATTCAAGACGAATGCAGCCTGTGCTATTTTACTGCCACTCACTGCAACAACCAAAGCTAGAATATAAAAGATACGCCCGGCTCGTCTCAGGTTCCATCGACTCTCTGTTCAGAGTCAATTTGGATTTTTCGTGTCCAAAACATCCATGATCAAATCTACTCAATTTTCGCTATTACAATTGACGAAAAAAATATGGAAAAAAATGTTAATGTCTTTGTGGCTGTTTTAAGCTAAAAAATTGGATTTTCTTTCTATGGAAAATCTTCGATTTGAAAAAATACAGAAAATTTTACGTAAACAAATCAAATTTTTAAGATTTCACTGAAGATGGGGTTCAAATAACTTCTTATTAAAAAAAAAATCGATTTTTTTTTCTTCGCAATGTTGATCTTTTTTCCTTCTATGACTACAATAGTTGATGATTTCAATGATGTTGAGAAAAAAAATTTAGCTTCTCTCATATATTTTCTTTGTAAATTATATTAACATTAAGAATTACAATTTTTATGTAAAGAAATTGAATAAAGTGCAAAACGTACTTGAATTGTAATTCCAATTGTTAATTATTATAATTTACAAAGGAAATATGTGAGAGAAGCTAAATTATTTATTTTAACATCATTGATATCAACTATTTTAGTCATGGAAGGAAAAAGATCAAAATTACGAGAGAAAAAAAGTCGAACAAAAAATTTCTTTTAATATGAGAAGTTATTTGAATCCTATCTTCGGTAAAATCTCGAAAATTTCCTTTTTTACGTAGAATTTTATAATTTTTGTGTAAAAATTTGAAGGCGTCCTATTCAAAGAAAATCCAATTTTTTTAGCTTAAAACAGCCATAAAGACAACAAAATTTTTTTCTTAATTTTTTATATTTTTATCAAAGAGTACATTCAAAAATAGTAACACTTAATTGTCGTACGTAATGGACAAACACAATTTGACAGTTGAGGTTATGTTGCTGTGTAAGTTTGGAGTGGGGAAAAAGCGTGATCGGGGTCGTCGCGTTATGGAAGCGTGTTGCTAAGTTATGTGCGCGGTCAAGTCATGGGAGATTCAGTTGTGGGAGCGTACACTGTACTTTTATGTCGAATAATATTTTGATTATATTCAAATCTGTCTTTAATAACGATTAATATAATTTATCAGAATAATTAATCGATGTTCACAATGAATCAAACAGTTTGAATTACGGTGTGAGTGCCTATTAAAACGTTCCTAAGGGACATGTTATAACCAACATTCAAAATATATTCGATCACAACGGAATAAATCAAGACAATGATGAAGAGTACGGAGGGCGAAGCGCGACGACAACGGCGCGCGAAGCGCGGGCGGTTTAGGGCCAAGCCCCCCAACGAGTAGGCGAAGCGTACTTGTTAACTTTCTGTTTGCAAAAAATGGTTTAAAACCATATTTATGAATCACTACGCGAAAACTAGAGGGGCAAGGGGGGGTCTTGGCATATACTACGGGCGGCGACCAAGGGGGGGAGGGGGGTAAAAAATGGTAAAAAATGGGTCACGTAGTGTAGGTACGTTCCCTTATCATCTATCTTCTTTCTCTGACCAAGTAAGTTTTATCTGACACGTTCTATCGAACGGCAATACCTTCCGATATTTCGTATTTTTTCAATTTAAGATTTATTACAGATAACAGTAAAGTCTTTGTTGTCATTGTATTAAAGCCATCGTACTTAAAATATCAAGAAATAATCAAAGCTCACAGCTGAACGAAAATTGAGTGAGATGCTAAGAGTAAGGAGCTTCTACAGTTTTGGCTTGCTCATAAAGGAAACTTTGTAAATAAGAAAAAAAAAATTAAGAGAAGTGGTATTTCAAATTGCCAAGTTTTTATTTATTCTTCTAGATGACCTGTGTGAAAATTAAAAACTGCAGCTTTACATTGTGAAAATTCGATATTATGAAATGCGCATGTTCAAGCGTCCACGCGCTTTTTGCAAAAAGCTCAACATTTTCGCTCCGTAAGCAACTTTCACGCGATTCAATAACGGAAAATGTTATCACCTAAATTATCAATATACAAAATAATTTTTTTGGACATTCCCAAATCGTATAGAATCTGCATAGCTTAAGGAGTTTCGGAGGTGACTATGCTAATCAGCTATGAGTCTATTTTGTACTGCAATACCGCTACATTTGAGATTAGTAGACATGGTCTATTTTTCGAAAAATATTTTTTACGCGTGCAATTTCTGGATTTCTTTTATTTTGACAATATCATTAGAACCGTGATAATATACGGCTTGACCTAAGTGGTTTGTCATATCTTCGACGTTTGGCAACGTCGCATTTTTCATAGCTCAATTGCGTTACTGTGCCATCATGTAAATCTTACAACACGTCTGTCTATCTGGGACATATATGGGGTATTCCCGCTGAAGTTTTTACGTCCGAACCCGGACCCTCATGAATAATTATGAAATTTTTTTTCCAAAAAGTATTCTGAAAAAAAAAGATACGTTTTTTTTTGTTGAGGCCAAGAATTGATATTTCTCGTCGTACGAATTTAGTAAAAAAATCCGAATTTTTTACTAACTCCCACTCTAAACACGTAGTATCTTGATAATTCGAGATCCTATCGGAAAACGCTTTAGACAAAACTTGTTCGTTATAAAACGAGTAAAACAATCGATATTTAAAAAAATTGTGGGCACTCTATAAAACACAAAAAAATGTTTCATCAGCAAGTCCGCCACCTTGAATTATAAAATAAGAAAATTGTGAAAATTCTATAGGAAATAACGAAATTTTTAAGACCAGAATGAGAATGGCAAGATCAAAATCAGCATAGCTACAACCAATCGAAGTTTCGTCTTGACCTCATTTTCAAGCCAGATCACGCAGAACTATATGTTCTCGAAAAATTATATACCGGAATACATTTGAATATTTATTTAATTATATATATGTATATTATTTCAGACAATTAAATATTATAATATAATATTAAATAATATAATACTATAATATAATATATACTAATATAATATAAATTAAAGAATATAATACTATACGTATAATTATACGTATATTCTTTCATGCTTGTATGAAATAATATACGTATCTATAATCAAAAAAATATTCGAATGTATTTCTGTATATAATTTTTCGAGAAGATATGGTTCTGCATGATTTGGCTTGAAAATAAAGTCAAGTCGAAACTTCGATTGGCTGTAGCTTTGCGAATTTTGATCTTGCCCTTCTCATTCTGGTCTTAAAAATTTCGTGATTTCTTATGGAATTTTCACAATTTTCTTGATATCGAATTATCAAGATACTTCGTGTTTAGAGTAGAGAGTTAGTGAAAAATTTGGATTTTTTACTAAAATTGTACGACAAAAAATATCAATTCACGGCCTTAACAAAAAAATACGTGTCTTTTCTTTTTCAGAATACATTTCGGTAAAAATTTTTCATAATTATTCAAGAGGGTCATGTCCATGAACTTAACTGAGCCATGTTTAAATTTTTTAAAAACGATTCTTGTGCTGAGTTGTGTTCAGTTTGTGCTACGTTGTGCTGTAAAACATAGATCAAAATCTCAGAAAACTACCGAGAAGTCGAAAAAAAACGTTTTTTCCGCGAGCTCAGCTATTATGAAAAAGTTTAAATCTAATGGTTGTGCTGAGCAGGCGTCAGCTCACTGCACATTGTGCCGTTGAAATATTTCCTGTACCCGCATCAGTTTTCGGTATAATCAAATTTAAAAAAAAACATCAGCTTCGCCATGTCCAAATTGTTTGAAAAAACCTCTTTTGCCAAGTTGATGTCGGTTTGTCCGACATTGTACCGAAAACGTAAAGTCAATACCTCGAACCAACTCTAAAAAAATTAAGCAGACACGGTTTTGTGTCAGAAATTCAAAAATTCGAAAAACATCGAAAAGTCTAGATTTATTTATTGTGCCCGATTGTGCTAGTCAGTTGGAGCAACTTTGCCCTCTAAACATTTTCTCTGAGTACAATACCGTCCAAAATAGGGCGAGGTCAAACATTTGAAACTTCAAAAATCATCGAAAAGTCTAGATTTGATTCTTGTGCCCGATTTTGCTATTTAAGAAAAGTAACATTACTCCTCGAACTTTTACTCTGAGAATCATACCGTCCAAAATAGGGTGGGATCGAAAATCCAAAAATTTGAAAAAACATTGAAACGTCTAGATTTATTTATTGCACCCGATTGTGCTAGTCAGTTGGAGGAACTTTGCGCTTTAAACATTTTCCCTGGGAACCATACTGTCCAAAATAGAGTGGGGTCAAAAATTTAAAAATTTAAAAAACATTGCAGAGTTCAGATTTATTTATTGTGCCCGATTGTGCTAGTCAGTCGGAGCAACTTTGCCCGCTGAACATTTTCTCTGATAACCTTACCGCCCAAAAAAGGGCAAGGTCAACAATTCAAAAATCATCAAAAAGTCTAAATTTATTTTTTGTGCCCAATTGCGCTATCGAAGCGAAGCAACTCTACTCTCTAAACATTTTCTCTAAGAACCATAGTGTCCAAAATAGGGTGAGGTCTAAAATAAGAATTTTTAAAAAATAGAAAAGTCTAGATTTATTTATTGTGCCCGTTTGTGCTATCCAAGCGGAGCAACTTAACTCGCTAAACATTTTCTCTGAGAACCAAACCGTCCAAAATATAGTGGGGTCAGAAATTCAAAAATGTCAAAAACCATAAAAAGTTTAAATTTGTTTATTGTGCCCGATTGTGCTAGTCAGTCAGAGCAACTTTGCCCTCCGTACATTTTCTCTGAGAGCCGTACCGTCCAAAATAAGGCGGCGTCAAAAACTCTAAGATTCAAAAATTATCGAAAAGTCTGGATTTCATTCTTGTGCCCGATTGTGCTATCCAAGCATAGCAACTTTACTGCTTAAACCAAGCTCTAAACATTTCCTCTGAGAACCATACCGTCTTAATAAATCTTAATTTTCCCCAAAGCATAGCTATGCATTTTTTTTATTGCATGTTATTGTCTGTTCTTTATTGTCTGTTAGTCACCATTTTAAAATCGTGTGACTTTTACCACTATTATCGAAATGAAAACATCGAAAAGTCTAGATTTATTTCTTGTGCCCGATTGTGCTATCCAAGCAGAGCAGCTTTAAAATGGTCACGAATTGCAATCCTCTTCATTTTTAAGCCTCTTTGTTTATTCAAGCAGGTTTTATAAATAGTAATTGTCAAAATGTTTTAAATCGTCTATGTACAGACTTAGCCACTGCGATTGTGAATATTAAAAAAAAACAAAAATTGAAAATCATCTTATAAGGTTTCAAGTATTTGCTGGGTTAAGGTTGAAAGAAGTTAGAGACTCCGCTTGGATAGCACAATCGAGCACAAGAAATAAATCTAGACTTTTCGATGTTTAATTCCTATTTTGGACAGTATGGTTCTCAGAGAAAATGTTTAGAGGGTAAGGTTGCTCCGCTTGGATAGCTTCTAACCACTTCTGATCTCTGAAATAGTGACGATAGTGACCGAATTTCGAAAATAGTGGTAAAAGTGACACGATTTTTAGATAGTGATCAATAGTGACAATAGCGACTCGCTGGCAACCCTGAGTGTTGAGCACTATTTTGAACAATATAATTCTCAGAGAAAATGTTTCGAGAGTAAGTTCCCCAGCTTGGATAGCACAATTGGGCACAAGAAATAAATCTTTTCGATGTTTTTTAATTTCTGACCCCACTCTATTTTGGACGGTATTGAGACCGGTCGTTATTTAAATAAGCAAATAACGCCTACACCTGCCACGGCCGTGGTCCGTCGGCTGACAAGGCTCTAATTAACGGTTAATTTATTTGATTTTATTTTATTTATTGGGCGCCAATTAGTTTGATAAAAGTAACAATATTACGATAAACTTTATAGGTGACGAGCAATAGGATAATCATAGGGTGGGTGTGATTGGAGGACGAAAAAATAAAGGGTAGAGAAGAATGCGAGATAAGCGTTCGAAGCCAGATTATAAATTTCATTATGTTCGACTTATTTTGACGTCGAAACAATATCCTTGAAATAGTCCTTTTGACAAAATCTTCAGTGACACAACCAACTCGCACGAATAATTGACTGACATTACAGTCGCTTTATGCAAATAATTGATACACATAAATATATATATAGATATAACATGGCACGCGACAAAACTTTTCGAGGAGCGACTTCGTTAATATAGATACAGACAAAAAACGTTCGCTCTCCCGTAGATGGAGATGAAGTAACGAGATGGACGAATATTTCCGGCCGGCTTACCACGGAAAGCGTGGCTCGAAGGGTCACCGATTAAGTGAGGGTCGCACTCGATATTCCCCGCCAGCGTCTTAGACAGCCGACCCTGCCCTATACCATCTTCGTTACATTTGACGAAAGAAAGAGTGTGGTCTGGTGCCATGTCGCGTCTTATGTAGGAATTATATATGACTAATTTCTACATTAAAATTACAGGCCTTGACCCTATTTCGACAATTTCACAGCGGGGTTTTTGAGACGTTCGAGGAGTTATGTCGAGCGTTGACGTCGAGGGCACAGATTTTTTTTCCGGTCACAGCAGAGGCGGATTTACGTTCTTTGCCACCCTGGGCCTCAAAAAGTTTTCCACCTCTTTTCAATAAGAAATCGAAGGAGGTGAGGAATTTCTTGTCAAATGAAAATGCTGACATTTTTTTCGCTGCTAATATACATACACAGAAAAAAGTTGTAATATTAAAAAAAAAATTCTGTAAATTTTGAGACATTTAAAAACCTTCAGTTCAAACTTCTTAGTGAACAATATTTCATTATAGTCGATTTGTATGAAAAAGTTTGCTTGATAACTAACCAATTTCGAAACCTGAAGAATTGTTCAGAATTGTTAACAAACAATTTTTCAGAAATGTTTGTTAACAAACATTTCATCAAAATTGTTAACAAACAATACTGCAAAATGAAAAAACTTGGAAAATTCAAATAAATCGATTAATTCAAAATTTTACTATACATAGGAGAGTATTGAGTCTACTCTACTACTTCCTTGTCAGATTTCTGCTTGATTGCGTATTCACAAACATTCTTCAAGAACTGAAAATTAAAAATCTGAATCGCTTCAATAATCATCGTTAAATCGTCGTTAATTTAGTATAATCATCGTTAATTTAGCAGAAAATATTATACCAATACCTTAAAGTTATCTCGAGGTAAATGGTCAAAATAAGAATTTTAAAATATTCAAAATTCAATAAAATATATATAGGGCATTCCATGTCAAATCCACCACTTTTGAACACGACCCCTCTCGATTTGGTCGAAAATTTTTGTTCCTTTTCTACTCAATTAAAGTCATTTTTCAGGAAATTTTCAAATTTTTTTTACCAAACCCTAAAAAAAGTATGAATTTTTCAAAAAAAAGGCTTTTGTTTTTTCAAATAGCTATAACTTCTTTAAAAATTGACTAAGCGGGACAGTTTTTTTCCAAAATTTTTTTCTTCAGATGTTCTTTCCGAAAAAAATACAAACAAATTTTAAGATATTTAAATCTATGAAATTTTTCACTTTTCCGAGAAAAATCATTGTTTTCTCGGAGATGCCATTTTTTATTTTATCTTTCTTTAACTCAAAAAATACTTCGATCAATTCTAGAAAGAATGCCACCCTAACAGGAGAGGGCCGAATTTACCTTCCATTTTTTGTTATCGATTGGAAAAAAAAAATTCAGCTGGGCTTATTTCACAAAACAACACTCCAGAATTTTTTTGAGGATTTATAAAGGACCTCAGAGTTTGAAAAATTGAGAAGAGAATAAAATCGAAAGTGGTAATCCTCGAAAGTGAAAGAAAAAATGAAAGACACCTATGAATACTTTTTTTGTATTTTTTTCAAAAACTACATCCAAAAACGAAACAAAAATGAAAATACAAAATGTAACGTCCGGAGACGTTAAGATAATAGAGCCTAAGCGTCGAGCGGCTAACGCTTTACTCTGTTGACTATTTATCGCGATAAAAGTAACAACAAATAATCGGTAGTGGGAACGTACACTGAAAGATCTCCGGAGACCTTGTTTTATCAACTGGTTATTAAATTTAGATTCACTTGTTCGTTGCGGAGTTCCTTTTTATACCCAGGATTATGCTTTTTGAGTTAGGTTGATCGTCGATTGATGGTTGACACTTGATTTCAGTTAACACTCGTTTATTATTTTGACGTCGAGTATTTCTTTATATCTCACACAATTCACAATTTCGAGAATACAATTTTGAATAATGAGTCGACGCGGTAACACACTTCGCGGACAATTTCAAACACAAACTTTTAATATTAAGTAATGATAATAAAAGATTCACTCACGACGATATCAATTCCGAGGCTAGATACGCGATCGCGGACACACTAGGATAGTCCTACTCCTCACCCTCTCGCGAAGGTTCGGAGCGTGACGACTCAACGCCATCGAAGACTAAACGAAGACTAAACTTGAATTTGTCGCTGTGCAAGAGTTTTTAAAGGGTCTGTTTGCTCAGCGGGAGATGATTTTACAAATTTGGGCATACGGATTTTCCTACATTTCTATTAGTGAATACAGTTGTTTTCGGCGTTGGTCTAGTTATGAAAAGCTTAACCCCTTGCTGAGGTAACACGTGCATTCGCCTGCTGAGTTTCTATTTCTATGTGAAAATTGGGAAAAACAGGGTTTCTTCGTGAAAGAAAGGCGTATGAGGAGTAGGAGGTTTCGGGAGTGCCGTTCTTTTAGAACTAAGGGTTTGGAAAAAGCGCTGTTCTCTGTAGTACTTGTTTCCCAGAGCATGCGGGAGAGGCAATAAACTGTGATTTTTACAACCTGTCATCCAAACAAGATCGGTGGACTTGGCGGTTTCTTTTAATATTTGGAGCTCTTTTCGGAAAATGCCTATACTAGTACACAGAGACGAGCGCGAGGGTATATGTATACGTGGAGTGGGTGCGTGTGTTGCCGCGGGACGCTGTGTCTATACTCACCTATATACTTGCGAGTAGGCCGTTAGGGATGCTCTGGTTTCGGTGACACTTGTGTGCGCATCCGTTTGATGATTTTACGACTTTTCTCCATGCTGAGATATTTGAGCAGCTTGGGGTCTGATATGCACGTGTTTCCGTGAGATATTTTGGATATTCCGAGTTAATCGCACTACGTGTGGGAAAGCGACTAGAATTGTTAGCTATTTTGCTTTTACGAAATGCGTCGTCATGAGCTGGTTTTTCCCTAACTATATTAAGACGGTGGCGGAGGGTCTGAATTTAAACAAAACAAGAAAAATTGAAAATACGTCATACGTGACAAAAATATCATTTGGGCCCAGTTTTGACTAAGTCACAGGCTTTTGAAAAAGACTTTTATTGCATATCATCTTGAATCCAATATTTCTCAATTTTAGCTCGTCTTAGCTTTCTATATTTCTTCTTTGATTGAAAAAAAATACAAAAAAAGTATTGATAGGTGTCTTTGATTTTTTCTTTCACTTAGAAAAAAAAATCGAGGATTACCACTTTCGATTTTATTTTCTTCTCAATTTTTCAAACCCTGAGGTTCGATTTTATTTTCTTCTCAATTTTTCAAACCCTGAGGTCCTTTATGAATCCTTAAAAAAAATTCCAGAGTGTTGTTTTGTGAAATAAGCCCAACGGGAATTTTTTTTTCTAATCGATAAAAAAAAAGTAGGAGGAAAAATCGGCCCACTGAAGTTGGGGTGGCATTCTTTCTGGAATTGATCATAGTATTTTTTGCGTTAAAAAAAGAAAAAATGAAAAATTGAATTTTCGAGAAAACGATGATTTTTCTCGAAAAAGTGAAAAATTTTATAGTTTGTAATATCTTTAAATTTGTTTGTATTTTTAGTTGAAAAGTACATCTAAAGACAAAAATTGAAAAAAAAACATCCCGATTAGTAAATTTTTGAAGAAGTTATAGCTTTTTGAAAAAACGAAAGCCTTTTTTTTTAATTCATAACTTTTTTAGGGTTGGGTAAAAAAATTTGAAAATTTCCTGGAAAATATCTTAAATTGAGTAGAAAAGGAACGAAATTTTCAACCAAATCGAAAGGGGTCGGGTTCGAAAATGGTCGATTTGACATGGAATGACCTGTTACGTCCCAACCGGCAAGTTTTCCATCTCGGTCAAGAAGGGGCAAGCCCTTCCTTTACACGTTTTTTGGAAGAACTGCGTTATGTTGGACAGGTGGCCTTTTCGAGCCTCACCTCGCGGAAATTTGCTCAGGACGGCCGTGAGAGTGTATTTTAAATGATCGGCTCGATGAGGTAATATAATTTCTAATGATGGTTGAAAAGTAAAACGATTTCTGGGAAAAGCCACATGATATTTTGATATTTTGAAATTTCCCAGTTAAAAGTTATTACCTCAACCATGAATGATTTCGCGCATGACCGATTTATAAATGTTGACAAAACATCTCGCAGCTTAAATTATAATGAAAAATAAAAGCAGAAATAAATTAGAAAATTTGAAGAGTTATATTAGATTTATGATAAATTATTAGCGAACATTGTTGATGGCAGAAACGTAAAGGTTGCTCTGAGAAATATAAATGTTGCTCTGAGAGGTTTCACATCAGCAGTCACTGGCCGGTATGGCAGCCTGTACCGACGACTGTGTGTTCCGGGTCTCAAGGCTTGTGTGTAATCTTAGGAAACCTTTGATGTTAATCACTGACCGGGACGGCACCCTGGGTCAGTTGATCTAACCCGCCAGAACCTTTCAGATTTGTTTGTGAATGTGTTTTGTGTAACTCTAGGGGCCTTTTGATAACAGCTATTGGCCGGTATGGGAGCCTGTACCAACAACTGATTCGCCAGGGGCCTAGAGTTTGTGAATGTAAGAATTCAATTGTGAAAAATGATTTTTAATCAAGATTCGTACATTTGAAATTCTGAATTTTAATTTAACACGACATTACACTTAAATAAAGAACACCCTGTATACAACGCGAAGGGTGCAGCGTGAATGGAACATAACGGGTGTCGAGAAGAATACAAACGACCACTTTAAATTGCGCGCCGCAAAATTCAAACAAGTTCAAACGAATGGAATTTATTTTTGACGTTATCTCCCAAGTTAATAAGATGAATGAAAAGTCAATTGTGGATTCCTTCTCGTGGAATTCCGAGAAAATGTTTTCTCGCAATTCAAATTTTGCATTCTCAAATCCATTTTTGTTTACTTACCTTTTTGATGAGCATTTGAATGAAATTTAATCGGAGATGATGGTGAAAATAAGAGACTGCTGGATAAATGACCACGAACGATAGGTACAGATGACCTGGGTGACCAAAATCAACCAGACGACGGATGAATATAGGCGAAATCGGTGAAACGCAGGATGTAGACGGTGGTGAAAATGTCAAAACACAGCACATTAAAGTTTTCTAAGTAGATTTGAATGCGCGTGTGTATGTATTTCGTTGCACATTACACACAATTCACAAAAATCGTTTTATCGCTAATAAGTAATATGTAGAATAACGTAGACGGAATAATAGTGTCAATGATGTTAACAAATCACGCACAATGTCTATTTAAAGCGATTAATGATTAAAACGAAGTAACTTGAATATTGAAAGAATTTAAGAATTAAAAATACGAGTAAAAGTTTAATGTTAATTTTCGGAAAAATTCGCACTGTTAAGAGTTGATCAAAATCTTTCAAAGATTGGATTTAATAAATTTTGAAGACGAGTGTCGTTCACGATGTTACGCAGTGAACTCTTCAAAAATCAATGAACTAATTGGGCATTGCCCCCCCCCGTTTTTATACTCTTGGTCCGGCTTAGCTTCGGGAAGGGGAAAAGTGTCCCTTGACTCCTAAGATGGTACGCGTCTTAGAGCTCCCCTCCACCTCGCAGGTCCTTCTAATTTTCTAATAATTAATTGATAATTAAACTTATTTTTAACCTAAATTCCACTCATACTTCCACACTATTACAATCTGCATCTTTTAAAACAATTCGCGATTTAGATCTTGCAGTTTTACGCAAATTTTCAATGTGCAGAGTCGAGAGGTCTCTTTCTATCATCTTCCTTCGCTCTTACTCCCGTCCTCGCTTGGGCTCTCGCTGCCTTTAGGCCCCACCGCGGAGGCTTCGACCATCCCTTTCGTTCTCTTTCGCTCTTGCATGCTCTCTCGTACTTTCTCGCTCTACAGGACTTCCAAATGGTTTGATTTTTGACTATGGGTGGCTCTCTTTCTTTCCTATGACAATTTTCATACTTCTTACTCTTTCTCTGCTCTACTGCACTATATTTCCCCTGCTCTTTCGAACTTCTCCCATCGCCTTCTCGCAAGAAAGGGTCTTTTAATTGATAATTCATAAATTGCAAATTATTTAAGTGAATTTCTGGTTTTGCTATATCGATGATTTTACACTGTAAACAATTGTGGTATAAAATTTAATTAAAAAAATATGAAGTTTTTATGCATATACAATATATTAATTTTAATATACGATCGTATATTAAAATTCCAATACAAGTATATGAAAAATCAAATAACTTCTTTGAATTTTAATATACGTTTGAATATTAAAATTCCAATACATAGTATGATTTTTAAAGCAGAATCATGAAAACAGATATGAAAATTAATATTCTTTTGTAAATTAAAATTAACAGAAATTATTTGATTTTTCATATACTTATATTGGAATATTACTGTACACATTGTATATGAAATTTAGTATCCTGTATATGCATAAAAACTTCATATTTTTTTAATTAAATTAAATACAACAATTTCTTACAGTGCAACTAAAATTGTACGCCCGAGATATCCACATTAGGGATATTCGCAAGGGTCAGCTCGACCGAAAAGTGCAATGGAAGAGCTTCGCCTTGGAGGAACCGCCTTAATCATCACGGTATAACCTCTGCGCCAGGTAAGTATATCGGGCAAGCTGGCCGTCCGGTATATAACACCATCACACGCCTATTTCGCTTGGGCACAGAGGTCCGAGCACATGCGACGCATAGTGGTGGATGCGTCAACTAGCACGGCCGCTGACGTTGATTGTAATTTTGGAAAATAAGTGTATTAATTTCCAATAACGTATCTTAAAAATGCGAAAAAGCATATAGAAACCATTTTAATATACGGGGATTTGAATTTTCAACGTTCATCTTTTAATTTCAATATCCAAATATTAAATGTAAGATGAAATTGTTAATTTTCCAATACCATGTATATTAGTTTCAAGTTCGTATACTTGTTATTGAAATTCCCTATACTGTATATTAAATTTTATTACAATATTGAAAAAAAAAATTCAATAGTCGATTGCAATTTTAAGAAATAAGTGTTTCAATTTTCAATAATGTATTCGAAAATTGCGAAAAAGTATACAAAAACTATTTTCATCTACGGCTATATTCATTTTCAATGCTCGCTCTTTTAGCTTTAATATACAAATATTAAATTTAAGATGAAATTGTTCATTTTCCGATACCTTGTATATTAATTTCGTTTTCATATACTTTTTTTTGAAATTCAATATACTTTTGTATATTAAATTTAATACCATTTTTTACAGTAGACTTGATTTCTTAAATAATTTATTCTGATCAATTTGGAAGAATTTTACAGCTTCTATAATTTCATAATCGTAATTTGCGCATTGGTTAAATTCATTTTAAATAATTTCTATTGATTAAAATGTTTTAATAAAATTAATCTTGTAAATATTTTAACGTTTTATAATTTGCGATGTTAATTTGTTTAAACAATATAAATGAAAATCTCTAAAATTATTTGGTAAATCAATTACTTCAATATCGTATGATTGTTCACTTGAGAATAATTCAATTACCAAGCTTTACATCTTAACATTCTTTTGGGAATGTACTTGATAATTAATTTATTTCGATTTTTAAAATGGTTTTCCTGAGATTGAATTTGTTTGTTATTTGAAAGAAAATTCGGATTTTAAAATTTGAATTTTGAATTTGAAGTTTTGAGTTTTTGAAAGAAGTGTATCTTGATTTGAAGTATTAGAAACGGTTTTGGTTGCATAACAAATGGAACAATTCTATTTTTGTTTTCATTCTTGAATATTATTCATGCTAATTCAAATTTTCTTTCTTAGTGATTTTACCATTGTTTACCCTAAAATAAATCATTCATTCATACACAGGCTACTTATAATTATCATAATTTGTACGCCTGCTTTAAGTTAAAATTTCTCTTGAGCTTAATAACTTTGAATCTTGAGCAAGGCTTGGAGAATATTTTTTTTTGTGCCCATCTATGGCGTGCGCCCCTGCAACGGCTCATTGTGCGAGAGAGCGCGAATCGACTCAAGGGAGTATCGGGCCTCGTGCCGTCCGCGGGATGCGAGGAAATTTCTTCGGACCCTTGGACAAAGACTCTCTTTTCCAGCGTCATCTCAATTTTCTCTCGCATGGTTTTATTTTTTTTCTGGCTTCAGAAATTTATTACCTCCGGATGTTTGCAATATGCCGATAGCGTTTCTTCGACTAAAAATCTCCTGACAGAGCGATGAAAAGGTTTTTTTATACGTGACATATCGGGTTGCACTGCAATGTTTAATAATTTTTCTCTCTGTACGCAGAATGACTAATTCTGCTATGGGCCACGTGTGTGACCTTTTCAAGAGACAGTGGTGTTCTTTTTTTCGTCTTTATTCTATATGTCATTTTTTGTATTTTCCTTTTTTCCTACCCTAATAAACTAGTGAAACGTCTGTCTTTCGTTGAAATCCTTAGTCGTCGAAATTCTATTTTCTCAAGAAAAACTTTTCCCTTACGTTATTACGTGTTAAAATAATTTTACTTTATATTTCGCATGACCTGACCCAGCTGATATTTTCCATGTTCGATTCTAATATTCAATTTATGTTATCGTCCTATTTTGCGAACTTTCGGGATCTCGTAATTATTAAGCCAATAAAAATGGAAGAGAAGAACCACTGATCGTACGTACTAATATAATTTCTCGCCGTCTCGAATATGATGGCGACGGTGTGGCTGCACTCTAGTGTGCGTGAGGATCTCAGCATTGCGCTAGGCTGGTGTGAGTGCCCTGCGCTCCCCAAGATTTCAATGGTCGAGTGTCGCTTGGCCCCACAAAGGCCCTATCAATATTTTTCGCGGAGTCCCATATCTCCGACGGATGTTTTGTCGCACCGATGATGGAGATTGTTTTATTTAGCCTTCATAACGATAATGCTTGAAACTCTTCTCGAATGGTCCGAGTTGATGCGTGACTAACTAGGCGTCAACGATATCCTCATGGCCTGTAATTTGAGAGGCAGAAAATTGGTGGAAATATGGCCACACCGTAAGAATAGACCCTTGTCTCAATCGTGTTCCTTTTCCTCACGTATTTTTCTCGAGAATTACCCGATATGGGAAAACTCAAGAACGAAGAGAAATCCCAAAAGTCCCGGGACGTAACAGACCCATATATTTCGTTCAATTCTTTCCAAATTCAAAGGCAAATTGTGTTCGATGATAGTCTATTCGTACGGAAAACTCAGCGTGATTGTTCAAAAATGGCACGGGCTAGAGTGTTAACAAACATTTTCGGTAAAAATAACAAAAAAAACCCAAAAATTTGAGTCAGCATTTCAATCTTTTCAGAAATTACCCTAGGTACACAAAGGAGATTGGCGAATCTACTTGCGTGCAAAATTTCAGAGCTTGATCATGTCGAATACGCACACGCGCATTCATATCCGGATATGTTTCCAAATGTGTTTTTTTCAATATTTTGGGATATTTTGTATATAGTGGCAAAAAAAAGTCGCGAAAAAATTTTTATTCACAATAATACTCCATCCTCTATGAGAAAGTAAAACAAATGTTGGGAAAAACTTGATTATATACGATTCTCTAGAATGTTCGTAAATATATTTCTGTGACGGCAAGTTCACTGCTCACCGTAATTTTATTCGAATTCGCGGTTACCTTTGAGACAAACTCGGTTACATTGGCTTTGTCTATGATATACTTTCAATTATGGACAGACCTGCGATATTTTTGGGTGTATTTTTAGTCGCATTCAATTGTTGAATCCAAGTGACGAACCAATAATCGCTAGAAACAAAATTTTGTGTCGTTAAAAACTTGTTGCCTTCAAAATTTGCCGCCCTCAGAATTCGCCGCCCTAGGCCCGGGCCTACTGAGCCTATTGGTAAATCCGCTACTGGGTCACAGTATGATTCTCAGAGAAGAAGTTTGAGCAGTAAAGTTGCTCCGAATGGAAAGCACAATCGGGCACAACATTAAAATATAGACTTTTCGATGATTTTTAAATTTTTGAATTTTCGGTCCCACCCTATTTTTGTCGGTATGACTCTTAAAGTAAAAGTTTGACGAGTAAAGTTACTTCGCTTGGATAGCACAATCAAGCACAAGAATTAAATCAAGACTTTTCGATGATTTTTGAATTTTCGATCCCACCCTAATTTAGACGGTATGGTTCTCAGAGTAAAAGTTTAAACAGTAAAGTTGCTCCGCTTCGATAGCACAATCGGGGACAAGAATTAAATTTAGATTTTCCGATGATTTTCAAATTTTTATATTTTTGATTCCGCCCTATTTTGGACGGTATGGTTCTCAGAGTGAAAGTTTGTATAGTAAAGTCGCTTCGCTTGGATAGCACAATCAGGCACAAGAATTAAATCAAGACTTTTCGATGATTTTTGAATTTTCGATCTCACCCTATTTATTTTGGAAGGTAATGTTCTCAGTGTTGTGTCAAAAATCGGAGTTTTTAGGAAATATTAATTGACTTTTGACAATGGACGTGCTGATTATGATGACAACGCGCTAGTCACGAAAAGAAACTCAACTTTTACTACTCCTGGCTGTCAATTTTAAAACACATCTACCCTATTTTAAAGTCTAACCTTGCGGAAAATTACTTGGGATTGGGCGCGGAATATTGCTCGTATTTAAAGGCGATCGGAGCTATTTTGTGAGGAGGTACAGTCTAGGTCGGGGAAAAGGGTTTGGATTAGAAATTAAGGAATGGATTTCACGTGAATTTAATTGGTTTAAAAATTCTTCATCGCGAACACTTTAACACTTCGAGTTAACACTGTCAAGAAAAATTGAAATGGGGTAAAAGGCGGGGCCACAAGAAATTAAAGTTCTTACCTTGACTGATGTAATTCAGGAAACTGGAATCAGCGTAATTCGGATGGTTGGAGCTGGACACGTCGTGGGCTGCGATGTTGTAGTTCAGGAACTCGAAAAGGGAACAAATAAATGTGCAAAACGCGTCGCTCAAGGTTCAAAATTTATTGATAATTTGGAAAATTAAATTAATATAGTGTAAGATAAGATACCTTAAGTAATAATATCAGAAATGAAATCGTAGGCGGGTTAATATTAGTAAAAAAAACGTTTATTCTCGATCGTTCCCAAATTCGGAATGATATTTTTCTTCGCGTTGCCAAGGTAACGCAACGCTCAATTTTTCTGAACAGTCTTTTTTCAGTTTCAACGAATACTCCTCTCTCACTCTCTTATTCTTTTATTCATACGCTTTTCTCATTTTCGCATACTACATTCGGCCGTCCTGACCGGGCATTCGCCCCGAATGTCCGCTAATATTAATTGTTTTGCGATGATTTCAAAATTATTCTCTTCTCTGATTGTCATCGTCGTCTTCGGTGCCGTGATCTTTATCATCGATGTCGTTGTCTTTCAAACATTCATCTTCGTCGTCGCTTAAGAACCTGTCTTCAGCGTCGTCACTCGTCCAGAGCTTCATGGAATCGACAGCGGTCGAAGTTTGTTTTGGCCCTTCTGTTTCTCCGATTCGTCGTACTACGTAACGATCATTTCGTAAAGTTTTGATGATCTCATAAGGCCCAAGAAACTTATGCATAAATTTTGCGCCCGGACCTTGCTGTGTTCGGCAGATTGCGACGAGATCTCCTTCCTTATAATAATGAGGTTTCTTTCTTGATTTGTCGAACTTCTGCTTATTCGCAAGTTGGACACGCTGTATATTTTCTTTCGCATGTCGTCGCAGTTCTTCTCGTTTTTTATCAAACGAACTAACGAGCTCTTCTTCTAGCAACTTCTTGATTTTCGGTTCATCTGGTAACCGTGCGTCCACTCCGAAGATAAGTCGGAACGGTGTTGTTCCGGTACTTCGATGCGGTGTCACGTTCAGACGTCTTTGTACTATTGTCAGATGTTTAAACCATTCGCCTGGTTTTGGAGCAGATAATTTCGTCAAAAGAGGAGTCAGCGTACGATTGATTCTCTCTACCTGACCATTTGATCTCGGTATTCCTGCTGTAATCAGCGGATGTTCGATGCCTTCTTCCTGACAATAATCCTCAAACTCTTTTGAGGTAAGCGCCGTACCTCTATCTGAAATCAATCTTCTTGGATTGGCGAAAATGAATGACTGTTTTCGCAACCGGTCAATTACTTCCGCCGACGTCGTCGATCTGGTCGCATACAGCCATACGAACTTCGTGAATGCGTCCACTACGACAAAAACATATGCGTAGGACTTCTTTGGTGACGGCAAGGGGCCTAGATGGTCTACATGAAACGTATCGAAAGGGACGCTTCCTTTTTCGGTGGGGTTCAGAAATCCCTCCGGTTTTCCTTTTCGACGTTCAGCCAAGGTGCACGAGATACAGTTATTAATGACCTTCTCTGTTTTTGGTCTTAAATCGGGTATCCAATACTCGTTTCGCACGAGTATCTCCGTCTTATTTATCCCGAAATGACCTCGTTCATGTGCTCGTCGAATAATTTGTAGCTGCATTGCTTTTGGAACAACTAGCAATATCTCGTCACCAATTTGTTTGTAGAGCAAACCTCCTTGCATGCTGTAACCATTACGGTCACCCTTTTCCACTCGTTCAATCTTTTTTGTGAGGTCGGCATCGTCTCGCTGAGCTTTCCGAAATCTTGCTGTCAAGCTTGCGTCGCTTTCGTTAATAATCAAGCACTCCGGAAGAGGATTTCGACTCAGGGCGTCGACATGCCTCATACTACTTCCAGCTCGATGCTCAATCGTATACTGAAACTCCTCTAAAAATAAGACCCATCGTGCTACTCGAACACAAAGGTCCTTTTTGTTCATCGTCATCGTGAACGCTTTACAGTCTGTAACAATTTTGAATCGAATACCAAGCAGATACACCCGGAATCGTCGAAGTGCTCTTATTATCGCAAGTACTTCTAACTCATAACTAGAATACTTCTCTTCTGCTGGTGTCGTCTTTCCGCTGGCGAAATATACCGGATGTAATCGTTGATCGTCTTCGTTGCGCTGCATCAAAATGGCTCCGTAACCCAACTTTGACGCGTCTGTATGCAGCTCCGTCTCGGCTCCAGTTCGGTACAGACTCAGGATCGGTTGTTGGCTGAGATATTTCTTCAATGAATTGAAAGCTTCGCGTTCAGTTTGACCAAAGACAAATTTCACTCCCGTTCTCAAAAGATTTGACAAAGATCGCGCGATCCTTGAATAATCGGCGATAAACTTTCTGAAGTACCCGGTCAAACCTAAGAAAGCTTATACTTGTTTAATATTTGTAGGCTCATTAAATCGTTGAACCGCTTCGGTCTTTCGTTCTGAAGGTCTAACGGTTCCGTCTTCGATTATATGACCTAGAAATTCCACGCGCCTCGTCAAAAAGCAACATTTTT
Source organism: Alloplasta piceator (assembly GCA_946863875.1). Taxonomy (NCBI): domain Eukaryota; kingdom Metazoa; phylum Arthropoda; class Insecta; order Hymenoptera; family Ichneumonidae; genus Alloplasta; species Alloplasta piceator. Next base: position 29,613,386 of record OX333079.1, on the reverse strand, counting down.
TCCAGCTGATTTGCAAGCCGGCTTTACTCGCAATCTCAAACACGTCTTTCAGTTTTTCCAGCCCGTCTTTGTGGTTATCGGAAAGAATAATTACATCGTCCATGTATATAAGCACTTTACCGTCTCTAATCGCTTCTCGAAATATCGCGTTAATATAACGTTGAAAAACCGACGGCGAATTGCACAGTCCGAACGGCACACGCAGGAACTCGAATTGCCCGTCTGGCACGATAAACGCCGTATATCTGACACTCAATGGATCCACTGGAACATGAAAAAATCCATTCTTCAGGTCTAGGGTGCTCAACATTTTTGCCCCCTGTAAACGATCTAGCTGGTCCTCGATCAATGGTAACGGGTACCGATCTCGAACGATCTTCTTATTGAGGAGACGATAGTCGATGCACAGTCGATGCGAACCATCTTTTTCGCCCACTAATACGATCGGACTCGCGTAATCCGATGAGGAAGGTCTGACCACACCTTGCTCTAACCACTGTTCAATTTGGGTATTGACAATTTCTCTCTCGCTCACCGCTAATCGTCGCGCTTTTTGGTATATTTGATTTGGTATATATTTGATATTCATTGTCCCTCAACACCAGCTTCATACTCACCGTCGTCTCTACAACCTTGTTTGGGTTGTATTTATCAACCCACATGGCAATCTGCTCCTTCATATTGACGTCATCGATATGAGAGAGATCGACTTTCGCCTTTTCTTCGTTGAAGAGATCAATCTGCCACACTTCCGGCAAATTTTCATCATCTTCATCTTTGTCGATACACAACTGTCCTTTTCTTGAAGTGAAGGTCCTCGGCGTCAAGAACTCAGCTCCAATCAATAATCGCTGTCGAGAAAGATGATCTGCAACAACATGCACGAGAATCGGGAATCGCTGTCCATCTATCGTGATTTCTGTCGAGAACTCCCCTTGCGCCTCGTGAGTTGCCGAACCAATTCCCGAAAAAGAAACGTCTGTCGACTGGAGGGGAGGTGATCCAATTTGCACATATTCGTCGTTACACATCAATGTCAGATCACTTCCGGTGTCCAACGGAGCCTCAATTTCTCTGTTCATAATTTTCACCATCTTCACGAACTTTTTGCGAGAATTACATGCTACTACTCTTACTTCGTTCATTATTTCGTCCTTTTCATCTTGACACTTCGATGCAATGTGTCCATGTTTTCCACACTGAAAGCACTTGGGACCGAGCTCTTTCGCAGGACAAGACGAGCTCAAATGGTCAAGAGATGGGCAAATTTGTAACTAGTCGATACTCAATACTCGATACTTTTGTATCGAGTAACTAAAATTTTGTAGTTACTGCGATACAAATGTATCGAGTAACTATAGTTACTCGATACTTTTGTAACGAGTAACGAAAAAATCTTCGATACTCGCTACTTTTGTATCGAGTAACGAAAAAATTTGAGTTACTCGCTACTTTTGTATCGAGTAACGAAAAAATTTTCGATACTCGATACTTTTGTAACGTGTAACGAAAAAATTTTCGATACTCGTTACTTTTGTATCGAGTAACGAAAAAATTTTCGATACTCGATACTTTTGTAACGAGTAACGAAAAAATTTGAGTTACTCGATACTTTTTTAACGAGTAACGAAAAAATTTGAGTTACTCGATACTTTTGTAACGTGTAACGAAAAAATTTTCGATACTCGTTACTTTTGTATCGAGTAACGAAAAAATTTTCGATACTCGATACTTTTGTAACGAGTAACGAAAAAATTTGAGTTACTCTATACTTTTGTAACGAGTAACGAAAAAATTTGAGTTACTCGATACATTTGTAACGAGTAACGAAAAAATTTGAGTTACTCGATACATTTGTAACGAGTAACGGAAAAATTTTCGATCCTCGTTACTTTTGAATCGAGTAACGAAAAAATTTTCGATACTCGATACTTTTGTAACGAGTAACGAAAAAATTTGAGTTACTCGATACTTTTGTAACGACTAACGAAAAAATTTTCGATACTCGATACTTTTGTAACGAGTAACAAAAAAGTTTTCGATACTCGATACATTTGTAACGAGTAACGAAAAACGTTTCGATACTCGATACTTTTGTATCGAGTAACGAAAAAATTTGAGTTCCTCGATACATTTGCAACGAGTTTTTTTCCACAACTATAATATTCTAATATAATAATATTGCAATAATTAATTATAATAATTATAATAATTCATTATAATTATAATTATAATTAATACAATACAGTACGCGCAACAATTAAGGGAGCAAGAAATATTTCTAAATTTTTCGGTGTTTTTCGACAAGCTGTATTTAAGTGAAAAATGGTCGTATCGAAGTTATTAAAAAAGCATTTTGATGCTCCAAGATTTATTATGGCAACCGTAGAAACTGTCGAAGAACAAACTCCAGATCGATTCGAATTTCTTTACAAATTTTGTAGTTTCATTAGAGTGTTAGGATATTATAATTGAATAAGGATAAGACACATGTTCTTTCCCTAATTTCTGCACGTATATTTGTAATACATTATATATATATACATATATATATATTACTCTTTTCCACGTCTTCCAATTATATTTAACGCTTGTTATTGTGTACATACAATTGTACAAATTGTACAATAGTCAATTTAAGTACAGTACAATAATCATATTATTTTCAAAAGTTTATATTAACAGTGCGCTAAAACATACAAATATCTTTTTTAATGATGTGTTCATAACTTGGTGAGCGATAACTTAGCCACCACGCCGCTTCAGCTATTACAAAGAAAAGTCGCGATCATTTTTTAACCGGCTTGGCTAGTGTATATAGTATTAATTCGACCATGTTGACTAGTACATTCGGGAAAAACTTAATGAGATTAATGATCAAAATTGGCGATAACTCGAGCCACCTGACTGAAGAAACTTGGCGATAACTCAAGCCACGTAACTGAAAAAACTTTGTGACAACACAGGCTACTACCACGCCGCTTCAGCTATTACAAAGAAAAGTCGCGATCATTTTTTAACCGGCTTGGCTAGTGTATATAGTATTAATTCGACCATGTTGACTATTACATTCGGTAAAAACTTAATGAGATTAATGATCAAAATTGGCGATAACTCGAGACACCTAACTGAAGAAACTTGGCGATAACTCAAGCCACGTAACTGAAAAAACTTTCTGACAACACAGGCTAAGTGATAAAAGAAAAAATGATAATGACTGAATTTAGCTAATATGTAACTCAACTGTTTATATATAACTCAAACCACATGGTTGAATAAAGGTGGCGATATCTCAAGCCTGGCGATTAAATAAATGGATGTGATGAAATGCAGTGCCGTCAATAAATGCGTTATCGACGATTTGTGAGGTGAGAGTCTTTGACAGCATTCGCTTTCATCAGTACTCTCTGTTCAAAATGCATGTCTGATAAACGATTCCATTTTGGAAGGTTCATCATCGTTGCATAACTGAACAAACGCTCAACAGGTGCGGATGACGGTAGAGGCGTATTGTATTGAATAAATACTTTTTTTATGACCGGAAACTCGTTTAGCATTTCTAAATCCGTTTTCGGACTTGCGATGTATTTGGCAATTTCAACGCTTACGGTTCCACTTGTTATTTGGTCAGGCAGCTCACTTTCATCTCCTAAATCGAAAAGGTCGTCTTTTTCTTGTGCCACCACGACTGGAGATCTGGCCTCGGTTACCTTTGAACGCTCCTCTGCGGCTGCATTTAAAACCCATTTGTCTACTTTCCTACGGATTGAGTCAGAGAAAGTAGCGAGCCATCTCAATTTGAAGCGTGGATGACAGACGGCTGCGATCGCTGCTCCGGAAACTTCATCTTCGACTGCAAAAAATGATCGAAACCGATTTTCAAGCGACTTGATTAAACCTGTTATTAGCGGTCCAAACCGTGCATTTGTATCGTAGTTCGATTGATACATTGCATTCAATTTTCTTTTCAACGACACTAAAGACGGAAGAAGATAGCCGTAGTAACAAAGATTTTCTCCTTGCAGTAAATCGGTTGTCACTGCCAGAGGTTTTAAGATATTCACGTACTCCTCAAGGTATCTGAAATCACTTTCCGTTAATACATTTGTAATTCCGACTAAAGGACTCACCTGAATAATTTGTTCCTTTGACGCAACAATACGCTCCAAGGCATCAAACATTGAATTCCAACGTGTAATGACAGGTCGAATCAAAGATTTTTCCAGATGTTCGTTAATTATTTCGCTTGACTTTGGAGAGCGGAGGACATTCCACAATGCCGTGCACTTCTCCAAAGCTCCGAAATGGGCTGCACTCAGATAGGTCGAGGCTTTAATTATTTTAAGCAGATCTACCGTTGCAATCAAATGCAAGGTGTGGCTGGCGCATCGCAAATGCTTTGGTAGAACCAAGCTAAAGTCGCAATCTTCTAGATAAGATGCTTGATCATCATTGGAAGGTTTATCAACATCCATAACGGAATCTGATGTCGATGGCAGACTAACGTGTGGTGGAGCGTCTTCGTCCAAATCTAAATGTTCATCTTGAATGTAGAAGTATACATCTATAAGCACAAAATGCATGTTATTAAAACTTGAGTTCGATGTAATACATGGTAATTGTGATTCATTACCGTCCAAACAGCTGTCGAAGACAGTGTTTGCTCCAAATTCGCGGAAAGCTTTTACGAAATTGGAACCATTATCCGTGACTGTCGCAACGATTTTATTGGAATCCAAACCGAATGAAGCGTGAATATCTGTTAAGATATCCGCAATTCTTTCTGCTGAATGTGCGCCGGGAAATCTTCGGCATGCAATCGCAACCGACTTTCGTTGTAATGACTCGGAATCGATCTATGGAAAAATCAAAGACAGTGAATTGGAATTCGGCTTGCTCGTCAAGCATTGGCGAAACGTATATTTGCAACGAAGATTTGAATTTTAAATTGCATCTCACCCAATGACCTGTGACACCTATAAATCGACGCCTTCTTGAGGTCCAGATATCTGCTGTCGTACAGACATAAATCGCATCATCGCGAAGGTAGATGGAAATTTTCTCCATTTGGTCCTTGTACAGATTCTCAATCCGCTTGCACAATGTACGTCTCGACATGTGCTTCAACTTCCTATTATTTTGCTTAATACCCAAAGCTGAATCGATATAACAATTAAAATTGTGAGATAATACAATACGTATGATTTCGGTACGGTACTCTGAAGTTTAGACACTTTTTTGTCTTTTTTAGATCATCTTTCTACACATTGAAGATTGAAAATGATGATGAATAATTCGTGACATTCGTTTCAAAAGATCGTTGGGAAAATTGGCAGGTTACCGTGCGCGTTTCTCGATCTCGAGCATGTTTCTGTTGGGCTAACGTTTTCCTATGATTCAGGAACGCCTCGTAATCATTCCGATGTACCCGCTGGAAATAAATGAACATGAGAAACAAAAAATCTAACGTCATGAACTACACCGATAAACGAGTTATGTTCCTCATGAAAAAAATATACTGTTATATACCTTGATGTGCGTTGCGAAATTTGACGGCGACCGAAAGCTACCTCTTATCGTTTTATGGGAAACGCACAACTGGCAGATACCCACGACTATCCCACGAAACGAAGATTTTTCCATATCGATACAGAAGAACTTTCCATCAGAGAACGCATGTTTTTTACATTCGTTCTCAAGGAGTTTCATGTCGTCCGGATCCGGGATATCTTCCCAATCGTTATGTTCCGTTCGTTCATTTCCGTTACGTTCGGGAATGTTATCATACGTTTCTCTTGACGAGTTCGAAATTTCAATTCGTGAACTATGAAAAGTAAAGCATCAAAAAATGTCGCAGTGCCTTGAAGCCAAACATAGTACATTGTAAGCTTACAATTCAACGCCATCTGGCGACCGAAAAAATGTTGGCACATCGGAACCATCGTATGTCATCTCCTTGGTAGAGATGAGATTTTGTATGCACTCGTGTGCAACATAATCGCAACCTACAACGAACGTACATTACATGTTTGTACAAGTAATATGCAATAAGAAAGCAAATAAGTACGTCAATTGTACACACTTATCAAACGATTGTACGTCTGCTCGTCGAGACCATCCAATTGGAAGGGTTCTTGCTGATCAATTCGAAAGAATATAGAAAATATATTCTCCTCTTCGACCACCATGGAGTCTAAATAAATAAAAAAATGATCAAATCGAACAAAAAAAAATTTTTTTTGAAAAAACTTCCTCAACGTTATCATACAAATTAAGAACGTGGCAATAGTTTTTTTTCTACAATATTAATTATAGAAACATGTTTTTGGGCAGGAATGGATAAGAGGGATTTTCTCCGTCAACTCAGCCACTTTTTTTTCGACCATCTGAGATCTGCCCCATAATTGGTTATATCAAAGTACTACTAAAAGACATTCTATGTGAATTTTTTCAGATTTTTCAATTCAACATTTGAGAAAATGTTGTTTTTTTCCAAATGAATATATCTCGGAAACTTAAAGTAACTGAAAAAAAATGTTTTCACATAAAAGTTGTAGTTTTGTATTAGCTTTCCGGCGGAATATTTGAAATATTTTTTACGTTCGGATAACGCTGATTTTTTACCAAAAAAGGGGGAAATAATTTTTTTATTCACAAAAGGCCACTTTTTTTGGCTGAAAAAATTACAGAGTATTCCAGTATATCTGACGACATCATAAAAAAATCGTCAGAGTGGCACGAATCGAGGTTCTAGGGTAAAAAAAATAAAACCACATCAATTAATTTTTTTATACCGGAACCTCGATCTGTGCCACTCTGGCGATTTTGTTGCGATATCGTCAGATATACTGGAATACTCTGTAATTTTTTCAGTCAAAAATAAATAGCTGTTTTTGAATAAAAAACTAATTTCCCCCTTTATTGGTAAAAAATTAGCGTTAAGGGAATGTAACAATTATTTCAAGTCGTCCGCTCGAAAGCTAATACAAAACTACAACTTTTATGTCGAGACATTTCTTTTCAGTTACTTTAAGTTTCCGAGATATATTCATTTGGAAAAAACCCGGCATTTTCTAAAATGTTGGATTAAAAAAATGACAGATAAAATAATGGATACCCTCATAATATCAGATACACCAACATGAATGTGCATATGTGCTGATGTGTGCTAACGAAGCTCGTCTAAAAATTAATCATGAATTATTTTTCTCACAACACTAACGTAAAGAGTAACAGCAATTAACGTAAGTGCGTAATATTTGAGAAATAAAAAAATAAATGATTCTAATTATTCTTTGAATACGTTCCTACGGAAGAGGATTGAAGAGGAAAAAAGATTAAATACTGTCCGATCGAAAACAGTAACTTTTTCATTATTAGAAAGTGGGTCGAAGCCTGCCAATATTTTTTTTGTCAACTTTTATTTTTCAATAAATCAAAAAAATTTAGAAAATTTAAAATTATAATGTGTGCTTCTTATAGTAACAAAAAAAGAAAAAAGAAACATGTCTTGCAAAAATGTCGTATCTTGCTTAGTTTCATATTAATTTTAAAAAAATCAAATAGAGAATTACGGAAAACAAGTAAATAAAGGTGATTTTTTGAAAATTAATATGAAACTCAGCAAGATGCGACGTTTTTGCAACACATGTTCCTGTTTCTTTTTTTTTTTACTATAAGATGCAATGATTATAATTTTAAATTTTCCAAATTTTTTTGATTTTTCGAAGAATAAAAATTGACAAAAAAAATATTGGCAGGCTTCGGCCCACTTTCTAATCATGAAAAAAGTTACTGTTTTTAGGTATGGAATTTGTAAAAAAAAATCATTAATTTAAAAAAGGTCGTTTTTGATGATTCCTTTTGGATAAACAAGAAAAATCACATGGTGGGACGACAAAAAGGGGAGGAAGAATCTTGAAAAAATGCAGGGCTCATTTGAGGTGATGTAGAAGCCAAAAAAAAAATAAGCGACAAAAATTATTATTTTTATTGAATAACTTTTCTTGCACATTTATAGCAAGTCCACCAAATTGAAGTACTCACCAAATTCAAGTACACATTGAAAAACAGAATTCTCAATTTTTTTAGATTCTTTTTCCTCTAACTTTTGCAGTTATTGCATGAAATATTCCGTCTAGTTTTACGATTTTTGTTTCATTCATTTTTTTCGTCATCTTCCACCGAAATGAAAAAATTTTCAAAAAAATCAGTTTTTTGTGTGAAAAATTTGAGCTATTAAAAAAAATGATTTTTTGATAATGCTCATGAAAAGCTCTCAAAATTCAGTTTTTAATTCAATGAGCGATTTTTTGACCGTTGCCCAAATTTTGAAATTAAAAAAAAAAATTCTGCGAAAAACTTACAAGAACATATTCAAACTTTGGGTTTTTAGGTGGGTTCCAGATAAACACACGAGAAATAAATTAATAACTAAAAATTTAAGTTATTCATTTTTTTGCGATCTTTCACCACAATAAAAATTTATTTAAAAAATAGGTTTTTTGCGTAAAAACGTTTCAGCTTTCCAAAAAAAATTTTGCTTTTCCGATAATGCTTATGAAAAGCTCTCAAGATCGAGATCACGAAAAGTCTATTTTTTTTAATTTTTTTTATTCTGGTGGAAAATGTCAAAACAAACTGAATAAAAAAAAACAATAAAACTGGATGGTATATTCCATACAATAACTGCAAAAGTTAGAGAAGGAAAGATCTGAACGAATTTGGGATTTTGTTTTACGATGAGGACTTAAAGATAAGAAGAAATTGCGAAAATATGTAGGAGTGAGGTTAGATGAATTTTCCGAAAATTCTATGTAAAAAATTATTCATAGCTAAGTCGATTGATTTCTTTTCATTTTGAAGCTAAAACACGATTTTTTAAATTGTTTGGGTCCTTCGATTTTTTTTTAATTCTCAAAAATATTAGTTCCTAAAACATGAATTTTAAACCCAGTCCGGAAATGGGAAAACGATGGTTTTATTTTTTTTCGAATTTTCAAAATCATAATTTTCTTTACTATCAATATAATTTTAACTATATTATGAGATAAAAAGAAAGCATACATAAATGTTTCATTCTATTCTTAATTCTATTTTTTCTTAAGGTTTAGTCTATTTTTTTTTACATTTTTTGCAAAAAAAGGCAGAAGAGAGAGAGAGAGAGAGAGAGAGAGAAAGTCCGAGGACGGGGGGGGGGGTACTTTTACTTCTCTGAATGCAAAAAATAATAACTTCGTATAAAAAACTAATTAATTTTAAGATTTTTTTTGAAAATTGATAATCAGTTAATTAAATGAACCGGAATACATGATACTTACTATTTGACATCCTTATGTTCTCGTTCGATCGCTGGCACGTGGCAGTACGGATTTTTATATCGACCAATTTTATATACAATTCACATCGATTGACGATATTCACAATTCTTCTATTCACTTCACTAAATGCAGCACTTTAAGGCAGCACGGCACACGCAATAGCAAATATGGAAAACGTGCAATTAAACAGATTACGTATATTTGTATAAATTTACTCATAAACGAATGAGCTTCGTTACGCAGTAATACACGCGGTGCGTCCGTCCGTATACTATATCACAAATCAACTGTGTTCAGAATTGTACAATGAGCCCGCAAAGGGATAATGAGATCGCGTACGATCACGTGACCCGTGTTTACTATTTGTGTACACTGTACAGTTGTTACAGAAAGAAGGTTGCAGAAATCAAATTATAGGTAAAATCGTTACAGAAATACCGAATAGTTTTGGAGATGATTGTACGTATTTCGTACAAGTCACAAAAGAAAATAAATGGTCAATGCCCATTGCCCATATAATGTCTCGTAGTATTCCAAGATTTTCGATCAATTGACTAGTGACGAGTAGCACGAGCAGTCCAAGAAGTGCGTCCAGTTCACGTGGCCAAAAATTAGAAGAAGTGAAATCCGCGAAACAACATTTAAAGGTATGTCCACAATTTAAATAATATTTCTAATTCATTAATTTTTCTTCCCTTCAATTTCTTGAATATAAAGAATCTTTATTCTTGAAATAATTTGGGAACCTTTATTCTTTATATTCGAGAAATGAAAGAGAAGAAAGTTGAATTCCTAATAGAATTGTTAAATTTAAAGCAAATAATAAATCTTTATAATTTTTATTCATTAATGTATAATGTTTTCAAGCAATAGAAAGTTCTCATGATAATCAAATAATAGTATTTAATTAATGAATATTATAAGGGCTAAATGAAATTAAATTTGTAGATGTCGAATTATTTTAATTTAAATATTTGGTGCTAAGCAAATATGAGAAAAGCTAAAAATAAAGAGATAAGAACAAGCTTAAAAATATGAAGCTTGTTTTTATCTCCTTATTTTTAGCTTTTTCATATTTGCTTATCACCAAATATTCAAATTGAAATAATTTGACGTCTCAAAATTTAATTTCACTTACCCCTTATAATATTCATTAATTACATACCATTATTTGATTATCATGAGAAATTTCTGTTGCTTGAAAACATTATACATTAATGAATAAAAATTACAAAGATATATTATTTGCTTTAAGTTTAACAATTCGATTAGGAATTCATTTTTCTTCTCTATCATTTATTGAATATAAAGAATAATGATTCCCAAATTATTTCAAAAATGAAGATTCTTTATATTCAAGAAATTGAGGGGCAGAAAAATTAATTTCCAATCGTATTGTTAAATTTGAAGCAAATGATATATATTTACATAAAAATAATAATAAAAATAAATAACATTACATCGATAGTCGTAATTAATAAGTAAAAATAATTTGTTTTAAATAAATGAAATAAAAAATTATTTCGAATATATTCAGTATATTAACTTCCACCAAAAACATTTGTGTAGGATCAAAAATGTGTAGGATCGAACCCCACTCATATTAAGTTTTATTATTACATTGAATTCCATAACATATAATAGTTATATGTTTTTGAGTGGGGTTCGATCCTACACATTTTTGATCCTACACAAGGTGATCCTACACAAGAAATGCTACACAAAATATCCTACACAAATTTTTGACCAGCATTTATGATCCTACACAAAGTTTCGATCACCATTTATTATCCTACACAAAATTTTGACCAGTGTTTGTTATCCTACACATATTTTCCTACACAATTTTGATCCTGCATAAATTCGATCCAAGACAAGAAATGCTACACAAAATATCCTACACAAAGTTTCGACCAGCATTTGTTATCTTACCCAAAGTTTTGAGCAGCGTTTATTATCCTACACAAAGTTTCGACCAGCATTTATTATCCTCTGATGATTATTTGATTTTCTTAAAAAAAAAAAAGAGTCTTTTTTCTGAAACAGTCTAATATACATTACACTCTGTCTTGAATTCCATCAGTTTTATTGAATTTGGATGAATGTATTAATAACTTTCAATATTTCAGATATGGGATCATTTTCGACGAAAGAGGAGAAAAAAGAAAAAGCGCGAGACGAGGCTATAAAAAAGGATGATGCCGGTGGGGAGTTGCTGCGGGTAGAGCAACAGCAGCAGCTACAGCAACAAATATTACTGCAGCAGCAACAGCAACAACAATGTCAACAACAACAACTGCAACAGCTCCACGAGCAGCAGCTGCAGCTGCTTCAACGAATGCAGCAGCAGCAACTGTTGCAACCGGTATTGCAGCAGCAGCCACCGCCGCAGCTGCGATTGCCGCCGGTGGCGAATACCATCGAGTATATAGAAGTTGTGGGACCGACGGTTAGACGACGTAAGCGTTTTTTTTGCTAATTATTGAATTCTCTCTGCACTATACGATAAAGTTTATGAAATGTATTAAACAACTTTTTTATCATTTATAGAACGATGGCGAAACTCAGCTGGTCGCAGCCGCGCCAGGTGGTATAGGCGGCATCAGGCACCATGGGATGGCCCATATTAGAAAAAAAATTTGGCCAATGAATGAAAATTTATATTCAAAGATGGATTTATTATTGAATTCCTTTCCTTTATATTTTAGTAAAATTAATAAAAAATAAATAAATGAAAAAATTGGAAACAAACGTTAAAATCAAGCAAAAATATATGAGGCATTCCATGCCATTTCGAACGGTCAAAAAGATGTCCACTCTCAAAAAAATTGACATTCTGCCAAATTATTTAATTATATGAAAAAGAGTAGTGTAAATTTTTTCAAAATTTTTGGATCGCAATTTTTGTAGTTTTTCAAAATTTCAAAATTTTCTAAGTACCGTTATATCTTGAAAGCATACGATTAAACAGAAAAATGTTTCAGACAAAAAAGTTGCAGTTTCACATAAACTTTGTAAAAAAATTTTATGTTTATTTTTTGAGTTTAAAAAATGACAATTTTTATCAAAAATATACGGAAATAATTTTTTTCGCTCGGTATGTCACTTTCGATTTATGTCAAAAAATTCCAGAAAATACTCTGAAGTGTGTACAATAGACACGGATTTTTTTTAGATGGCTCGATTAGTTGTTTCAAAGCTATACTTTGTTTTATTAATAATATTTTTTTTGTTTTTGCTCCAATAAGCTCCAAAACATTAATATTATGGTTGTAGATGTTCTTTTAAGTAAAAATTTGAGAGAAACAATTTGGGAGAGTATGATTTTTCATAATAATTGATTTTTCTAAAAAAAAGTGTTATTAATAAAACAAAGCATAGCTTTGGAACAACTAATCGAACCATCAAAAAAAAAATACGTGTTTATTGTGCACACTTCAGAGTTTTTCTGGAATTTTTTTAGATAAATCGAAAGTGACATACCGATCGAAAAAAATCATTTTCGTATATTTTTGATGAAAATGGTATTTTTTTTAACTCTGAAAATAGAAAATAAAAAATTTCAGTTTCTGCAAAATTGCAACTTTTTTGTCTCAAACATTTTTCTGTTTATTCGAATGCTTTAAAGATATAACGGTACTTACTAAGTAGCGTTTGCTTTTTTAGAAAAATAAATTCTTATGGAAAATCATACTCTCTCAAATTGTTTCTCTCAAATTTTTAGGTAAAAGAACATCTACAAATAATAATATTAATGTTTTGGAGCTTATTGGAGCAAAAACGAAAAAAATATTATTAAGGAAATAAAGCATCGTTTTGGAACGACTAATCGAGCCATCTAGACAACATTACGTGTCTATTGTACATACTTCAGAGTATTTTCTGGAACCTTTTGAGATAAATTGGAAGTGACATACCGATCGAAAAAAATTAATTTCGTATATTTTTGTCGAAAATGATCATTTTTAAAACGCAAAAAATTCAAAAAAAAAAAAAATTGTTCATAAAGCTTATGTAAAACTGCAACTATTTTGTCTGAAACATTTTTCTGGTCAATCGTATACTTTTAAGATATAAAGGTACTTAGAAAATTTTGAAATTTTGAAAAACTCAAAAACATGCGATCCAAAAATTTTCAAAAAATTTACATTACTCTTTTTCATATAATTGAATAATTTGACAAAAAGTCATCTTTTTTGAGAGTGAACAACAAGTATCGAGTATCGAAAATTTTTTCGTTATTCGATACAAAAGTATGGACTAACGAAAAGTTTTTCGTTACTCGTTACAAAAGTATCGAGTATCGAAAATTTTTTCGTTACTCGATACAAAAGTAGCGAGTATCGAAGATTTTTTCGATACTCGATACACAAGTATCGAGTATCGAAAATTTTTTCGTTACTCGATATAAAAGTATCGAGTAACTCAAATTTTTTCGTTACTCGTTACAAAAGTATCGAGTAACTCAAATTTTTTCGTTACTCGTTACAAAAGTAGCGAGTAGCTCAAATTTTTTCGTTACTCATTACAAAAGTATCGAGTAGCTCAAATTTTTTCGTTACTCGTTACAAAAGTATCGAGTAACTCAAATTTTTTCGTTACTCGTTACAAAAGTATCGAGTATCGAAAATTTTTTCGTTACTCGATACAAAAGTAGCGAGTATCGAAAATTTTTTCGTTACTCGATACAAAAGTAGCGAGTATCGAAGATTTTTTCGATACTCGATACACAAGTATCGAGTATCGAAAGTTTTTTCGTTACTCGTTACAAAAGTATCGAGTAACTCAAATTTTTTCGTTACTCGTTACAAAAGTAGCGAGTAGCTCAAATTTTTTCGTTACTCATTACAAAAGTATCGAGTAGCTCAAATTTTTTCGTTACTCGTTACAAAAGTATCGAGTAACTCAAATTTTTTCGTTACTCGTTACAAAAGTATCGAGTATCGACAATTTTTTCGTTACTCGATATAAAAGTATCGAGTAACTATAGTTACTCGATACATTTGTATCGCAGTAACTACAAAATTTTAGTTACTCGATACAAGAGTATCGTGTAACTCTGTCGCAACTAGTTACTCCCATCTCTGAAATGGTCTGATCGGCCACAGTTGTAACAACCCTTGCGATTACCAATCTTTCGTCTTTCGTTGTTCGTCTCACTTTTGTCATTGCTCGCACTCCTCCCATTTTGTGACGTTTTTCCTGACGCGTTTTGCCTTTTCTCCTGTTGGCTCGGATTCATCGATGGTTGTTCTCGAAGCATGATTTTGTCGAACGCGTCGATCAAAGCTTCCTTCGTCGCCAAACATTGCATACGCGCTTGATTGCACAGTAATCTATCAGGAATCCCGTCGATCAGGTAGTCTAGCAGCTTTTGAATGTAGCCTCTCGAACGCCCTTTTTCGCAGTTTCATACCAATAAGCGTCTTCGCGGCATCAACCGCGAGTCGGTATGTCGTTTTGATAAATTTAACCTGCCTTTCCCACACGTCAAAACTGTCGGCCGCACCGTCGAACTCGCTCACCAATTCAGAGATCATTTTCAAATTCATGTGCGAAGAAAGATTCGGCACTGTCTCAGCTGCACCTTGCTCTTCTATCACTCGTACTCGCGGTTCATCTTCTTCCGCGTGCACGGGCTCTCATCGTTGTAACGCTTCGATTTCGCGTCGCGCTAAATCGAGTTCGCGTTGCATTAGGTCTCTTTCGCGCTGCATGAATTCGATTTCGCGCTCCTTTCTCAAAAGCTCTATTTCTCGCTCGCGCTCAGTAAGCTCTCTCGCACGTCGTGTTTCATAACTGCGCTCTTGCTGTGTCACAATCTCCGCAACCTCTACACTTTGTGTAACACCACCAACAGCACCTTCGTCATTTTCTCTACTGGATTTTTCTATCCATGATCCCTCTGGATCATTTTCCATAAGTCGCGCGATAATTTCCGCTTTCGTACCGCCGCTCGCCAAACCACGAACTCGTGCCTTTTCCCGTAGCTCGGAAGCCGAAAAATCTCCTAATTGCAGCATAATGCTCGTTTTGTCTTAACCAGAAGATTTTCGCTGTCTTATCGCGCACTTTTGTCTGTTGACCGACGTCCCGTCTGAATATCGATGAACCTTCGTTTCCTGTCTCAAGTATTGTCAGATACTCCGTCTGAGTATCGTCGTCTTTTTAACAAAACTTCGTCTTTCGTCACACACGCGATTTTTCAAACGAAATCGCAACTACGTTTTCTCGCACTTCGAGAAACTCCCAACAATTCACTGATCCGCGTCCTACGATATATCCCGGACGAACCCCCAAATGTAAGATAAGATATTTTAAGTAATAATATCAGAAATGAAATCGTAGGCGACACGGGTTAATATTAGTAAAAAAAAGACGTTTATTCTCGATCGTTCCCAAATTCGAACTGATATTTTTCTTGGCGTTGCCAAGGTAACGCAACGCTCAATTTTTCTGAACAGTCTTTTTTCAGTTTCAACGAATACTCCTCTCTCACTCTCTTATTCTTTTATTCTACGCTTTTCTCATTTTCGCATACTACAATAGTGACTACCAACTCGTAGTTCACTAATTTACAAATACCGAAAAATAATATTAATTCGTAAAATGCTCAAAAACTTATATTCGAATTGAACAAATATATTTTCCGTTAGTTCGAAAATTCAGAAATTCAATTTATAAAAAAAAAATAAGCCTTTGATTCGAGGAATTACAAAAATTCGAAACTATGGAAAAGTTCAATTCTTCAGAAATCAAGAACTGTCAAAAGAAATATTCAAACTCCACTTGAAATCAGCTCGAGGAAAACCAGAGACTAATTGTCAAAGTCGGAGTAAGAAAGAAAATACTTGAGTCCGGTATAATATTCTAAGTCTTTCTTATCGCCGTCTCAGAATATTCTAAGACCCAGTACGGAAGAAAGAACGAAAAAATATTATAAATCCAAACTCTTGAGACTGGAATCTAAGTCCTTTTTATCGCCGTCTTAGAATACTCCAAGACCCAGGTCGAAAGAAGAAGCAATGAAAATATTACAAGTCAATACTCTGAGAAAATTTACAAGTTCGAATAAAATTTCAACGACGAAGGAGTTTCGATTTTTTAAAGTCTGAGACTGTCACAAGAAATTTTTAAACACCACTCGAAATCAGTTCGGGAAAAACCAGAGACTAATTGTCGAAGTCAGAGTAAGACAAATTTTTCAAGACTGGAATAATATTCCAAGTCCTTCTCATCGCCGTCTCAGAATATTCTAAGACCCAGGTCGAAAGAAGAAGCGAAGAAATATTATAAGTCCCAACTCGAAGAAAATTCGGCGGAACGTTAAGACCCAGGTCGAAAGATGAAGCGAAAAAATACTATAAGTCCCAACTCGAAGAAAATTCGGCGGAACGTCGCGGTGTCGTAGCTTCGTCGTTGATCGTTGGAAATTCCGAAAAAATGACTGTTGAGGAGTGAATTTTGAGGGTTTTTATACCCGAAAATTAACGAAAATCGTGGTCGATGGAAAGGGAGTAGGACCTGTGATTGGTCCACGATCCATTAAAAGTGTACCCTCTTTTCCTAGTTTTTCTTGACATTAGTATGCAGGAAGGATATCCTCAGACTGTCGTTCGAGGGCCCTGCGTGATCTAGAAGAGACTGTTCGAATTGTCAACATGTCGATATATGACATTTTACTTTCCGAGTTTCGTTCAATTTTACAATGTCTATTTTTATAATAAATTAAATATACGTAAACTAAACATACCAATAGATCATAATAATTACGAGTGATCGTACCTTAAATAAATAATGTGACATGAATGTATTGGACTTTTCTTAAGTTTTCTCTTTCCATTTTTGATGGTTTTCTTCAATAATTGATTAACCTTGAAATTTGCAATTATAACTCAGAAAAATAAATGAGAATAACGCACTGTGTTAAATGCTTTTGATAAAAAAAGAATAATATTCAAAATTTAAACTTGGCCTTACGCAAATTCTGTTGTTGAGAAAATAGTGAATAGTAATTCTCATAATTCTATTATTTTGCCTAACGCAACTTCTAATTGTATTTTTATCATTTCAATTCTGTGTCCATTTGCTTAATGACACTATACAAATATATTCTCTGATTTTATAAACTAAAATAAGTTCAGATTTTTTCAATTGTCTCGCCAACTAATATTGTTCCTAAATTTGAGTACTAATTTGTTCGTTTTTCATAATGTGGTGTTGTTTAAATAAATTTTGTTGAGGAAAAAAAAATATTTCGGATAGGAATTATTCATATGCCATCGGGCATCGAGTTGACGCTTGTACTAGCATCGACGCATCTTCTCGCTCCCTCACTCTCATCCTTCTCTTATATTCATAGTTCTTACGGGGGTTGGTTTGTGCGTACCCGTTAATAGTGGGTGAGAGTGAGAGACGAACAGTGCATATGAACTAGCTAGGGAAATCTACCTAGAGTTTCTTTCACCTAGGAAAAGTGTCTGAGGGGTTATTTATGGCCTCGTGGCTATGATGACTGTGCCACGTGCCTGCTTGAGATTTTATTGCTTCGTTAGATTTCCGACCAGTATATCTTGCGATCTCGATTGTCATAAATTGATACTTCTGTTAAGAGCAGTGAGAACGGGTGACGCTAAATGCATACTGATTAGAAGAAAGGTGCATAAAAAAATACAGAGTGTTTCTATTCTCATCCGAGGATGTGTATATAAAAAAAAAGGTTGTTCACGATCCGGTGGCCCTGCTCAGTTTGTCACTTGATTGTTCCAATACTTTAGTGTTTCGTTAGATTTTCAACTCATGCTACAGTCTGCTTCGAACTTGATATCGAGACCTTCCATTTCGTGTCCAGATGTTAATTGAACAAATCTGTTTCTTTTAATTAACTATTTTTTTGAAACCTCGTTCTTATTAACTATTCATAACTGAACGTGAGTCGGGGAAATCAAATGTTCATTTTTATTTATATTTGTTTTGCTTCTAATAGACAATACTTTTTAATGGAGAAATTATTTATTGTAAAGGTGAGGAGGTGGTGAAATTGATTCCACTGATCTTGATCAGTGGAATCAAGTAGTGAGTGTTTTCCGGGCTCTTGTCTGATTCTTCAAATTTTACTCTTTACTTTCGATGGTCATGAATGCTTATTGGTAAATAAGGAAAACTGCGCTTGAAAAGTTTTCCTCTTCCCAAAGACATTTTTTATTGTCTTCTTATAAAGATTGATAACAACCATATATGATTGGCTCCGAAGTCGATGATTCTTCAAGTAGCTTTCCTTCGGGCTAAGAATAATACTTTTAAAACAGGGTGTACCTCGTAGTAGCATTGAGCGAATGACAAGACGTTCGTGCGTATAGCGCTCATCTCACGATCTTTCCAAAAACAACAAGAATATTAAATTTCTCAATATTATTCGTCTCATATTTTTTTGATATTAGAAAAATAATTTTCGTTGCGCCAGGACGTAACGTCAGAGTAAAAGTTTAAATAGTGAAGTTGCTCCGCTTGAATAGCACAATCAGGCACAAAAATGAAATCTAGACTTTTCGATGATTTTTAAATTTTTAAATTTCCAATCCCACCCTATTTGGACGGTATGGTTCTTAAAGTGAAAGTTTGATGAGTAAAGATGCTCCGCTTGGAAAGCACAATCGGGTACAAGAATTGAATCAAGATTTTTCAATGATTTTCAAATTTCAAATTGTTTGATCCCACCCCATTTTGGACGGTATGATTCTCAGAGTAAAAGTTTTAAAAGTGAAGGTTGCTTTGCTTGGATAGCACAATCAGGTACAAGAATTAAATGTAGACTTTTCGATGATTTTTGAATCTTTAAATTTTCGATCTTACCCTATTTGTTTTGGATGGTATTGTTCTCAGAGAAAAAGTTTGGACTGTAAAGTTGCTCCGCTTGAATAGCACAATCGGGCTTAAAAATTAAATCTAGACTTTTCGATGATTTTTAAATTTTTAAATTTGCGATCCCACCCTATTTTATACGCTATGGTTGTTGGAGTAAGAGTTTAATGAGTAAGGTTGCTTCTTTTGGATAGCACAATCGGTGACAAGACGTAAATCTAGACTTTTCGATGATTTTTAAATGTTTGAATTTTCGATCCCACCCTATTTTGGACGGTATGGTTCTCAGAGTAAAAGTTCAATAAGTAAAGTTGCTCTGCTTGGATAGCACAATCGGGCACAAGAATTAAATCAAGACTTTTCGATGATTTTTGAATTTTTGGATCTTCAATCCCACCCTATTTTGGACGGTATGGTTCTCAGAGTGAAAGTTTGCAGAGTAAAGTTGCTTCGGTTGTACAGCTTAAGCAAGCACAAGAATTAAATTGAGATTTCCAATGATTTTCAAATTTTTTAATTTTTGATTCCATGGTTGTCAGAGTAAAAGTCTGAAGAGTAAAGTTGATCTGCTTGGATAGCACAATCGGGCACAAAAATTAAATCTAGTCTTTTCGATGATTTTTGAATTTCGAAATTTTCGATCCCACCCTATTTTGAACGGTATGGTTCTTAGAGTAAAAGTTCAGTGAGTAAAGTTTCTCCGTTTCGATAGCACAATCGGGCACAAGACTTAAATCTAGACTCTTCGATGATTTTGAAATTGCTGAATTTTCGATCCTACCCTATTTTGGACGGTATGGTTCTCAGAGTAAAAGTTTGACGAGTAAAGTTGCTCCGCTTGGATAGCATAATCGGGCACAAGAATTGAATTGAGATTTTTCGATGATTTTTGAATTTTTGAATTTTTGACCCCGCCCTTTTTTGGATGGTATAGCTCTCAGAGAAAATGTTTGAGAGGCAAAGTCGCTCCGACTGACTAGCACAATCGGGCACAAAAAATTAGTCTCAACTTGTCAAAGTTTTTTCAATTTTTGAATTTTTGACCCCACTCTATTTTGGACGGTCTGGTTCTCAGAGGAAATGTTTTGAGAGTAAAGTTCGTTTGCTTAGATACCATAATCGGGCACGAGAATTGAATCTCAACTTTTTAATGATTTTGAAGTTTTCGAATTTTAGATACCACCCTATTTCAGACGGTATGGTTCTTAGAATAAAAGCTTGATGAGTAAAGTTGCTCCGCTTGGATAGCACAATCGGGCACGAAAACTAAATTTAATTTTTTCGATGATATCCAAATTTTTTATTTTTTGATCCCACCCTATTTTGGATGGTATGGTTCTCAGAGTAAAAGTTTGGAGTATAAAGTGGCTCCGCTTGGATTGCACAATCGGGCACAAGAATTAAATCCAGACTTTTCGATGATTTTTGAATTTTTTTATTTTTTGACCCCGCCTCATTTTGGATGGTATGACTCTCAGAGGAAATGTTTAGGGAATTAAGTTGCTCCGCTTGGATAGCGCAATCGGGCATGAGAATTAAATCTGGACTTTTTGATGATTTTCAAGTTTTCAAATTTTCGATCCCACCCTATTCAGGACGGTATGGTTTTCAGAGTGGAAGTTTGAAATACAGTTGCTCCGCTTGGATAGCACGATCGGGCACAAGAATTAAATCTGTACTTCTTGATGATTTTTGAATTTTTGAATTTTCGATCCCACCCTATTTGGACGGTTTCGTTCTCCGAGTAAAAGTTTGGAAAGTAAAGTTGCTCCGCTTGGATAGTACTATCGGCCACAACAATTAAATCTAGACTTTTCGAGGATTTTTAAATTTTTGAATTTTCGATTCCACCTCATTTATTTTGGACGGTATTGTTCTCAGAGTAAAAGTTTGAACAGTAAAGTTGCTCCGCTTGGATAACACAATCAGGCACAAAAATTAAATCTAAACTTTTCAATGATTTTTAAATTTTTGAATTTTTGATTCCACCCTATTTTAGACGGTATGGTTCTTAGAGTAAAGGTTTGATGAGTAAAGTTGCTCCGTTTGGATAGAACAATAAGGCACAAGAATTGAATCTAGATTTTCCGATGATTTTTGAATTTTTGAGTTTTTGATCCCACCCTATTTATTTTAAACGGTATCGTTCTCAGAGTAAAAGTTTAATTAGTAAAGCTGCTCCACTTCGATAGCGCAATCGGGCACAAGAATTAAATTTAGATTTTTCGATGATTTTCAAATTTTTGAATTTTTTTATCCCACCCTATTTTGGCCGGTACGATTCTCAGAGTAAAAGTTTAAAGAATAAAGTTGCTTCGCTTGGATAGTACAACCGGGTACAAGAATTAAATTTAGACTTTTCGATGATTTTTGAATTTTTCAATTTTCGATCCCACCCTATTTTAGATGGTATTTGTCTCAGAGTAAAAGTTTAGGAAGTAGAGTGGCTCTGCTTGGATAGCACAATCGGGCACAAAAATGAAATCTTGACTTTTCAATGATTTTTAAATTTTTTAATTTTCTAATCCCACTTCATTTTGAACGATATAGTTCTTCGAGTAAAAGTTTGATGAGTGATGTTGCTCCGTTTGGATCGCACAATCGGGCACAAGACTTCAATCTAGATTTGTCGATGCTTTTTAAATTTTTGAATTTTCGATCAGACCCTTTTTTGGACGGTATGGCTCTCAGAGTAAAAGTTGAAGAGTAAAGTTGCTCTGCTTGGATAGCACAATCGGGCACAAGAATTAAATTTAGATTTTTCGAAATTTTTGAATTTTTTAATTTTCGATTTCCATCCTATTTTGGACGGTATTGTTCTCAGAGTAAAATTTTGAAAAGTAAAGTTGCTCCGCTTGGATAGCACAATCGGGCTCATAAATTATATCTAGACTTCTCGATGATTCCTTAATTTTTTAATTTTCTACCTCACCCTATTTTGTACGGTATGGTTCTTAGAGTCAAAGTTTGATGAGTAATGTTGCTCCGTTTGGATAGATTCCAATAGATAGATAGATTTGGATAGATTCCGTTCTCGATGATTTTTAAATTTTTGAATTTGCGATCCCACCCTATGGTTACCTGATATTTGGACCACCGACGTTTGGTCCAAGACGTTTGATCCGCGACATTTGGTCCGACGACATTTTATCCTTGCGACATTTCAACCACCGATAACTGACCCATACGACATCTATACTACGACAATTGACCCCACAATAAATACGCTAAAAATATGAACATGTATAAATTCATCAATTTATTCGAAATGACACATTTAACGGAAGAACTTAATGAAACCCTTATAATGAACGCGGGCGTAAAAAAAATTTTAATTAACATACACGTTACATTGTCTTTATATTAATCATTTCCGCCATCAGTGACCACCTATCTTTTACCTGATTTGAATTACAAACAAATAAGACGAAATTAGCTCTTTAGCTCAAATCATGACACATAAATCGTTGCCCATATACAAACAACATTATTCAAACTATTTCAATGCCAATGCAGATGCAATATGCTTCAAAAACTTTAATTTCTGATTACTGTCATAATTGTCCACAATAAATTTAATTCGCTCGTTCTTGTCGACGTATGTTTGACGCTTTTTGCCTGCAACGGTCAAACCGGTATTCATTTGAGCAACATGAGTGTCAGTAATGATTTTCTTACATTGAATCATTTCGCTGAACGAACAAAATATCGCATGAGAAACACGAACTTTCGTATTAAAGGCATGATGCCGGTCTTTGACGCTATTATTGGTGCGCCTTTCACCATCAACAATAGCAGCATGACAATTCTACATATTTAAATTGTACAATGGCTTCTTACGACCGTTTCCAATGCGCTTGCGCTCACTGATCCACGTGCGCTTGAAATATAAAATTAAACCGTTTAATTCGTCGTTATTATTACAAACAAAGGCGACAAAATGAGTTCTTCGTACGCGACAATAATATCACCGACGGGTACCCATGCCAACGCCAGAAGAATTTTTATATCAAGGGCGTAATTAACATTGGTGTTGTAATTATGCTGTAAACCGCATACCTGCACATGACGCCACACGCACTTACTGAAGTAAAATAAGCAACCAGAATCGGTTCATTACGGGAATGCATCCGCAAATTCACTTATAAACGCACGCTTAAGATCAACGACAGGTTGAGGGCTTAATTCAGGCTCATATCGAACGAGCACAGATAAAACCGAAGAATACAGCGCTGCGGATTCACTTGGAGCCAAAACGTAAACGAGAGGCAATTCTTTACCATTATATAAGCCATGAATTGTATACAACACATCAAGATAATCCTGCGTCGCACATATGAGAAAACTGCCATTATCATCACCGCTGTCATGAAGGAGAAATGGCTTCTCATCAGCAGCCAGCGTGTATTTCTCAGGAATGACCAGTTCACTTGATGAGGCAGAGTTAACAACGAAACCCTCGACATTTTTTTTCTTGTGACGCTGAACAACGCGCGTCAATGATTCTACACTAGGCAGCCGCACGCGCACAGCAGATGAAACGTGACTCAAAACGCTAGCTATCGCGACGCTATTGCTCTGATTACTTTTTGCCGCCTTCTTACGCAATTTCTCGCGAACTTCCCTTGCCTTGAGGCCAAGAACATCAGCAGGATGATTGTGCTCCCCAAAAACATCGATTACTATGCCTACATGGCATTAATATTACAACAATGAAATATTCAGTCTGTAATAAAATATAACCGCATACATAATTAGACAATACCTATCCGTTGTTCACTTGATGTGTGGATTAACACGCTGCACGATCGCTTCCTGTATTCGGTGCATCGAGCACGAGCATGTTTGCACCACGCTGCGATTTTATAAATTTTAACGACATTATATTACGATTACAGTTACGATGACGATTATATTACAATTATATTACGATAATTTTGGACGAAACACACTTAACGCCGTCTGGGCGCACGATGAAATGGCAAAGGCATAGATCAATCGACGAAAGTAATGAAAGCCATATACTACACGAGTATTATTGTATTGTCGAAGCTCCTTCTTTTGCGAAGTTACCTCGGAATTTCGTTTTTGTTTGAGGATCACAGGATATGGGTTTATAATTTTTAGATTAAATAAAACTCGTGATATTTGAGCCATCAAATCGTAGTATTATTTATTGGCCCATGTGGGAAAAGCCTTGCGGCATAAAAACCCACTGTAGTGTAATTTATAATTTATGTTTTTTACACGTATGTTTTGCTTCGATGTACAGCACTGCTTCGTTTGCCTCGCACCGTCACGATCTCGCGTGATTATATGGTTGTTTTTCGTATTGTTGTTAAAAAGATCCTATCTGAGGATCTTGAGCCGTTGCTGTCCTCTTAATAGGATGTTAACTGTCAAAGATCAGAGAATCTATAGCTGTTGCTGTCCTTTCGATCTCTTTGACAGAAAAAAGAGTTTTTCGTCAATCTCATCAGATTGAGAGTGTATCGGGGCCTCGGGCTCTACCGTACACGTGTGTCGCCAAAGGGCGTCAATTTTTGACTGAGTGCAGGAAAATTCCTGTGCACACGCTTGCCCTTTCATCAGCAAGGGACCCGATGGTCCCCATGTGTTGACATGGGCTATAGAGCGCGGCTATCTAGTGCGCATAAATCGATGGAGGTACTGCGACGGTGCGAGATCGAGACGTTCAAAACCTCCTTGACAATGATTCATTACGAATAGAGGGGGGACTAAAATTGATCTATCATATATTCACCCATTTATAGTTTGATTTGGTGATAATAATAATAATAATAATAATAATAATAATAATAATAATAATAATAATAATAATAATAATAATAATAATAATAATAATATTTGAATATTGTTACAACTAGCAATCAAAATGATCGTCAGTCACCAAACATCCTCCCCCCCGTTGGGAGTGTTCACGAGCACAATAATTCAAAATCTAAAAAATTGACGTATTATCGGATGTATGCGAATGAATATAAATTTTCAAGATATAATGCGTAAACTAATAGTTAATTAGAGTGAAATAATTGCAATCGCATTGAACCGTAGTTCTTCCCTCTTTTTCGGTGATCTCAGAGCGCTTAATAATCATTTGATAAATATTTAAAGTTTTGTGGGTAATGGGCAAATCGATGTCATATTTCTTTTGTATAATCTCCCGTCGTCTTGTCGGTGACTACTCTGCCGTCGTCCCCAGGATGTAACTCGACCACTTGTCCCAGCTGCCATTGCGTACATGGTTGATTTTTATTGATTAATAGAGACACAACATCCTGTTGAATGTTAGCCATAGGTTCGATTCATTTTTGTCGTTTTTGCAACTCGCTGAATTATTCGAGTTGCCATCCGCGTCAAAACTCTTTCCGCATGTCGGTTATTAATTGCCATGGTGACAAGCGGTTGTCTGGAACAATAGAAAGATTATTTTCCGGCAGCATAGTGATGGGTCTGCCAACGTGAAAATGTGCAGGTGTTAGATCAATTGAATCATTTGGATCCGTGGAAATTGGGGCACAATGGGCGTGAGTTAAGGGTTGCCTCAATCTCTGTTGCCAAGGTGCTCAATTCCTCGTATGGGAACAAATGATCGCGCATGACGCGTTTAAGGTGGCGTTTACACGACTTCACAGCCACTTCTCAAATGCCCCTGAAATGAGGCGAGAGAGAGAGAGATTAAAATGCTAACCGATTCTTTTGAGTGAAGTGAATTCGTAAGGTCATAATAAAAACTCCTCAAATTCTCGAAATATATATAGTCCGCGGAGCTGATTATTTGCCCCAACAAAATTTGTCGCATTATTGGAGTAAATATGAGCCGGAATGCCTTGGCGGCTTATGAATCGTTGCAGAGTCGCTAAGGACGCATCCGTTTATACGTCACTCACGATCTCGATGTGAATAGCTTTAATCGACATACAGATGAACACACGGCCACAAACCTTCACGCTACCACAATTGCGTCATCGATCATAGGATTTAGAGATCCAAGTTTCGCGCATTTTGCTCTTCTTTTAGGCAGCGGACGATCGATTTCGTCTTGAAAATGTGATTGCTAGATTGCTTGAATCATGCGTTGCTCGATATTTTCGATTTCCTTTACTATCGGGATACTCTTGTTCTTGTTTATGCGCAAAGAAGAAGAACATAAACAATACGCGACGACGCGAAATCAATCTCGTATATGAGGAGAATTTTTCGAAAAATCTCCTCTGCTTTTAATTGTGATACCGCACAAAAAATGGTTTTTTAATCCCGGGTAAATTGTCTTCAGGCATTTCCGCAAACCGAGGCCTGAAACCGAACCTCGAGTTATTGTTTAAAATTTTGTGGGGGAGTTGACCTCTTGACAATGCGTTAGCTGGGTTTTGATCGTATCAGACGTGTCGCCACTCTGCGTCTTTACTTATTTTCTCTCATCTCTACAACGCGGTTTCCCTCGAACAATTTTACCACGCTTCACAGTAGGAGAAAAGCCCAAAAACCTGGCCAAAACCCCAAAAAATAAATTTTCGAAATAGGGTCAGTTGAGTAGTCATTCAGGTAGAGGACTAGTAACTGCATTCTATTGTGGAAGGGAAAGCCCTTTAAGTGTATACCTGCGCCGCAGCGTCAGTTGGCAGTTAGTGTTCGTGAAGAGTGTACGTGTCACGCGCTCAACAGACGAAAAGAACGCTGACTTCAAAAACCCATAACTTTAAAGTGACGGGTTTAATTTCAATTCTGCAACATGGATACGACTTCTGGAGGTATGTAGAACATATTTTTACATCGGTTGAATCTAAACTTTATGTATAAATGATTGAAATGTAGTATAGCCTTCGGCATAAATAAAATTCAATAATTTTGAAAACTTGTATTTTCAACGGTCCGAAAAGATATATATTTTGTCACATTTTGCAAAGCTCCTAGTCTCGGCCTTTAGTTTAATGTATAAGCTTTCGAAATTTACAAGAGTTACCTGCGGAAAACGTGCGTCTTGTCCGTTATGATTTTTTTCGCATCGTGCGGTAGCCGAGCGTGCACGCGGCACTATTGAGCAGCCTCTGCGCCTCTACCTGAGAATGGGTGAAGTAGCATCATAAGGGACAAGACGGCTGTTATACGCTTGAAATAAATTATTTTAATATATATGTATGTGTATATATATATATATATATATATATATATATATAAATTTTCTGTGATTTAATTATGATTATGATTCTGACTCCGACTCCGACTCCGATTACGATTTTGATTGAGAATAAAATTTTCGATTTTTGAAACGTTCCGTATGTATGTTGGAAATAAAAATAATAATTGCGTAGAATACACTGTTCACGTTTATTTTATTATGATGATTTTTTTTTATATATTAATTTATCTATTTAGCAGGATACTCGGCCATTTTGTTTATAACAATTTGCTGCAAGCTCTTTATTGCAAGTTATAAACAATAGATATCGGATTGGTAATCAGCGACCTTGAAAACCCGTATATACCAATTTCTGTCAACATCTGGTAACTTTTTAACGTTCATGTCGGCCATATTGGATCGGCCATTTTTTTTACGATAATTTGGCTTGCGGATTCGTCATCAGCGACCTTGAAAACCCGTAAATACCAATTTTTGTCGACATCTGTCATCTGTCATGTCAGCCATATTGGATCGGCCATTTTGTTTACGATAATTTGGCTTTCAGATTCGTAATCAGCGACCTTGAAAACCCCAGTAAGCCAATTTTCATTCCCGTCAAAGGTCATTTGAGGTTTTGGCCAGGTTTTTGGGCTTTTCTCCTACTGTGCGCTTGGATGTTTCTTCAGCCATTGCAAAATTATCGTCAAGCCAGACAAAAAACAGTTTTGAGAATACGGAAAGTTAATATTTGGCGAACCTCGTGATATAAACGCGCTAATATCGACGCGTCGCAGAGTTTAAGTCGAGGGATCGTCTGTTCTATTAAATGGAGCGACGCGTGCCTACAAATAGAACAGTCAAACGTGAATTTCCCCCACCTTATTGTAAGAGCCCACGTAAAAACAAGCTCCATAACCCGTCTTGCTTGCGTCACAAAACCCATGTACTTGAATATCGATTGGGTCATTTATCGATAGGTATCGATCGATCTTTAAGTTATCGATTAATGAGAGTTGTTCCGCGAACGATCGCCATGCAGAATACAATACGCTTGACACGGATTCGTCCCAGGTATTTTCTGTCTTCAAAAATTTCTGCATAAGCAGTTTCGATACAAGAATTACCGGACCAAGTAGACCGAGGGGATCGAAAATTTTGGCGATTTCCGATAAAATATATCGCTTGGTAACTTTTGCAAATGCTTGGATACGTATCACGCTATATAAAAAATTGTCATGCTGCGTTTTTTATGAGATGTTGATATTTTTTTGTACCGGGTTTTCTTCCGTGAGAAATTTTATATCTGTACCTTTCTCGATTAAATTATTCAAAGCTCGCGGGTGATTTGATGTTCATTGGCTTATGTCGAACCCGCCGCCTTTTAATATTTTAATTACCTCGTTCCGAATTTGTAGGATTTTCTCAAAAGTGTCCCTTCTCGATAATAAATCGTCCACGTATAAGTCGCGTTTCAAAGCTTCAGCGTCGATTGAAATATCCGCGTCTTCGTCACTCGTGAGTTTTTGTATCGTTCATATTGCAAGAAACGAGCCGATGCCACGCTGAACTCGCTTTAGCTCAATTATACGTATTTCATCGTTCTGAACTATAAAAAAAAACCCTCTTTGATAACGACGGTCGTCTGAATGAATCCAAATCTATCGATACATTTTCGTAATATCTGCGGTAATCACATATTTATGATTATGGAATCGCAGAAGACATTCGAATAGTTTCAGTTGAATGGTTGGGCCGACCATCAGGATATCATTCAACGATATCGCTTGACTTGTTTTGGCTGACGTATCGAATGCCACTCGCATTTTCGTTGTCGTACTTATCCATTTATAACCACGTGGTATGGAAGATATCTCCAGGTTAAATATCTTTAAGCAAAAAGAATGAAAAATATCCAGATCGTGAATAAATGGGTAAAACGGAGTGAACTGCGTGGTCACTGCATGCTGGCGAGCGCGGAGCCCACTTCAAGGATCATTTATGGCTTTCTCACGAGCGAGCATTGTTTGACCGGCTTGAGAGTTTCCCGTTCTAGTCCGGCTCAAATCTATAAATCAGCAGAAATTTTTGGTGCAATAGAAAATGTGTTGGCCAAATGTCCGCTCGTGAAAGTTGAGAAAAAAAGGAGTTGTAAATGACAAGGAAAGAAAATCTCGTTGCTTAAGTGACTAAAAATGATGAAATGTGTGATTGTAAAGCTGCGTGAAAAATACACCGTAAGGATTAGAAATTTATCTTCAAAAAATCCGAGAATTTTTGTTTTATTCCGTGTTTTTGTTACGGTATGGAACATCGGAACCAATTCGAATGGAAAGTTCACGAAATTGTGCAGTGCAGATAAAAACTAAACTGTGTATAGTGAGACCTTCAAACTGGTATAATATGCGTGCACTCCAAAAGTCGGATCAAAAAAAGACAGAACCTGAAAATATTAGTCCTTGATCCTTCGATGCTCGTTGTCTCAGGCAGTCTCAGGCAACAAAAAGACCCCTTTTTTCGAAGCGAGAGCGGATCGCGTAGGGTAAACAGCCCCCAATGTATCGTCGTTCTTGGACGCTGGTAAAACGAAGCGGTCAGGACGAAAATGTGGTCCATGCTTTAGGAGCGTGATTGTGCGTGTGTTTGTACACGTGTAATGCTGTACGCACGAATACTATACTATACTATACATACTGTACTATACATGCAATGTTGTATATATTGTATCACGTTTAACCAAGATATATATCGAGTGACTGTGGAAAACGTTATGGACCATGAAAAACGTTATAAGGTTGATAATAACGTGATGTAAAAATGATGAATATTCAAATACGTAAATTTTTGATGAGGATGATCATCCATCACGAATGGCGAGCTGAGCGTGGCGAATCTGGGGCGATGGGTGGCTGGTTGCAGAGAGTCCTTTTTCTGATATGACGCACTCGAATCGTAAATTTGCACTTCGTAATCCCACTTCTGACACCAAAATGCATTGTCGAAGCTCCTTCTTTTGTGAAGTTACCTCGGAATTTCGTTTTTGTTTGAGGATCACAGGATATAGGTTTATAATTTTTTGATTAAATAAAACTCGCGATATTTGAGCCATCGAATCACAGTATTATTTATGAGCTCATGTGGGGAAAGCCTTGCGGCATAAAAACCCACTGTAGTGTAATTTATAATTTATGTTTTTTACACGTATTTTCTGCTTCGATATACAGAAGGTAATGCCCGTTTGCCTTGCACCGTCACGATCTCGCGTGTTTATATGGTCGTTTTTCGTATTGTTGTTAAAAAGGTCCTATCTGAGGATCTTGAGCCGTCGCTGTCCTCTTAATAGGATGTTAATTGTCAAGGATAGGAGAATCTAGAGCCGTTGCTGTCCTCTCGATCTCTCTGACAGGAAAAAGAGTTTTTCGTCAATCTCGTCAAATTGAGAGTGTATCGGGGCCTCGGGCTCTACCGTACACGTGTGTCGCCAAAGGGCATCAATTTTCGACTGTCTGCAGGAAAATTCCTGTGCACACGCTTGCCCTTTCGTCAGCGAGGGACCCGATGGTCCACATGTGTTGACATGGGCTATAGAGCGCGGCTATCTAGTGCGCATAAATCGATGGAGGTACTGCGACGTTGCGAGATCGAAACGTTCAAAACCACCTTGACAATGATTCATTACGAATAGAGGGAGGACTAAAATTGATCTATCATATATTCACACATTTCTAGTTTGATTTGGCGATAATAATAATAATAATAATAATAATAATAATAATAATAATAATAATAATAATTTTTTATTTTTTTTTCTACAGGGGTGGAAATGCCTTTACGCACTGTCGGGAGCGATGGTTTGGCTCCCCGTGTGTCGGACTCCTCCGAAGAAACTACCGACTAAAACCTCCCCTGTATCTCCAGACGACCACCCCGGAACCGCGTTAGCATTACTTCGGGGTGGCGCCATCAGTTGTTTTGAACGCCCCTTAGGGCGTTCCTTTCTCCAAAACTCTCCTCTTCCGACGGAGGACAGCTTCTGCGAAGGAAGTGACCTCCGTTCAAGTTTCATCGTCCAGGAGCATAACTCCGATAATATTTTCCGGGGTTATGCTCCCGAACTTTTCCTCCAATGGTGCCCTCCACACGTTCCATTCTTCGCATTCGAAGAATGTGTAGAAGGCATCGTCTCTAGGGGAGATAATAATAATAATAATAATAATTTTTTATTTTTTTCATTTTTATTTTTATTTTTTTCATTTTTATTTTTATTTTTTTCTACAGGGGGGAAATGCCTTTACGCACTGTCGGGAGCGATGGTTTGGCTCCCCGTGTGTCGGACTCCTCCGAAGAAACTACCGACTAAAACCCCCCCCTGTATCTCCAGACGACCACCCCGGAACCGCGTTAGCATTACTTCGAGGTGGCGCCATCAGTTGTTTTGAACGCCCCTTAGGGCGTTTCTTCCTCCAAAACTCTCTTCTTCCGACGGAGGACAGCTTCCGCGAAGGAAGTGACCTCCGTTCAAGTTTCATCGTCCAGGAGCATAACTCCGATAATATTTTCCGGGGTTATGCTCCCGAACTTTTCCTCCAATGGTGCCCTCCACCCATTCCATTCTTCGCATTCGAAGAATGTGTGGAAGGCATCGTCTCTGGGGGATCCGCAGGATATGCAGCACGGGTCCAGCACTTTACCCATTCTGCACAGATAAGACCGGAAATACCCGTGCCTCGTCAGCAATTGTGTGAGGTAATAATTTACCTCACCATAGTGACGGTTGATCCAGGTGTCCAAGCGAGGAATGAGTCTCGCTGTCCACCTGGCCCGCGGATCCTCATCCCATCTCTCTTGCCAGGCCTGCATACTGTGGGATCTGGCAAGCGCTTTTCGTCTCTCCCTCTCTTCCTCATCGGGAAGGTCCTGGTGGACGAATTTCCGCTCCTGGGCGAGGAGGTCAATTGGCATGACCCCGGCTATCACTAGCGCCGCCGGCTCTGAGACCGTGCGGTAAGAGCAGGCGATACGGAGGGCCCCTCTCCGCTGCACTCCGGCCATACGCTTCCGGTATTTTTCAAACCGAAGCGCATCGGCCCAGACTTCGGCGCCGTAGAGCATTATGGACTCGGCAGTGCGTAATAATAATAATAATAATAATAATAATAATAATAATAATAATAATAATAATAATAATAATAATAATAATGATGATGATGATGATGATGATGATGATGATGATGATGATGATGATGATGATGATGATGATGATGATGATGATGATGATGATGATGATGATGATGATGATGATGATGATGATGATATTTGAATATTGTTACAACTAGTAATCAAAATGATTGTTAATCACCAAACAATTATTTTCTCCTCCTAGCGGAAATAGTGAAAACAATTAATCGATACCATTTACGATCGATTAAGATCCATGGATCGACGAAACCACTTATTTACGGGTAAATTATTGACGGATATAACGTCACATGGATCAATTATTATCGACGTATCTAACGTCGCACGGATCAATTATCGGCGGATCAATTATCGACGGATCAATTAACTCACGGATCGATTATCGACGGACCCAACGTCGCACTTATCGTCGAACCACATGTCGCGGATCAAACGTTGCGGATCAATTGACTCCGGTCGAAATATCATGTCACCCACCCTATTTCGGACGGTATGGTTCTCAGAGTAACAGTTGTAAGAGTAAAGTTGCTCCGCTTGAATAGCACAGTGGGGCGCAATAATTAAATATAGATTTTTCGATGATTCTTAAATTTTTACATTTTTGATCCCACCCTATTTTGGACGGTATGGTTCTCAGAGTAAAAGTTCGAAGAATAAAGTTGCTCCGCTTGCATAGCACAACCGGGCACAAGAGAAATAAATTCAGACTTTTCGATTATTTTAAAACTTTTGAATTTTTGACCTCGCTCTATTTTGGACGGTAAAAAATGTTTAGAGGGCAAAGTTACTCTGACTGACTAGCACGATCGGACACAATAAATAAATCTAGACTCTTCAATTTTTAAAATTTTTAAATTTTTGATCCTACTCTATTTTTGACGGTATGGTACTCAGAGTAAAAGTTTGAAGTGTAAAGTTACTCCACTTGGATAGCACAATCAGGTACAATAATTTGATCTAGACTTTTCGATGATTTTTGACATTTTAAATGTTTGACCCCGCCCTATTTTGGACGGTATGGTTCTCAGAGAAAATGTTTAGACAGTAAAGTTGCTTCGCTTGGATAACACAATCGGGCACAAGAAATAAATCTCGTCTTTTCGATGATTTATGAATTTTTGATTTTTCTGACCCCACCCTATTTTGGACGATATTGTACTCAGAGAAAATCTTCAAGGGGCAAAGTTGCTCTGACTGACTAGCAAAGTCAGGCACAATATCAAATCTAGACTTTTCAATGCTTTTTGAATTTTTGATGTTCTGACACACAAAACCGTGTCTGTTTAATTTTTTTAGAGGCGGTTCGAGGTATCGACTTTTTGTTTCCGGCACAAAGTCAGACAAACCGACATCAACTCGGCACAAGACTTTTTTTCAAACAATTCGGACATAGCTAAGTTGATGTTTTTTTTTCAAATTTGATTATGCCAAGAACTTTTGTGCGTACAGGAAATATTTCAACGGCACAATTTTCAGTGAGCTGACGTCCGCTGAGCACAATCATTAGATTCAAACTTCTTCATAATGGCTCAGCTCGCGGAAAAAACGTTTTTTTCAATTTCTCGGTACTTTTATGAGATTTCGATCTATGTTTTGCGGCACAACGTAGCACAAACTGAGCACAACTCAGCACAAGAATCATTTTTAAGAAATCTAAACATGGCTCCGCTCAGTTCATGGACATCATGAATGTTCCTGTCCTGCCCTAAGTCCGGACATTCCTTTTTTTCGAGCTCTTTTTTCAAAACCTTCCCGAACATCTCATACCCCAACACCCACATCAAGCTCCCGAACCTTTTCACCGCGTACTCGGACGCTTTCACCGAGTTATCAAATACCCCAACCCCACACCTCGACATCAGGATCTGCTTGGAGTTATTCATCAGATGCTTGTTTTGAGTGCCCTGCTCTCGTGTTATGTCAAAAATGGGAGTTTTCGCGAACTATCAATAATTTTCGACGTATGACGTGCTGAATTTGATTGAGACTCTCTACTCGTGGAAATAAATTTCAGTGCTACTTCCGAAATCAATCTCGAACACGTCCGCCCCTGTTTTTGAGTCTAACCTTTCGGAAAATTACTCGGGAAATGGGCTTGGAATCACTGTTTAATTTTCAATCGCGTTGATGTCTATAGATTTTTCAGATCTTTCACTGCGATATAATTTACTGTCAACTTTACCACGGGGATCCTGATCGTTATTTTTATCAAATGACGGGGTGATTGGGGGAAGGTCGATCGGAATTAGTTTGTAAATAGTTACCGGATGTTTAATGATTTCAGTGGAGATAATTTTGGATTTTGGAGCCTCTCTAACTACTTCTGTTTCTGCGGGCAATGCCTGTACTCCGTGATAATTTGATTTAGATCTTTGAACAGGATTTAACCTTTTTGGCCACGGATTCGAATATATCGCGTCGAGTTTACGTAATTGATACTTTCGTCCGGCTTGGCGTGTGCTTTTCTTTTTGCGCGGTACTGGGGGGTTGACTCTCATGGAATTTAAGAGGATATCCAGGGTGAATGTCTGGTGAGCGTGCAACCTGACGCAACTCTAGTCTCAACCAGATCTCCGCCGAGGAAGGAGTACGAATATTTGGTGAGCGTGCAACCTGACGCAACTCTTGTGCCAACCAAATTTCGCACAAGGAGAGGTAAACGAATGCTTGGTGAGCGTGCAACCTGACGCAACTCTGGTCCCAACCAAGTTTCCGGCGAGGAAAAAGGAGTACGAATATTTGGTGAGCGTGCAACCTGACGCAACGCTTGTCCCAACCTAATTTCGCACAAAAAGAGGTAAACGAACACTTGGTGAGCGTGCTACCTGACGCAACTCTAGTCCCAACCAAGTTTCTGCACGGAGGGGAGAGTAAAGTAAAGAACACGAATCCTCGGATCAAGTTGCAGATTTACACAACCGTATTGAATCTTGAGGTCAAATAGGTTAAACGAATAGTAGAGAGAGTGGGAGGGTTCTCACTTTGGATTTAATCGTTGGGTAGAAAAATTCCTTAGATTGAACTTGTTTAATTGTTTAAATCTTTTATGAAGTACCGAAAGGGAAAACTCAATTAAACTTCACTCCGTGATTTACGATGAGTCACTGGTTCGTGAGTCTCAAAATTGGTCAATTTGTTATTATACCTTTTCTTGAATTTAATATTTTTTTCCCTTGTCGCGATATTCACTTTATTTTGATTGTACGAATGAAAGGATTGGTACCAATTTTCGAATGACACGATTTCAGCGATGGAATGGAGGAGAGGGGTCGAAAAGCCTTTGTCAAACTTCACGCAGATGAATTTCCCTCCTTTAAATTATTTCAAAGAGATGTTTTAATTAAAGTTGTATGAAATTTGACTCTGTAATACCGCAAGAACAATCCAGATTTAGGATTCACTTGGATAAGATTGAATTTTCTTCTCTTAAATTATTTCAATGAAATTGTTTTATTTAAAGCCTTTTATGGACAATTAAATCACCAACTCCGCAGGGATAATATGAATTTAGGATCACTTGGATAAAGAATGGATTTTCCCTCCGAAAATAATCAACTGACCGGGTTGTAATTGAATTTAATCGATTAATTCGGTTCAAATTTATGATGTTCACTGTGTTCAAATTTTCCCACCTATTCCTCACAATTTCACGAGAAGAGGATGAGCTTATAATAAAACTTCACTTACTAGCTGAGATATTCTCCAAATTTGTAGACGCACCGGCGAGTCGGACGGAAACGATGAAGTTGAATCGGTGGTTAATCAAGGGCGTGGCAGGTTGGCGATGGAGTCAAAGAATTGTCGATGCACAGTTTAATTTTCGAGATCCAAAACTTTATTCGAATTATTGTGAAAAGAAAGAAATGGTTTACAGAAATTCAGTCTTAAATATCGCAATTGATTTTACAATAACTGCGATGTATACGTTATCCAATATTTCGTGGATTGCGCATGTCAAAGTAAAATAAACGAAAATTACTCAACAGAAAATAACAATTAGACAAAGTAAAATGAAGTAGAATAAAACGAGGTCCAACGTCTCTTCCGACTATCTTCCTTCGAAAATCGAGTGAAACGAATTGATTTGGAAAATTCCAGAATCAAAAACGACTTTGTCGAAAAATTTCGCAAGTTCAGCCCAAGAATGGATTCGATGAGTACGATGGGTTTCGTAGTTTCCACGTCAGGAAAAGTCAAAGATGTCTACCGAGAGTCCTTTTTCCGGCCTTTATATACCCGTGATCCAGGCTAACGCATTCGATAAAAGTGGGGATTGATGATAAAGACAGAGGATGCATTTTTCTGACGCAATGCATTTTCGTTTTCTATCTCGTGAGCTTCCCTTGGAAATTGGGGTCATAGCGAGGGCGCTAGCATAGATCACAGGGTGGGCTCTATGCGTGTGGCTGGATCAAGGCGCGTGTGGCTGTATCGCGCCACGCGTAGCTGTATCGCGGCACGTGTGCCCCTATACATGCACACGCTTATGCCGCACGCTTCCTATATTCTTATTCCATATATAATATTACTTTCTTATGAACAATAGTAATTCTAGTATTATAGATATTGTTTCTTGGTTATTTATCATGGACAAAGTTCTTATATTTTTCCTTATAAGTTAAACGGCCCAGTTAGTGACACTTTCAGAGCCGCGGTGTCGGATTTCTGCTATTTATTTATGCGTGATTCAGCCAAACCGAAAATTAAAGGTGTTAACATGTGCAATAAAGGCCCCCGAATGAGATTTACCTATTGTGAAAGTGAAAAAATCAAAATTTATTAATAAAATCATTGTTTTAATAGCGCGTTCCTGTTACCGGGGTTCCTGACACTGAAGCCACGCCCATGTCCAAGTTTGTGACCCCTGCGTTGTACCGATTTATGATACTCGTGGCGCAGTTTATGATACCTGCGCGTCACCAGTTACTGACACTAACCTTCAAAAATTTTCACAAATGATAATAGTTTCATTAGTGTATATTTTTTTCCGTTTCTTCCGTTCATAAAAACTAATATTCTTTTCTTTAAATTGTTTTTTCACAGTAAATTAAAATAAATAAGCAAAGAAAATTGTTCGATGCAACAGGTGACAAATCGAAACTCAACAACAGGGGCACAACCTCAATTATATGACCCAGTTATTGACACTGCGAATTAAAACAAATATGTAACCAAAAGTTGAATTATTTCTTGTCTGGTTTACAGTCTGGTTCCTGCTGAAGATGTTGATATCATTTTTATGTCGTTTTATATTTACTTGCATGACGAACAAATCTCACAATATGTCGCCCGTCGTAGCTTGTGGGTTTCGTCTAGGACGGCCGCTGCGGAGCCACTGAGACGCGTGTCGTACTATTCACTGGTCCATTTCTATTTTTAATATTTAATTCTAAAATGTGTATCTCTCC
Organism: Alloplasta piceator; assembly: GCA_946863875.1. Lineage (NCBI taxonomy): Eukaryota > Metazoa > Arthropoda > Insecta > Hymenoptera > Ichneumonidae > Alloplasta > Alloplasta piceator. The sequence continues at coordinate 29,575,458 of OX333079.1, read as the reverse complement.
AATGATTGAAAGTAAAAAATACTCTTTAATTAGCCGGTAATTGGATTATCATTCGACAAAAACTGCATTGATGGAAATCAAAATTGCGCCGCTGGTGTCACAATCTGGGACAGTGTCAGTAACTGGGCCGTTTACCTTAGTTATCGTATTGCGCATTTGTTGCAATTACTTTTTCTTTCTTATAGCTTATTGTTTGTTTGATTATTATTGAATTAAAAATTGTTGTTTTTGACATGAGCATCAGAATAGTAAATCTAGATAAATTAAATATTTGTGCGATATTTTTGTGGATTAACATTACAATCTAAATTGTTATAAATAATTGGTGGACGGTTTTTTTTGTGGATTCTGAATTGTTTAGTGTTCAAGTTTTTATGATTAAAATTGATCCTGCGATTGGAACATTATTTTTCTTACTTTTCATACTTTTATATTTTTCCCTTTTGGGTGTGGTCGCATAGGCTTCTTGTGTGAGTCCACGAGAAAAAGGGGAGGTTGGGAGATACGGCGCATGACTAGGAAAAAACTCGACTCTTATTTGCGTCCTCTTTTCTTCCGAAAGAGAGATTTATTGGATAGATAAAAAGGGTAAGGCTAGAATAGAAGGTGGAGAGTGGGGAGGCATTCAAACGGTCTCCGGGTAGCGACGAGAGCCGAGCTCCTCGTCTTGCCGCGCAAGCTCCGTGGATCGTCGAAAGCGGGGACGGGTCTATGTAAATGAGCTTTGCTTCTGCTCGTGAACTGCTTTTTCCTTTCTTCCTAGATTTTAACATAGTAAAATAATATTTCGAGTTTTTGAGTTATTTGAGTTGAATAATATAAATTTTTGATTGTTTCTTCCGGAGTTTGATTATTGAATTGAGCAGTACCTGAATTCGATGCATAATTTTATTTTGCAATAGGTTTTTTGAAGGGTCAATTCCTCGAAATATTATTTAATATTGCGTAACGATTTTCTCACTTAAGAGGAATAATTTTGAATGAAAAGATTGTATTCAAATGCTTTTGTAGTTAAATCCATCTGACTTATTATTTAATTTGGATCTCGTTCTTAATTTTAATCTTTATCATCAATTATTTATTAAAAAAGATATAAATATATTTTCAACTATTTTATTTGTTTATTCAACTGTTATAATATTTCATTTTATTTAATTCTTATTTAATTCCATTTGTTTATTTTGTTTTGTTTCGTTAATTTCATTGCGAATTCGTCCTGAAAGTTCGATACCTAATTAAGGCTTACGAGGAGAACACCAGAAGTGCCATAACCCTATTTACCTGGGACTTTGCTCAGTGAAAGAGAGGTGAAAATAAGCGAACACGTGTCTCGGCTTATGCTCGGACACTCAACCGTTTCCGAGAAAATGACGGTCAAAGTTTTCGACGTTCCTTAGATGCTTGTCAGCGCGCGTCGAGTTGTACCGAAGCGGCGGCGCAGCGGCTAGCGTCTCGGCATCACACTTTTGCGTCCCGTGTTCAAACACGATATTAATTTTTTTTTCTTACATTTATGCATGTCCGCAGAAGATTACTTCGCGAATGTTTCTTGCCAATTTACAGGATAGAGGGCGTAATAATAATTGGAAAATTTCAACTGGGTTTCATAATGAGTTTTGTGTATTTATGATATTATAAAATATATAATATTTGTGTGAATGGTTTTCAGGAACTACCACCCTTTCAGATTCACATATTCCTATATTTCGTTTCTATAACAATTTCCTTATACTCATTTATATATATTCTCATATTCTTATATTTAATTCTTATGAAGAGACATGAATTCTTACATTTTATTCTCATATTAATTCTTATATTAATTCTTATATTTCCATCCTGATATCAATTCTGATTCCTGTATCTATCTATTCGATTTCTGTATCCGTCTCAATTGACTGGAATTGGGTGCATTCCTTTGGGTGATAACGATCATAGAAATATTCGAAACATGAATATTCTGAACACCAAGAACATCTTGCAACGGCAGGTTTGCCACAGTTACACTTCCTGGTGTGAGTTCCATTAGGGAAACAAACATCGTTGACATTGTTGAAGATATCACGCGTGGGCAATAATTTTGAGGCAGACCACGCATAACGAATCATTTTTTCGAAGACTGGTGCCTGCAATTGATTATGAACCAATGCGTGGATTGTTATTGCGTCACGTCTAGAAGTGATATCCCTTTGCTGGGCGATGAGTGTAGAGCAATTCTGCAGTTTCCGTATGAAGTTTTTTATTTCGCGGTAAAAGTATACGTCACAGGGTTGACAGAGCGGCGTACACTTCGGAGGAATTACTTTCAACGAACAGGTTGGTATTCCGTTTTCATCCACGAATTTTTCGTCGTATAACGAAGGATCACTCTGTCCACCCCATGAGTCAATTATAAACAAGAATGGCTCCGTTTCAACCTATGGTTTTATAACTTCATCCAAAAACTGACCATATGTTTCTTTTATGAGTTTCCAAAATTGCATCATGACATGAAAGTCTTGCGTGAATTCATTCACAGAAAAAATATATTGATTTAAATTTACCTTCAATTCTACTGGAACTTCATCTATTTCTGGCTCATCATCACTTTCTTGTGGTGAAGTGGAAGGCTCCTCTTCGACGATTGCTTTTGCAGTCTGCCCTTCACCTGCTTCCCCTGCAGTTTCCCCGGCAGCTTCTTCTGCAGTCAATAGTTCCGTTTCTTCGGTGAACTCTCCACCGTTTATAAGATCGATGATTTTTTCCGCCATTTCTTCACCCAAGATTTTCGATCGGTCCGATTTTCTTGTGAACGTTTCATTAATGATATTAAATTTCTCTAATAGTTCAATACAATAGTACACTGCGGAGGTTATTTCTTCTCTAGTTTCAGGGCTCGAAGTTTCACTCTCGTTCACAATATCCACAGATTCGTCCTGAAGATCACCTTGCAAAGTCCCTGGTACAGGCTCGTCTTCGTTATTTTTTCGTTTCAATTTTGCTGGAGGCTCCATGTATGTTCACTTCGAGAACTAACTTGGGAATGATGTGTTTGCCTTACTGATCCCTTCGAGGACACGAAAACCGCTGGGCAGGTCAGGATCAGTTGAATAGAAGACCCTCCTTGCAGCTGCAGGTATAAAAAAGTATACTTGCCCGACCGAACCTCAATTCTTGGGAAAAAGTACGCCATCCACCAATATTATTAACAAGACACACTGCAGGAATTGGACCGTGAATAATTTTAAAGATTTGCTCGTTCGATTTTATTTAATTATTAAAAAAAAATTTATTGATGTACCAGACACAAAATTAATCGACGAAAAAAGACAGGGTTATTTCGAAATACATTGACAAAAAACATTCGCGAAGTAATCTTCTACGGACATGCATAAATGTGAGGAAAAAAAAATTATAATATCGGGTTTGAACACGGGACGCAAAAGTGTGATGCCGTGTTGCTAGCCGCTGCGCCGCCGCTTCGGTACAACTCGACGCGCGCTGACAAGCATCTAAGGAACGTCGAAAACTTTAACCGTCATTTTCTCGGAAACGGTCGAGTGTCCGAGCATAAGCCGAGATACGTATTCGCTTATTTTCACCTCTCTTTCACTGAGCGAAGTCCCAGGTAAATAGATTTATGGCACTTCTGGTGTTCTCCTCGTTAATTAATAATTTTTAAATTTTATTTCAATATTGGATAGGAAAATCCATCGTTATTTAGAGCCATTCCGTTCGTTTTCGTTTTGAATCTAGTATCAATAGATGCATATATGTATATGCATTCTCTTGTATGTATTTGTTCTTTAAGAACGGCAGAGTGAGATACCACGTGCCTTATTACTTCTTTTTATAATGGTTAGAGCGTTATCAGATCCAAGGATCTATAGCTCGGGTCGATAGGCCGGTATAGGGTATATTAGTTAGAAAGGCGACGTTAGAGTGTTTGACCCATTAGATAGTGTAACGAGCCTATGTTTTTTGTAGGGATCTTTGCCTGTTCCTTCCGTACTGCCCGATTTTACCGATAGCCACTTTCTTGAGATTTTCAGTCAGTAATATTGTAATAAATTGATTTATTTCCGAGTTAATTTTCTCTTAAATTCGAATTGTATTTTCATTTATTAGGGCTCTCCGAGTGTGTCGAATATCCACCTCCTTGATATACTCCTTATCTCTCTCTTATCTTATGAATACATCAGACGGTCGATCCGTAACATTATTATTTCCAACAGAATATTATGTTGCGATAGATTCCATTCACACATCCAAACGATACACGCTTAATTCTCACCTTCCATGAGAGGCTGATATACACGCACACCTTATCCCGCACGATCACAATGATTCCGCAAATCGACATACATTTACTGAAATCTATTGAACTGTGGTGACGAAATAATAGACGGTGAGTCACTAACCAGTTTCCGACAATTCTTGAATAATATAATTCTATATTGGCACGCAACTTATCTCAAGCATGTGCGGGGTGGGTTCAAACGCCGCCCCCCTCGTCTCGTTCGAATTACCGGTCCGTGTGGATTCTCTCCGCGTTTCGATTTTTTTTCTTCAATAGTCCCAATTTGGAGACTCGGCATAGATTTAATGTCCGAGGATCCCGATGCTTATCGAGGAGATGATTTGGAGTACGGTTATAGAAAGGGCCCAGCCTTCCTTCTCTAATGGACGAACATGGCATGCTTTAATACGAAACTGGCGGACCACATGGTACACACTGTGCATAATTAATAAACTTCACACTCTCATACCTGCATATAATTCTTGGCGGAGTGAACACGCTTATGATAAATAATCGAAGTTCGTCTCGACGATTTTATTCGTGAGGAGCGCACTTTGTCGCGACTCTCCTTTAGAGATATATGACAAATTTCACGCGTGAGAGACGGTTACGACGTCGATATAGCATACACATATATATATATAGAATTCCGCGAGGAAATGATTAGTACAAGTTACATGGAATATATCTCGACAACGTGCCGTGGACGACTGGGGCGAGAAAAGGAATTCACGCCGAATCATCGACCGCTGATTGATTACAAAAATTAGACTAGAGAGACATAAGTTGGGTCCCTTTCGTAACACTCAGTATACATCACAGAGGGCACTATACCATTTCATGAAACACCCGCGTTATCTTGAATATTTAATATTACAATCATCCCCCTTTAGTCGAAGGGTGTCTGGTCCCTGTTAAGGGCTGACATCATTCGGCTAAATCATATTATATTGACTTTGCTTACAGAACAACGTCACTTGAGAAACCCGGAAGATCTGAGCTATTATCATGTATATTACGTCTGCCCCGCGGGTTCATAATGGGGACGGAGGCTAGCACGATTGTATATCCCTTTTATGTTATGATCAGTATCACGACTCACTAAACGAAATGCATTATTCCCGAACGACTCGATTATACGATAGGGGCCCACACATAAGTGAAAGAATTTCGTGGTCACTCCATCAGAGGCGTTCGAAGGATATGGCTGACGTAGCAATACGAGATCACCTATTTCTAACGGGATAACTGATGTTTTTGCCTGTGATTTCTTTCGAGCTTCAAACTGTCGGAGGATACGATCGTTCGCTAATATAATCATCCGTTTATATGCAATATCTGCACTTTTCGGGAATTCTATGATTTTCTCATTTGCTTTCGGGGTCGTGACCCTGTCTGCAGCTCATAGGGGGTAAACCCGGTACTCGAATGTGTCGTTAAATTTAATAAAGACTCAACCTTTCCTACGTAACGCCCCCACCCAGTATGGGCGTCGGAGCACAGCGTACGAAATAAACGTCCGAGTTCTCTCATGACTCTTTCGGTAGGATTGCTCTGGGGATGTCTGATCGAGCTAAAGCGGACCTTGATACCAAGCTGCACGAGAGTATTAATCCATAACGGAGATGTAAATTGGGTCTCGTTAGCAGCCAGGATAGCTTGCGGTCTTCCATATGTTATAAAATAATCATCCACTAATTTTTTTAAGACGATTCTCGTGGTCGCCCTACGTAGAGCATATAATCTGACATATTTGGTGAAAGCGTCAAGTACCACGAAAAGATATTAGACACCTGCAACAGATCGAGGCAACGGTCCCTAGAAGTCGACGGTAAGTAATTGTTTCGGACCGGTGACCTTTACCATATGATATTCACCTTGCATCGTATAATTAACGGCTTTAACTCGCTGACAGAGGTCACAGGTACACACGTAAGCGGAGATATCACGAGCCATCTTATCCCAATAAAAAAAAGTTCGCACGTGTAACAGGGTTTTTGTCGCGCCAGGGTGACCCAACTGAGCGTGAACAAACTCGATCAACGGTAGCACCGTGACTTTTAGGAGCGCCAATAGCCAGCGCTCCGTAGACGGATAATATCGAAACAGAACCTCAGCGTGGAGTCCGTAATGGGGAGTCGAAATACCTCGTCGAAGTTCTTCGATAATTTTTGATAATCTCTCGTCTTGTAACTGAGATTGCTGGATACCCTTAAAACCGTTTTCAAGCTCCTCTGACATCTCAGATTTTTCTTTTACCAATTTTGCCATCATGGCATGGTCGGACGAGTTAGGAGATACCAACGGTAAGTCGGATAACACTGTAGCGACCATCAATGATCTCTGCTCATTGTCCTCAAAACGTTGCGAGGGATTTCGACTGAAAAAATCTGCTATTACATTGTCGCGACCGGCACAATGAGACACGGTGAATGAATACTGCTGCAAGGTGATGCTCCATCGTTTGAGACGTGGAGTGTGGTATAAAGTCCGGTTCAAAAAACTCAATCCCTTATGATCGGTTACGATCTCAAATTTTCGTCCTACGAGGTACGATCGACACTTTGTAACCGAGTAAATTATAGCCAACAGCTCCTTTTCCGACGTTCCATAATTTTTTTCTGCTACGTTGAGACATCGGCTAACGAGAGAAATGATACGGGGATTATCATCACCATCTAATTGATACAGGATTCCACTGATCCCCCGGTCAGAGGCATCGGTCTGTAATTTAAACAGACGATCAGGAATGAAATGATGCAACATCACTGCGTTAGCGAAGTTATTTTTTAATTTTCCAAAAGCGTCAGAATGCGAGGGAGTCCAAACCCATTCAGATTTCGACCCTAACAACGACCGGAATGGGTCAAGATAATTCGAATGCTGAATACAGAATTGGCGGTAGTATGTACATACACCAATGAAAGATTGCAGTTGTTTCCTATTTCGGGGTTCCGCGAAATTGCGTATCACTTCTAGCTTATCAGGCGCAGGACGCAAACCATCAACAGAAAGAATAAACCTCAAAAATTTAACCGAAGTTTTACAAAAGAACGATTTATCGAGCCTCAAGGTGAAATTTTGTTCCTGCAGTTTCGAGAAAATACGCTGAAGGTGATTGATATGTTGGGCAAATGATTTTGACGTTATTAACAGATCATCAATATATACTGTCAGGAAATCATCGAATTCTCGACCAAAAACATGACTAATCGCCCGAATAAATCCGCTTCCCGCTGTCTTCAACCCAAACGGAATGCGACAAAACTGATAGAGAGTAGTTCCGTAGAGAAAGGCGGTGTACTGGCGAGACGATTCGTGTAAGGGAATTTGCCAATATCCATTGGCCAAGTCGGAGGTAGTAATAAGCTGAATTCCGTGATATTTTTGGACAATCTCTTGAATAAGCGGGGGGGTTTTATTGTCAGCGTCAATAATATCATTTATGAACCGTGCGTCGAGGCAAATCCTCAGCCGACCATCTTTCTTTTGAACTATCCGAAGCGGGTTACAGTAAGCGCTATTTGACCGCTCAATGATTCCGGTGTTCAGCATGTCTTCAAGTTCTTTCTCTACCGCAGGACGTAAAGACAGTGGCACGGGGTACGATCGACGCACCACGGTTTTCGTGGTGGTCAATCGAATGCGGTGCTCGTACGACCCGGCGCCGACATATTTAATCGTGAACAACCGTTGATATTTGATGACAGTCTGATATAATAATTCTTGTTCTTGCGCGCATAAAGTAGAGATATCCTGAGTTAAACTACGGACGTCCGCAAAGAAACTCTGATCCTCTTCTTCCAAATATAACTTACATAGCGTTCTGTTAGCAGGTAAACTCGCTTTGGGGTCAAATAGATCATCCGAGTCAGATTCGATTTCCGCCGACATCGACCCGAAGTTCTCTAAAGATATTATGGTCTCCGAGACGAGAGTTGAATCGGACGTTATATTAAACGCAGGTATGCCTAAATGATCGTTGACGATCACTGAAGTCGAATAACCGGCCCCTGTCTCACCTTCAGGGCGTTCTTTGGTGCCGCCTGTTGAGGTGTGGACATTTGCGCTATCTTGGTGGTTCTCGACTTCTGTCAGATTTTGTATGATAGGGAGATTACACATTGTTTTCGTCATTGGCAACTTATCCGGCGCTTCATCCCCCATTCCCAGTTCCCTTTCGAGCCTTTTGACCGGAGAGGTCGTACTGATGTCTGAAAAGGTCCTACTAAATGACGATTCGCGAGAAAGATTAGTCTCATGATTCACGATAAAATTTTCCTGACCCGACTCCTTATTCGTACTTGATCTAATAACATGAACGTACGTGACATCGTCTTCTTTGGATGATACTACTTTATCAGTCTGTATACGATCAAAGAGAACCACTTCCGATGGGACCGGGTATCCCCGGGCAGTCAGGGTATGAATATCATAATTCAGAATAGCCTGATTCTCGTGGAACCAATCATTCCCTAGAATCGCGGCCGACGATAGATAAGGGATAACCAGCAAAGTGGTCTTTAAACTCAACTGTCCAATCGTATATTCCAAAAGGGCTTGTTTCTTGACTTTCGTAGGTTTTTTACCCACAGCAGTGGTGATCACCACGTTATTAATTGGTAACTCGCTGATTTTATAATGGGTTTTCAAATACACGTAAAGGTCTTCAGACACACAGGTCACCTGGCCGCCGGTATCGGAAAGAACGGTCACAGGGATAGCAAACGTGTGAACGATTAAATGTGGGCACTTTCGGAATGGGCGGGAGCAGGTACCGGTTGGTGGAGCATCTAGAATCTCGGAGTTGAGTTCCTCCAGAATGTCGAAAGGGCTGGAATGCGTTTGCTGACCGATGTTCAACGCGCCCATAATTAGTTTAAATTACCTGGAGAGGATTGCCCATTATCCATTCCCTGAATCGGAGGAGGAGGCACCGAGAACTGTGACGGTGGAATAAAAGGTTGAGATTCATTAGGGAGTATACTAGGCTCATCCGGCTGATTTGATACCGATTCTACTCCTATAAGAGACGAATTATAGGGGGCGTTCGGGGATCGATTCTGTGGATGATGTCCACTAGATGGTCTCCGCGGGATAGTACCGCTGTTTCCGCCGTAAGGGGTATCAGGTAGTTTTTTCACCCCCCGATTGTCAGTATTCTGATTAAGATATCCCCCATTTCCCGCGGGGGAAGCTCGCTTTGATTTTTCTCGCTCCTCATTCGCCATATCGAGTAAAGATAGTGCCTGCGAGACGGCGTTTATCTTGTGAAAGTCGGTGTTTACCATCGCCTCCCTCACTCGAATGGGTAATTGCTGTATAATCGAATAATTGATCTCGTATTGCTCTAGCGGGGGTGAGATATACTGGGCTTCAGTTATTTGTTTAAGAAAATATCCTTGCAAAGATCCCAAAGAAGGGGAGTATTTCTTATTCATCCATTGACTCTTCAAACGTACGCGAATGGGGATAGAATAGAACTCTTCCAGAAAAGCTGTACGAAACGCGGGATATGTATTGCAAATAGTACGATTAGCATTTAGCCAGATGAGTGCCATACCCTCCAATGCACTCTCCACCACGAATATCTTCGCCTCTAATTCCACCTTTTTTATCACGAAGTATTTTTCGATTTTTTCCAGAAACTCTTTTGGATTCATCTCGGATTCATTACTGAATTTAGGTAGACGAATATCCAAGTTTACTGAATTGAAACCGCGTATGAGCCCGCCGAGCATACCTGCATCGTCCTGAGACATTGACTGGCGACCTCTAGCGGTGGACTGTAGCTGTGCTATTGTCCGTTGTTGTCGCTCGTTAATTTCAGTTAGTTGTTTTATAGTGTCCGAGTTTGCGGTACTCTCCGACAACTCTCTTCGAAGTTTCTCAAGCTCCGTCCGCAATGGCCTCACGCTCGCGTTGCAACTTCTCCTCAGCCTCAGACATATCTGTGAAATCGTTAAATTGCTTATGAACATTTTCAAAACTGGTTAACGAGCTTAATTGCGGCGTGATATTTATTGGCTTATCGATCCGTGCCTCGTCTGCAAGAGTATCATCGATGTCATACGATTGATTTAAATTACGAGGCACGAGTCGAGTTATTTTATTCAATCTCTCCCGGTTATGCTTTACGGTACTAAATTCTGCACTACGCGAACCAGTTGGATCATGTTTTGATTTTTTGTTTTGCGGGGTGTGTTTTACCGACATGTGGAACTTAAATAGTGACTTCGCACGAATTTACCGATAAAGTTTTGTTCAATTCAAATCTTATGTCCGAGAAGACAATGAATCTTTTTAAATTACTACGTAACGCGTACGCGTGGATATTCAATCAACAATGACTCGGGCCCCCCGTCGGGCGCCATTTGTAATAAATTGATTTATTTCCGAGTTAATTTTCTCTTGAATTTGAATTGTATTTTTATTTATTAGGGCTCTCCGAGTGTGTCGAATATCCACCTCCTTGATATACTCCTTATCTCTCTCTTATCTTATGAATACATCAGACGGTCGATCCCTAACATTATTATTTCCAACGGAATATTATGTTGCGATAGATTCCATTCACACATCCAAACGATACACGCTTAATTCTCACCTTCCATGAGAGGCTGATATACACGCACACCTTATCCCGCACGATCACAATGATTCCGCAAATCGACATACATTTACTGAAATCTATTGAACTGTGGTGACGAAATAATAGACGGTGAGTCACTAACCAGTTTCCGACAATTCTTGAATAATATAATTCTATATTGGCACGCAACTTATCTCAAGCATGTGCGGGGTGGGTTCAGACGCCGCCGCCCTCGTCTCGTTCGAATCACCGGTCCGTGTGGATTCTCTCCGCGTTTCGATTTTTTTTTCTTTAATAGTCCCAATCTGGAGACTTGGCATAGATTTAATGTCCGAGGATCCCGATGCTTATCGAGGAGATGATTTGGAGTACGGTTATACAAAGGGCCCAGCCGTCCTTTTCTAATGGACGAACATGGCATGCTTTAATACGAAACTGGCGGACCACATGGTACACACTGTGCATAATTAATAAACTTCACACTCTCATACCTGCATATAATTCTTGGCGGAGTAAACACGCTTATGATAAATAATCGAAGTTCGTCTCGACGATTTTATTCGTGAGGAGCGCACTTTGTCGCGACTCTCTCCTTTAGAGATATATGACAAATTTCACGCGTGAGAGATGGTTACGACGTCGATATAGCATACACATATACATATTTATAATTCCGCGAGGAAATGAGTAGTACAATTTACATAGAATATATCTCGACAACGTGCCGTGGACGACTGGGGCGAGAAAAGGAATTCACGCCGAATCATCGACCGCTGATTGATTACAAAAATTAGACTAGAGAGACATAATTCGGGTCCCTTTCGTAACACTCAGTATACCTCACAGAGGGCACCATACCATTTCATGAAACACCCGCGTTATCTTGAATATTTAATATTACAATATGAATTTCTATTTTTTATCATTAAATTGAATGGAATACCATCGGAAACGACGAACCTTCCTCTCGCAAATCTTCAAGATTTTTAATCATGTTTTTGGTGGAGATTTCGTTAAATAATCAAATTTATAGACGTTACGTCAGGACGTAACACTCAGCCCCATTCCAGATCTATCAAGTCATGAAGACTACCTCAAACCTATCTCACTCCCCGAAAACTACCAGTCCCTTGGTATCGTCTTGCCACCTCCCCCGCTCGAGTTTCAGATTCTTATAGAGTTTATTAGTCCAGATTTTGAGTTATTATCATATTCCGATTACAAGACAAGTTAAGTAAGATAAAGTCTAGTCAATCCCCTCAGCATAGAAACCCTTTTGTACCAGCCATATTTTGCGAAAATGACTTCGGAGTATTTTTAGGACCAGTCATATTTTACGAAAATGACTTTGGAGAATTAATATTAGAGACAATCGCCTCTTCAGTTTAAGAATATTTTTGAGTATCCCCAAAAATTGAGGTAATCGAGATAATTGAAATATTTGAGATAATTGAGATAATTGAGAAAGCCCATTGCGATGATATTTGAGAAAACCTTTTGCGAAATGACAAACCCCTTTTGAGTTGAGAATAATTTTGAGTATCCCTCCAAAATTGAGATTATTGAAATTATTGAGATTATTGAGATTATCGAGAACCGATATTTGAAAAATCTTATTGTGAAAAAGATGATTGAGAAAACCCTTTGCGAAAATGCCCATTGAGATTATTGAGATAGCCCATTTGGAAAATGACCACCCTTTGTGAAATATATTCCGTTGTGCTTATATCTCGTAAATTAAGATCATGAAAATGTTTGGAGCCTCCCCTTAATTCCCCATGGCTTGTTGTAGCCTTTCCCATTGAAAGAGAGCATCTAGAGGTACTTCTAGGTCACATAATTCCTTCAAAAACCCCTAACCGTTGAGATACCCCCTTCAATGCGAGACTGAATCATAAAAGGAGATCGTAATCCTCAAAACCTGGAACTTTTCCCAAATCCTGTAATAAAGACAGCGACGTGTTAAGTCATCATTCCTGTGATAACAGAAGAATAATTTTTGGCCACGTCGTTTGAGCAATGCGGTTGAGTATTAAAAATATTCCAAAGAGTAAAGTAAATGGGGAATAATCATAAGAAAACCAAATAGAGAAAAACAAGTATTATTTAGATTTATTTGGAGTCAGACGAAAGTTCTGAAGACGAACTTCCCTCTTGGCAGGGGGGAGTTGTGACGAAAAGTAACTAAATAATATACGGCGGTCTCGGAATCCGCCGCGACACCGAAAACAAAACTGAAATTATTAGATATAATTGATTTAATTATAAGATTTTAAGATCACCGAAAAAACGCCTTTTTATTCCTAAGAAATTTCACGAACTATTACCCTTTTTCCAGCAAACATTCCCTCATCCTAACCTTCAAAATTGTCTCAACAAAATCTTGAGCATCGCCGAACTATAGTAAAAAGAAAAAGAAAAGCAGAAATCCTCCATTCAGCGAGCAATCTGCGATCAAAGCTTCCAGAGGACATTGTGACCTTGAGACGATTTTTCGAGTCCAATTATCCAAGGAAAACACCCACCAATCGAGCACAATTATTGAGAAGAAACATCGGGACTCAAAACTACATTTTCCGCGGTGACGTCCCGATCAAAACGGTGACTGAACTTCGGGAATAAATTCAGAAAAATTTCAGCGAGTATCAGCTGAGATTCTCATCGCGAAAGAGAGAGAGACAGATGATCGCCGGCAAGCGAGAAGCTCCGGCATAAAGGCAAGAGGCAGCAGCACTGGATGGCGCTTGCATCGAGCTCTGCGCGGTGACACGGAGAACTACAAAACATTTTCCCTTCCTGATTCCCCTCACCGCGAAACGCGACATCGAGAAGACGACGTTCCCCTTTCCCATACCCCTCTCACCCATCGACTTGCTTATTGAGCTCGATCGCGGCCATCTTGGCCTCATTCCGAGACAGCGTACGAGCGAGCGTAGACGTGCGTTTCAGTTTGATTTTTGCGTCCCTTGTAAATAGTAGAATTGAGAATTGAGATTGTGATATTTCGACAAAGAAACGATCCGAGAAAAGCGAGGAGAAACCTTGCGTCGAGAAACACAGAATTTGTGAGTTTGAAAACCTTCATTATTTCCCTGATAATATTGTCAGGGAAATAATGAAGTGTCGTGGCGTACGCGTGAATAGAGTCTTCCCCCCCCCCCCCCCCCGCTTTTTGGTGAATGGACCGTTCCATCTTTTCGAGATTTTGTATTTTGCGTTGTAGAATTTAAGTCGCAGTAATAATTAAGAGGTCGTAGCGTCGACGAAGCCCCGAGTATTTAGCCCTGAGATTATTTAAAATTTGAGATTTGAGATATTGAGAACAATAATTTTGGAGAGTCTTCCTTCCCCCCCTTTTTTTGGACTGTTCCATTGTACTTTTGCGTCGCACATTTCGTGTGAGTTTTCGCCGATGATTATTGAGATTAGCTGATTTTTGTTTTGTGTAAAATACGATTGGTTGCTGGACCAAGAAATAAATAACTAGCTGGTGCCCATTTAATAAACGATAATTTAATTTAGTTTTTTATGTGTAATTATTTGATTTATTTTGCGATTCCCCTTACAGTTTAAACAATTAAATAATAACTTTTGGGCAATATTATTATTGATAAATGTTGATTGTTTTTCCGTGTACGTATATATTTTTCCGGCCTATGTTTGATAAATATGATATACACATCAGAATATTATGAGTAGTTGATAGTGTATTGATTAGAGTGTCAGTATTAGGTCACTAGGTAGGCTAGATAGGTAGGTAGGTTTCAAATTCCAGACTGGGCTCGTAATTGTTCTTTGGTCCGCGTATATACAAGGAAAAGTAATCAGTCAAAAAAATTGTTTAATTTTCGAAAGATCTTTTTTTATATTTAATTCATGGTCAAATCGAAGATACGTGTTGAAGATAAGGGTCGAGGGTTCGATCCCGCTTACAAATTTTTTTTTTATTCTCCGATATTATGTGATGCTTAAAAATCATCAAACATTAATCAAAAACATTTTTTCATCAAAATTATAAACCAAAATATATATTTCGGATAAAATTAATAAACATGGGATATTTTGCGTGCCCAACGCTTGGCCAACGCTCGTCCGCTGCCACTGGCCGAATAATTTATTTCGACGATAAGCCGATATTCGGCCGAAACTCGACCAATGTTGGTTCGAATCTTGGCCAATGTCGGCTTGACGATGGCGTTACAAGACCCTGCGATACTCAATAGTGATCTACGGGCCAACGTTGGCTTCCAACGCTGGGCCGAAGATAGAAACCGACATTCGCCCGGATGGCTCTTAGCCATCCGTCGCCCAAAGTTGGCAGCCAACTGTCGACCAACGATGAGCAACCGGAGGTGCAATACTGGGCCAGCATTGGCCCATTCGTGTATTTTTTCCTGGGTGTCGTCGCGCTTCGCGCTCCGTATTCTCGATTCGGTATGGAAATACTATATCGTTTTCATGTTGCTGTACATTGTTTTTGATAATATTGAGTCGCATGTTTCTTCCTTCATAGGGGCAACTGTTCATAAAGTTGGTGATCGAGATTCAAGGATTATATTAGTAGGCACTCACAACTTAAGAATATAAGGATTGTTTTTGTGATATATTTTGAATGTTGGTTAACATGTCCATTGAGGACGTTTCAATAGGCACTCACACCGTAATTTGAACTCTTTAATTTATTGTGAACATCGAGTAGTCGGATAAATTGAATTAATCATTATTAAAAAGACAGATTTGAAATCAATATAAGATGAAAGTATCTAAACAATCATATCATTTAAATGATAGATTATATTAACAGAATTGTTAAAATATTGGGCAGTAAAAAACGCTGTAGGTTATAAATAAATGGGTATCACGTCTAATTATCACAAGTAAGTGATGACATTTGTGAAATCAACACACAATTTCAACACTATTGATTTCAAAATATGCCATTTCAACATTCTATAATTGATTTCAACATTCGAAATTTCAACACGCCGAAATATTAACATAGTGTTGAGTAGAATTTCTTTCTTGAAGGAATTTAGCTACTAGAATGAATATCCCCATTGCGGAGTTTTTGTTGCTTTTTTTGGGTTTGATAAAAAGAAAGAAATTGAATTCGGCTACGAGAATAGATATCCCCGTTGCAGAGTTTATGTCGTTTTTTCGGGTTTGATAAAAAAAAAATTTCATTTAGCTACTAGAATAGATATCCCCGTTCCAGAGTTTCTGTCGTTTTTTTGGGTTCGATAATAAAAATTGAATTTAGCCACTAGAATAGATATCCCCGTTGCAAAGTTTCTATCGTTTTTTTGGGTTTGATAAAAAAAAAGAAATTTAATAAAGCAACTAGAATAAATAACCCCGTTGCAGAGTTTCTGTCGTTTTTTTGGGTTTGATAAAAAAAACAGAAATTGAATTTAGCTACTAGAATAGATATCCCCGTTGCAGATCTTCTATCGTTTTTTAGGATGGGTTGGATATGTGTTTAATTTCGTTGTGTCGAATCTATACGTGTGTTGATTCTACGTGTGTTGATTAGTATATATGTTGATTCGATGTGTGTCGATTGTAATATCTGTTGACATAAATTATGTTGAATGTGTGCGTGTTGAATTGGCGTGTTGAATTTGTCATGGGATAATTAGATATGTACTTGAATCAATGCTCACGAGGAGAACACCAGAAGTGCCATAAACCTATTTACCTGGGACTTCGATCAGTGAAAGAGAGGTGAAAATAAGCGAATACGTGTCTCGGCTTATGCTCGGACACTCAACCGTTTCCGAGAAAATGACGGTCAAAGTTTTTGACGTTCCTTAGATGCTTGTCAGCGCGCGTCGAGTTGTACCGAAGCGGCGGCGCAGTGGCTAGCGTCTCGGCATCACACTTTTGCGTCCCGTGTTCAACCCCGATATTATAATTTTTTTTTCTTACATTTATGCATGTCCGTAGAAGATTACTTCGCGAATGTTTTTTGTCAATGTATTTCGAAATAACCCTGTCTTTTTTCATCGATTAATTTTGTGTCTGGTACATCAATAATTTTTTTTTTAATAATTAAATAAAATTAAACGAGCAAATCTTTAAAATTATTCACGGTCAAATTCCTGCAGTGTGTCTTGTTAATAATATTGGTAGATGGCGTACTTTTTCCCAAGAATTGAGGTTCGGTCGGGCAAGTATACTCTTTTATACCTGCAGCTGCAAGGAGGGTCTTCTATTCAACTGATCCTGACCTGCCCAGCTGTTTTCGTGTCCTCGAGGGGATCAGTAAGGCAAACGCATCATTCCCAAGTTAGTTCTCGAATCGAACAGACATGGAGCCTCCAGCAAAATTAAAACGAAAAAATAACGAAGACGAGCCCGTACCAGGGACTTTGCAAGGTGATCTTCAGGACGAATCTGTGGATATTGTGAACGAGAGTGAAGCTTCGAGCCCTGAAACTAGAGAAGAAATAACCTCCGCAGTGTACTATTGTATTGAACTGTTAGAGAAATTAAATATCATTAATGAAACGTTCACAAGAAAATCGAACCGATCGAAAATCTTGGGCAAAGAAATGACGGAAAAAATCATCGATCTTATAAACGGTAAAGAGTTTACCGAAGAAACGGAACTATTGACTGCAGAAGAAGCTGCCGGGGAAACTGCAGGGGAAGCAGGTGAAGGGCAGACTGCAAAAGCAATCGTCGAAGAGGAGCCTTCCACTTCACCACACGAAAGTGATGATGAGCCAGAAATAGATGAAGTTTCAGTAGAATTGAAGGTAAATTTAAATCAATATATTTTTTCTGTGAATGAATTCACGCAAAACTTTCATGTCATGATGCAATTTTGGAAACTCACAAAAGAAACATATGGTCAGTTTTTGGATTAAGTTATAAAACCATATGTTGAAACGGAGCCATTCTTGTTTATAATTGACTCATGGGGTGGACAGAGTGATCCTTCGTTATACGACGAAAAATTCGTGGATGAAAACGGAATACCAACCTGGTCGTTGAAAGTAATTCCTCCGAAGTATACGCCGCTCTGTCAACCCTGTGACGTATACTTTTACCGCCAAATAAAAAACTTCATACGGAAACTGCAGAATGGCTCTACACTCATCGCCCAGCAAAGGGACATCACTTCTAGACGTAACGCAATAACAATCCACGTATTAGTTAATAATCAATTGCAGGCACCAGTCTTCGAAAAAATGATTCGTTATGCGTGGTTTGCCTCAAAATTATTGCCCACGCGTGATATCTTCAACAATGTCAACGATGTTTGTTTCCCTAATGGAAATCACACCAGGAAGTGTGACTGTGGCAAACCTGCCTATGCAAGATGTTCTTGGTGTTCAGAATATTTATGTTCCGAATATTTCTACGATCGTTATCACCCAATGGAATGCACCCAATTCCAGTCAATCGAGACGGATACAGAAATCGAATAGATAGATACAGGAATCAGAATTGATATCAGGATGAAATATAAGAATTAAATATAAGAATATGAGAATATATATAAATGAGTATAAGGAAATTATTATAGAAATGAAATATAGGAATATGTGAATCTGAAAAGGTTGTAGTTCCTGAAAATCATTCACACAAATATTATATATTTTATAATATCATAAATACACAAAACTCATTATAAAATCCAGTTGAAATTTTCCAATTATTATTACGCCCTCTATCCTGTAAATTGGCAAGAAAAATTCGCGAAGTAATCTTCTGCGGACATGCATAAATGTAAGAAAAAAAAATTAATTTCGGGTTTGAACACGGGACGCAAAAGTGTGATGCCGAGATACTAGCCGCTGCGCTGCCGCTTCGGTACAACTCGACGCGCGCTGACAAGCATCTAAGGAACGTCGAAAACTTTGTTATTTTCTCGGAAACGGTTGAGTGTCCGAGCATAAGCCGAGACACGTGTTCGCTTATTTTCACCTCTCTTTCACTGAGCAAAGTCCCAGGTAAATAGGGTTATGGCACTTCTGGTGTTCTCCTCGTCAGATTCTGTTTTTTCCACGGTTGAAACGCCCATGTGATTGCCATATTGCCAACGGAGCGCAAGCACACAAAATAACCATATACTTTTCATAAGAGAAATATGGGTTCTAAATTTGGTGCGCCCAGGCCGTTTTTGTTCCTCTTTCACTCTGTACGTGGCGTAGCGGCGTCGTGACGTACGTGGTGATGTGGCGTACGCAGGTCTATGCTTTACGTGAAAGTAATATGTGAGGCATTCGCCGTCAATTCCGCAACTTTTTTCTTCGACCCTCTCAGATCAATCCCATAACTTGTCACAGTTAAGTCCTACTTGAAAGTAGTCTCTGTAATTTTTTTCAAATTTTTTAAGCCGTGAATTAAGGAGTTATATTTTAAGTAATTATGGAGCAAAGGAGCGAAATATATTTTTTCGAATCCATGTACACTGTGGCCTCGATAATCGGTACCTCGATCGTTGCAATTTCAGCGTAGTAGGAGAAGCGCCAATCCAATCGCGTCAGGCCGCCGTCAGTTACCAGCGGTGCAGAGACGGTTTTGTGCAATGTGCGCAACCCCACTCCTTTCAAGAGCCGGTCCCGACAAATTCTGATTATCGAGGTTGCAGTGTAGCTTCAAACGGAGAGGATGTACGAAAAAAATATTCCTAAAAAAATTGTATTTTTCCATTAACTATTGAATGCTATATGCGTTGTATTTCTATTTGCGTTGCAAAGACTATTTTCTCCAAAAAAAATGGAAATTAATTTTTTTCGCACCTGCGACACCTTCAATGTTGTTGTCAATTTTATACAATCTCTAACAGCATTAGTGGGACGTACTGAAAAATCCAGAATATGGCAAATTATTTTTTTTGGGGTTAAAAAACTGTTTTTCCTAAAAAATTGTATAAAGTTATTTTTTCGAATTCATACAGCAAGGGGGTCGAGTCAGCGTCAAAACGCCGATTTTCAATAATCATTTCTAATTTTGGTAGAATGCCTACAAATATGACCTATCGTCCACAATTTGAGGTTCCAAATGAGTGATTTTTTGGGACTAGTTAGAACCCTTAAGGTGCACTGGTTTCCTGAAAAACATAGTTTTTAGTTTTTACACCCTACGCGTGATTCAGAATAAACCGCTCAACGGATCCTACCCTACGACGTCTCATTTTCTTTGTGACACTTTTCCGCATAGGGTGAAACCGGCACATTCCTGTCAGCCCTTTATTTCAGAGTTGCAGGCCTGTTTTGAAATTGTTACCCTATTTTGAACTTTCCAGGCATTGTCCTGGTCACAATTTTGAGTTTAATCAAAATGTGCCGCGTTCACCCCGTGGGAAAAAGCATTACGAAGAAAATGAGACATCGTAGAATAAAATTTGTCCAGCGGTTCATTCTGGATCACGCGTAGAGTATTTAAAACACTAGGTTTCGGAAAAGAGCCTTCATAGTTCAACATCTGGGTAAATGTTCCGCAGTCTCTAGCATCGCTGGTTGACACTTCCTGTGGAAGAATCAATATTTGTCGAGGTTATTATAAGTTTAACAACTTTTTTTCAAAGACTGTCAACAATTTTTTTTCAATTTATTTAGTTTTTATTATTTTATGCTTATTAGATATAACATATCTAGAGATTAAAATTGCTAATTTTTTTCTAGATAAAAATAAACACTTTCTTTGGCAGTTTTTAGGTTATACCACGAAATATAAACATTTTTTCGGTGAAAAAAATTAAAAAGTAAAAATTTGTTATCAATCATTTCTAAAAAATTCAAGAATAGACTTTTTTCTATTATTGAAAAAAGTAATTTTAATACCAACATAACCAACGGCTGTGATAGCTGATGGTGCAGTTTGTGTAAAACAAAAAATCACTTTTACTTGATTTCACAATTGGCTCACACAGTAATGAACTATTTTTTAACACGAATAAACACTAATAAATCAGAACCGGGTAATTTTACTTATTGACATTGCATAATGCTGAAATAGCCTATATGCATTGCCATCAGCATTACGCCATTCCGGTGGATTATTCCGGAATGCTGTGAACTTGGCAACTGAGAAAAAAAAAGCTCTGAAAAAGCGTGCCTTCCAGTAGCGGGATTCTGTACACTCGTTCCTCGTAGCGATAGTCAATAGTAAGGCATTCTTTTGGATTTTTTTTTCTCAAAGCATGATATATTATCTAGCGTCTCTTTGAATATTTTGATTCATCCGCAAAATTCTAAGGACTAATCGCCTCTTTTGAGCATTTTCATTGGTTTACAAAATTAGTGAAACTAGGTCAATGGGACATAGAAACGAATAAAAAAATCCGATGACGCTCGACCTGTCGACGGTGTCAGCAGTTATGTGAAGAATCGTGCTTCATTTCGACAATTTGTTGGATAGCGTGAAATAAAATAATAAATAAATTAATCATTCAAAATAAATAATTCAACGAGGTGACATACTCTTCGTCAACGCCATCGGAAACGTGGTAAATATAATAATCTTTTTGCTTTCTTTCTTCATGGAGAAAATTTTTTGACATATTAAATATTTGCCAACAGACAATTTATATTTTAATGAATTTGCAATGTTTCCGGTCTCGTTGTCCGATGAAAACCGCGAGGAGGTGGTAAGTCGTCTTTCATCAGGAGGGGTATGGGAAGAAACAAAGGAAACGATAGGGAGGTTAAAATGGAAATATTTGATTATGATAAGATAAACATTGTGAACTTACTCATCCTGTAACGAAAGGCTGAAAATAAATTTTTTATTAGTAACCCTCTGGCAAATGCGTGTTGTCTTCTTCTGCTTGTTTGAGTCTGAGCTGACGTCTTTCGGTGCGTGCTGCTTTGGTTGGCGCTTTTGCTTTTTTTCGCTCAACAGAATCTGCTCTCTATCACGTTGTTTGGCATACGCAACTGCGTGGTGTCTCGGCATGCTGCTAAGTTCTTCCAGAACATTTAATATGCCTGATGTACCACCATTGAAGATGATTATTGCAAGATTTGCTCCAATTTGCAACACTCGGTGCGAGACGAAGATGATTTTTAAATGAAACTTCCAGATGATGCTGTGCAACGATTCATTGGCGTTCTGGGTCTTTCCGCCAAGGCACCGATACAAGAGGTCAAACGACGGCAGTGCCTCAAATACTGGTTTGATGGCTTTCATCACAGGTTTTGGCATGGTTTTTGGGTGTTAATAGAAATCCCTTGTTCCTGTTGTTTCCGCCCTGTGATACTTACACCACGAATCCTTTCCCAATGGACAGAATTGATGTCGTGGATGTTTATCTGTCGAGCTTTTGTGATACCAGATTGCCCATATAGCTTTTGACATGTCGTCAATGCTAGATGTGTTACCGCGGATGGCATTACCGTAGAAACGTTGCATCTCATTGATTGCGCTGTCCGTCAATCTGCCTTTTCCACCCAGTCCTTCGCCATCCGATAACTTTTCACCTTCGTGTTTGGCCTTGAGTGACCGCAGTCTGCAGCCAAATCTTTTCTGCACATGTCCTACGCATTTGATTTTCTCAACGGTCTGATTTGGCCCATATGGCTTCACATCCCGAATATTGGCGTAGCTCTTTGTATCGCCGTCTCTGATGTATCCGATGTACTTGACATTATGTTTTCCAACCGATCTCTTGAATATTTGCAGCATCCCTTTGCAATCCATCGCACCTACAGATCCAGTGAAAGGCCATTGCCGGCTAAGTAGGGGTGAGCGGCCCCCACGCGCATTCGTTCCAAATTTTGGCCAAAAGTTGCGTTTGATGGATTACTATCTCACCCCAAATTACAACCATGTAGCTGCACTGGGAACAAACATAAAAATAGAACTAGTATTTTTGGAGATTTTCTTTTTTAAGATCTATTAAACCGATTTTCATGAAAAAATATATATTGTTAATATATTCAAGGCCATTTACAGAAAAAAATCAAGAACCCAATCCCCCGAACGGAAGTACCCGAAAAAAATTATTTCAGTTTTCGTGATTTTTTTTCGGTTACTCGCTCACGAAATACAATTACCAGTTTTATTGTATTAAACAATCGAACTTCTTTCTGGAACATATAATTTTTCCAAGTCGATCGAAGAGGTGGAGCATGGTTTAAAAAAATGAAATACACTTTTTTTGCACATTCTTTTTGTTTTCGATGTCATGATAGCTACAAAGAAAATTCCGTACAGTTATTATCAAGCGCAGTAGAGTTTCCTTGTCAGTTTTATCGAAAACTTTACCACAAAAGCATGAAGCTTTGCGCAAAGCTTTTCTATGATAGTTTATCCCCGTTTTCGGCTACTTGGCAGCGTCCGGCAATCGCAAGACGCGACGCGCTGCAGTGAGAATGATGTGAAAGACCTGTATTACCATCGCTGCAGACTCGAATTTCCGAACGAATGCCATTTCCAAATTATTCTACCAAATGGGCTGAAATTTTGGGACGTCATTACGGTAATAGTATGCTAGGGCCTAACATTCAGAAAATTTCGATAGCGCAAAAAAAATTACAGTTCTATTATCAGGTGGAATCTGCAATGCAGAAATAAATTTCCCGATGTTTGCATTGTTCAACTGCGAATCTTCGCAGTTTTAGGCTCTAGAGCAAAGAAAAACGCAGATACTGGGAACTTCAAAACTGCTATACGTGACAAATTGCAAAAATGGCGTTTGTCCGAAAATTGTATGGTAAATGCCGATGAATAAAGCTATATTTATGTGCTTATACATCTAGCTATGAGCATATATAGATATATAACTAAACGGATAACAAGATCTGATTTTCATACCCTGCCATCTAGCGGTCGCGTGCGTCAAGAAAATTCTCTCCACTTTACCGTTAAACTCAGATGACGTCGGTAAAGTAGTGCAAATTTCCGCGACGCGCGTCACCACTAGATGGCAGGGTATGAAAATCCGATCCCGTTATCCGTTTAGTGATATATCTATATATGCTCATAGCTATATGTATAAGCACATAAATATAGCTCCATTAATCGGCATTTACTATACAATTTTTGAACAAATGGCATTTCTGCAATTTGTCACGTACAGCAATTTTGAAGTTTCCAGTATCTGCGTTTTTCTTTTCTCTAGAGCCTAAAACTGAGAAATCCACAATTGAACAATGCAAACATCGGGAAATCCATTTCTGCATTACAGATTCCACCTGATAATAGAACTGTATTTTTTTGCGCTATCGAAATTTTCTGAGTGTTAGGCCCTAGAATACTATTGCCGTAATGACGTTCCAAAATTTCAGCTTATTTGGTTGAATAATTTGGAAATGGCATTTGTTCGAAAATTCGAGTCTGCAGCGATGGTAATACAGGTCTTTCACATCCTCTTAAATGCAGCGCGTCGCGTCTTGCAATTGCCGGACGCTGCCAAGTAGTTAAAAACGGGGATAAACTATCATCGAAAAGCTTTGCGTAAAGCTTCATGCTTTTGTGGTAAAGTTTTCGATAAAACTGACAAGGAAACTCTACTGCGCTCGATAATAACTGTACGGATTTTTTTTGTAGTTATCATGACATCGAAAACAAAAAGAATGTGCAAAAAAAGTGTATTTTATTTTTTTCAACTATGCTCCACCTCTTCGATCGACTTGGAAAAATTATATGTTATAGAAATAGGCTCGATTGTTTAATACAAACAACTGGTAATTGTATTTCGTGAGCGAGTAACCGAAAAAAAATCACGGAAACTAAAATAATTTTTTTCGGATAGTTCCGTTCGTGGGATTGGGTTCTTGATTTTTTCTGTGAATGGCCTTAAATATATTAACAACATATATTTTTTTTCATGAAAATCGGTTTAAAAGATCCTAAGAAAAAAAATCTCCAAAAATATTAGTTCCATTTTTATGTTTGTTCCTAGTGCAGCTACATGGTTGAAATTTGGGGTGAGTTTGTAATCCATCAAACGCAACGTTTGGCCAAAATTTGGAACGAATGCGCGTGGGGACAGCTCACCCCTACTTAGCCGGCTATGGCCTTTCTTGAACATGTGTGGAGATTGGTTGCCTTCCACGCTTTCCTCTCTTCAACGGTTGGCTCATGCTGTTCATTCTCCTAGCGACGGCATGACTGACAAAACGATGAAAGAACTTTCTGGTCGAGGACTTTTCCAGTTTCCGTACCAATAACAGTGCACACTGCATTCAATGAGAGGAAACCTCTTCGCTGCCATGAAGCATCGCACTGGACGACAATATTTTTTGCATTCTTATTTTCTGAATCAGAATTTGAATCGGTGTCATCACTGCGAGTAGCTGCCGTTGCCAACACTTCTTCTTCAACCGCTTTTTTCATATTTTTTGTTGTTGCCTGGAGAAGCTTTTTATTTAGCACTCGGGTTGTCGAGAGCTGTACCGGTGGAGGAAAATCCATGATTCCGCAGAAAGTTTTTGCTCCAGCCTGTCCCTGACCGATGCATCGCATTGCAAGTGCAAATCGACGATTTACTTCGTATCCTGATCGGGCTTCGACAAAGTCAGAATTATGGAAATTTGCCTCATCGTTACACTTCTCGCAGTTGATACCATATTGAGCACCGAGGCCTTTCGAAGCTTTTTTTTTATGTTGATGGCTCCATGGCATTTTTTGCATACGACTGTGCTTTCCAAGATGTTTATCAGATGAGTTATGTTGAAAACTCTGTATCCTTCGAACGTTCCATTCGGGTATTCGTTGATATCCAGTTTCCGTGTAGATGCACTGAGCACTTCATCTGTTTTCTCATGACTCGTTGGACATGTTCTTGGCACGTTGAAAATCTTTTTCCTTTTTCGATTTCGCCCTGTGAATTCTTTTTTCCCTCCGTGGTATGCCTTCCCATTTTCTTCGATGTCCTCTTCGATTCTTCCTTCTTTGACGTGATTATTCGTTACACTAACCTTCGTATTGTTATCATGCGTGGGCGCATATTATTTCTCGCGCGCGCGAATTTAGCGCGCTTTTTACCTAAATCGCGCGCTGCAAGCGCGCTATATTAAAATTTCATTTTAATAAATGTTTTTTTTATTTTCTATGTATGCAACAGAGGAATATTAATTTTGCCACGCATAAGTTGCATTGTTGCAAATTTTGGATGAGCAAATTTGTTGCTAAAAAAACGAACATAAAAAATTCCAAAAAATGTTGAAAAAAAGCTGAAGAGAATCTGGGGTACCTGGCAACTTAAATGAAATAAAAAAAATATGAAAAATATAAATAAAATAAATAAAATGAATAAAATAAATAAAATAAATAAAATAAATAAAATAAATAAAATAAATAAAATAAATAAAATAAATAAAATAAATAAAATAAATAAAATAAATAAAATAAATAAAATAAATAAAATAAATAAAATAAATAAAATAAATAAAATAAATAAAATAAATAAAATAAATAAAATAAATAAAATAAATAAAATAAATAAAATAAATAAAATAAATAAAATTATGAACCAAATCCGAAAGCGTCCGGATCTGACAATGTCCATTTGCTATAAAATGCCATATAGAACATTTACGTTTCACTATATGAGGCATTTCACGCTATTTCGATCAAAAACTTGCCTCCATGATTTCGATTTTCCTCTAAATTTTTTATATAAAAAACACTTTGAACATAAATTTCTTAAATTCTTACAGAATGTTTTGGTCACACGTTTTTTTGATTTTTTTTGGTGAAAAATGGGCCTTTTCGTAAAATCTTAAAAAATTCAGAATAATCTAATAAAATATAATCAAATTTTTGGGCTTTGTTCCAAAATGGAGATTTCAACACTAGGTAAAATTCGATTTTTTTTTCTATTGTTTAAATTTCACTCACAGAGTATTAAAATCTCCACTTCGGAACAAAGCCCACAATTTTTATTTCATTTTATTAGATGATTCTGAATTTTTTTAGATTTCAGAGAGAGGTCCCTTGAAAAAAAAATCCAAAAAACGCGTGACCAAAAAATTCTGAAAAAATTAAGGACATTTTTTTTCAATGTTTTCTTATATAAAAAATTTAGAAGAAAATCTAAATACGTGAAATTATTAAAACCTATCGATTTTAAATTTTAAAAATTCTATAGTTACATTTTTATCTGCAACTTTGCTATTTTTGAAAATTTCGACCTATAATTTGGTAAGTAGATGCAGAAGGCTTGGTATAACGTAAAAAAAAATCTTTTTTAATCGATTTTTTTCGATTGCACGCTAACTCGACCCCCTTAAGTGAAGCCATTAAATCGGCTTTAAACACTCATATGCGAACCAACATTTTTCGTGTTTTGGAACCACATGCACCATGGCTTACTGAGTCCTTAGAACTGCGAATAAAGCGGAGGAATATACGTTATAAGCATGTGAAGAAATCCGGATGCGTCTTGGAACTGGCACTCTTTCGGAAATTTAGAGACTCGCTCAGCTCCAATATCAAATCAGCTGGAAATGAATTCATTTTTAATAAAATAAATACCATTACCGACTCCACCAAGCTATGGAGGGGACTTAGCCCCCTTGGGTATGGTGAAGCCGTCAACCTCCTCTCCATCTAACTTCTTCGCCCTCGACCAACTGACCGGTTACTTCGCTAGCAACTCGTGCTCCTTTCCACCTTGTGATCACACAGAGTTCCTCCAAGTAATTACTCTAAAGTCAGAGTCACTCACTCAGTTCGATTTCTCCCCCACGATCTCTGAAACTATTCTCTCCATCCTACATTCCTCCTTATCGCCCCACTCCTCTGGTCGTGATAGTATATCTTCTTTTGCTATTAAAACGAGCTCTCCTCACTTATCTTCCTTATTGTCCAATCTTTTAAATGATTGTCTCCATCTATCCTACTTCCCTACAATGTGAAAATCGGTTTAAATTCATCCGCTCTTTAAGGTCAACCCTCTTCGATCCCTCTCTGAATGTAGACTTATTACAGGCATTTGCAAGCTATCTGAAATATTTGAAAAGATTATTCACAAGCAGATCTCTAATTATATCGAACCTAATAACCTTTTTAATCCTCGTCAATCGGGTTTTAGAAAGCGCTTTAATAGACAAACTGCTCTACTTAAATTTAGCCCTGACATCCGACATGTTGTCGATGAAAAACGACTTATCATACTAGTTCTGTTTGTACCAAGGCTTTTGACACTGTTTCTTATGCCAAACTTCTTGAAAAGCTATACGCAGACTGGGTTTTTCGCTCTGAGTGCTGGAGTGAATACTATCCAACATCTCCGGCCGCTGCTAAGCTATCATCAATAACCAAGGTGATCGCCAGCCTGGCTTAATGTAAATGTGGGTGTCCCCCTCAAGGTTTCATACTCAGGCCTCTCCTTTTCTTGCTTTTTATCAACGATATTGGCACTTGTTTCATCCATTCTGAGCACCTGATTTTCGCCGACGACACCCAAATTTGTCTAAGCTGTGCCCCTTCTCAACTTGCATACGGCCTAGCCTGCATTTTCCAGGATGTCTGAGAAATCGCACAGTGTGCTTCAAAAATGGACTCATACTGAACCCGCAGAAATCTAAAGTTCTTATTAAAAGAATTAAGCAATTCTCAAACAAGATTTTGTGGCAGAGTCGATTAATTGGTGTAATACCCGGCATAAATTCGTAAAATATTAATTGCGATTATCTTGGTTAAATTTTGGAATTATTTTATCTTGCAATTGATTTTCATTAATTTGATTGGATTTATTTTATTGGTAATTTACGAGGTAGCTCGAAATTTTTGTCACAGTATATATCATATGTATCTTTATTATTGAATCATTATTATCATTACGGAACTCATCATGATTGTCCTATGCCTCGCAGAGTATCATGCTGAATATGTGATGGCTTAAAATTTAATTAAAATCCGGAGACCTAATTGAGATTCGTCACACGAATAAAATTCTTAGTACTTCGCTTATAACCGACTCTGCGGTCCCGGGGTCAAAAAACAATTTTTTTATATAGAACACAACAGTTTCAAGATTATTCACCATTGCAGAGGACTATAAATGCACGGAAAGATTTGAATTCTATGAACGAAGAATAAGAAATTTATTTTTTGCCGAAGTTCATGTCTTGAGGTTTCTCATCTTGTCTTGGAGCGAGACTCATTATTGTCTATGTGTTTTCTCCATTTTTCATTTAACTCCAAGGCTATGTCAATGCAATATCCTGAAAAAAAATTTATAATAAATAAAACTTGACATCTAAAACAAATATCCATGATAAAATGTGCCTTATTTGCTTAATGACAATAAAGGTGAAATGCAATATATGACATTGAATACCTTGAGGTTGTAAGAGATCATTTTTTCTCAAAAATGTGTTTTCTCCATTTTTCATTTAACTCCACTGCTATGTCAATGCAATTCCCTGAAAAAAAATTTATAATGAATAAAACTTGAGATCAAAAACAAATATGTATGATAAAATGTGCCTTATTTGCTTGATGACAATAAAGGTGAAATTCAATATATGACATTAAATACCTTGAGGTTGTACGAGATAATTTTTTCTCGAAAATGTGAAGGGTTCCTCGACTTCTCGAAATATGACCTTATTGACCATGGTCGCGTTAAATGGTTTGTTGTTAATGATAGTTTCTTGCAAAGCATTGAGAAACAATAACCAACGTGGTTTAAAATAATCAATGATTACACCCGACCATTGTTTGTTTGCATAATCACGAATCTCTCCTTTCGGTCCCCAAAGAGTTATCTGATTTTTTGCATTGTACTCATAATTTATTTTCTCTTCGTTATTTGTTGATAGTAATTTTGCATCTCTTATCCACTTGCCAAGTAAAAAATTCTTGCTGGACGCTAAGATTCTCTCCAGATCGTCGAACAGATTCAACAGAAGGTCCGAGTATTTTCTGGAAAAAGAATATCAGACCTATAGAATTATCTCTCAGATGACAAGCATGAGTTTGAATTTTATGAGAACGTTGGGCAAAATCCTAATCAAAAATAATAGATTATGAAGTGATCAAGATAACTTAAATTTCATTTGATAGAGTTAGAATTAGGTTGAAAATCCTTTCCGGACTAGCCTTGCTACGTGTTCATTTTTATTGCGGAGAGCCCGCTCCTTTGATGTCTTCTCTGCAAGAGAAAATATTGACAACCCGCGTAGAAAAAAAATCTTTGAAAGAATCTATAAAAGAATCTTTAAAAGGATCTTGGAAAGAATCTTTAAAAGATTCTTCCGTTCTTTTCAAGATTCTGTATATGAATCATCTTTATTTTTTATTTTCCATCTTTTTCCTAAATAAAGTTTATCGATTTTCTCAAATTTCTTCTTTTTCGAAAATTGACTGGAATTAGTCAGTTTTTAGTTTTTCGTGAGATTTTAAAAAAATCTCATTCTTTCAAAGAATCTTTGAAAGAATCTTTCGAAAAAATATTTTTTCTACGCGGGAAGTGACAAAGGAATATAAAGACCCTAGGGGGTTAATAAGTATGGTGAATCTGCCCCAGAAATTTTTTCAAATGATACTTAGAGCATATTTGAGTTCCTGACAGTTCCAGATTCCTAACTCAAATGGTTATTGAGAGAAAGAAAAATATATAAGAAACCGAAACAGAAACAATTTCTCAGGGTTTAGTGAACCGCTAAGGATAAATTTTTAATATGTTTTTGGGGCTGATATTAGTTCCAAGAAAATAAATTGAGAGCTATATAGCTCCATAACAGCCTTGAAATTTTCGATTTCTTTCCATTTTAATTTTTAACAATGATACAATTATAGCACAATTATAAAACCATTTTTTGTAACCTTATATATTTCCCTATAACACTATGAGATTTGAATTTTTTTAAAAAAGGTCCGCCATAGTAAAGAAAAATAAAAACCACGGTTCGGCCCAAATAATGGATCTATTTAAATGTTTTGAGCTTTAATTTTTGTATTTTAACGCATAGTTATATAATTTGTATCTATTACAAATAATGTTTCCTCTTCAAAACAACAAGAATCATTTTTTTTGCCGAAGTAAAAAAATAGCAGGGATTGCGAGCGAATCGCGAGCGAGCTGAATGACAGGTAAAATCTCCGATCCTTGCGAGTTTTACTCGTTCAGTTGTTCAGTGAGCATGCTCGTACCGAGCAGGTAGCTACCAGGTGTGTAAGTATGAAACCGGAATTTGCCCATAGGTGGCGCTAGATGTCGATGCAGTTACCGACACATCACGTCAGCGGTGTCTTGTTATTGTATTGATATCCGACAAAGATTTCCAACTCACAATAACACGAGTTTCATTCAGTAGCATTAGTTTATTAGAGATAAACATGTCGAGTTTTGTGCCAACAAATTACGATTTGCGGACAGCCCTACTTTTCTGTTTTCATCTGAAGAAAACCGCAGCCGAATCGCATCGAATGCTTCTGGAGGCGTTTGGTGAGCATGCTCTCGGTAAAACACAGTGTTTCGAGTGGTTTAAACGGTTCAAAAGTGGCGATTTTGACGTGAGGAACGAAGAACGTGGAACGTGGGATCAGAAGGGCGTAATCTACTACGAGCTGCTGAAACCTGGGGAAACTGTCAATACTCAACGCTACCGACAACAAATGACCGATTTGGATCGAGTTTTGCGTAAAAAACGAC
This sequence comes from Alloplasta piceator, assembly GCA_946863875.1. Lineage (NCBI taxonomy): Eukaryota > Metazoa > Arthropoda > Insecta > Hymenoptera > Ichneumonidae > Alloplasta > Alloplasta piceator. The sequence continues at coordinate 29,544,021 of OX333079.1, read as the reverse complement.
CAGAATACCAACAAAGACAACACAAGGTGATTTTGCTGCGTGACAATGCACCAGCACACAAAGCAAAACAGGTCCAGAAAACGATAGAGTCGTTCCGTTGGGAGATTCTTCAGCACGCGCCTTACTCACCAGACCTTGCCCCATCCGATTACTACTTGTTTGCATCGATGGGACACGCACTTGCTGAGCAGCGCTTTACTTCTTACGAAGATGTCCGAAAATGGCTCGATTACTGGTTTGCCTCAAAAGAGCAACAGTTGTTTTGGCGCGGAATCCACAAATTGCCAGAAAGATGGGAAAAATGTATAGATAGCGACGGACAATACTTTGAATAAGTTACTTTGTATTATATGATTACAATAAACGTGTTTTTTTTGTACAAAAATTCCGGTTTCATACTTACACACCTGGTATATAACTCGTTGGCAAGTTAATACCCCCGCAATATAACTCTTTGAAAGAACGGCAAATCAAACTCGCGAGATGATCCCCTCCTCGAACGAGCGCCGAGTCGAAAGGATCGGGCGGTTTAAATCGTTCAACTATTGAATCCCGGCCCTCTTGAACAGGTAAGAACTCTACGAGGATTGGATCCCTCGACGGAGTATAACTCCTCGAGGAGCAAAACCGATCGCCAAGCGGAAGGGTTTCGATCTTCACCTGAGTTTGGCTTTCCGCACGGTCATCTCTACTATGCATATACCTATATAGGTGAAAACGGAGCGCACAGGAATAAACAAGCGTACATATATATAGATGTATTTATATATACAGTCCGCCCTCCTGGTAAGAAACCAAAAGCTCCCAGGGGAAGAGTTTTTGTTATATATCGCATACCCCCACCAGGCGCGCGCTCCACGCTCACTACCTCTGTCTGTCCCTCTCACTCTTTTCCGCATGCGATCCTCTCAATAAGAAACCTGCTTGAACGATTCACACACTCACACACGGATACTGACGCACGCACGCACACATCAATTTACACTACGACCTTCACTCTATTTTGCCCGAATAATCTCTCCCAGGCTGGTTTCTTAACCAGAGGTTCCACGCACAAAATTCTCGAGCTCGGAGTTTGAGTCGGAGTGGAGGAAGCGCTCGAGTGCGAAACTGGGGAAAGTTTCTTATCGCCGGGTTTCTTACCTGGAGGTCGGACTGTACGTAACTGAAAAAAATTAAGGGATATAAAAAAATGTCAATTCTTTCGTGGTTTTTAAGAATGCTGTATCTCAGTGAAAAATTGTCCAATGGAGGTCTTAAAAAAGCATTTTGAAGCTTTAAATTTCTAGTTTTAGGATCATTCAGCCAAAAAAAATCGAAGCTATAGGTTTTACGCAGTCCTAAGAAATAGTGAGACAAACCAATCACTTCTTTTTTGTGTGCTGTTACTGAGAAAAAAATTTTTCAGCTAAACCATTACATGAACCGAATAGCTTGTTTATTTAACTTCAATTTGCTTTTTGTTGAGTCCTCGCTGTGACCATTTTTCGCTGAGATATCAGACTTGAATGAAAAAAGATCGTTTTGTGATTGGCCATTGATATCTTAGCAACCAATGATCGCACAGCAATCAGAAGGAGCGTCTCACAAACGTAAATTAATGCTCTACAAAAATTGACGATAGTTTTTTGAAAAAAAACAATTCTCCCACCCTTGCCATGAATTTGAAAAAAACAGAAGAATAAGGGCTATTTATTGTTTTTTTTTAGAAAATCAACAGCAAAATTAAAAATATTAATAAAACGACTAATGTTGAGCATGACTTTTACAGCTTAACATACCCACAAAGACCCTGTAAAGTTTCAATTTGATCTATCGAACCGTTTTTTTTGGGTTAAGCAATCGAATTTTTAGAAAAAAATAAAGAATCATGTTTATTGTCCCTAAACACTTCATTATCATCATTAAAATAGAAAAATAATTTTTTTGAGATTTTTTGACATTTTTATCATAAGCAACGTTTAAATTTATAAAAGAAAATAAAATTTAAAAATTTTTCGAAAATTTGTTTGAAACTCACTCCTTCATAAATTGTTCAGAGTTAAAATTAAATTTAGAGTGAATTTTCCTTTTTTTTCTAGTTTTCGGAAAAATGCTTAAGCTTATTACTAAATATCGTGAAATCTTTCTTCAAAAAAAAGTTAAAATTGCATTATCATAAATAACCTAATGTTTCAAGAAATGGCCAACAGTAGTTAACACATTCATTGTCTAATAAGCGTGGATATATATGTACACTCAGTCAAAAAATTAAAGGAACAGCAAAATTTTCGAGATTTTTCAGCGATTTTCCAAAGGCTGTAACTTTGTTAATTTTGGTCGTAAAAATTTTCAAAAAAAGCATTTTAAAGCTTGAATTTTCTACTTTTGGAATCTTAAGTCGAAATTTTTTATGGGCATCACCCTCGACGCAGTCGAAAGAAATATCGCGGTAAAAATTTTCTCGAAATTTTTGCTTTTTTCAAAATAGTCGATGGGCTTCAAAAAAATTTTCCGAACTTAACCAATCTATGGATCGTTTAGCTGAATTCTTTGGCTTCAATTTGCTTTTTTTATTTTTTTTCTACGACCATTTTTCGCTGAGATCCCGGCGATTGAACAAAGATTCGTCTTTTTTTTTTAAATCTTCGATATCTCTGGAACTAATGATCGTACAGCGAGTAAACGGTGGGTTTCGGAAACTTGAATCTACCCTCTATAAGTGCCATTTCCATGCTCAATTTTGACTTGAAAAAGTAAAAAAAATTAGCTTTTTTTCTTGTTTTATAAAATCTACCACAACTTTGCAGATATTGCGAAAAATACCAATGTTTTAAGGTCTTTTTTTAGCTCAATACATACCTAAAAACCATGCCAATTTTCAAAACCATCGGTCGAATCGTTTTTTGTGACCGAGTCATCAAACTTTTAGAAAAATTGAAGGAACACATTTATTGATCCTTAATGACCAATTAATTAATGGTGTTAAAAATGAATTAAAAAGTTTTTCTTTCTTTTCTCTCAAATTTGCATTTAATGAGCGTGAAAACTAAAAAAATAATCCACATTTCAAAAGGAAAAAAAAATTTTTTTCAAAATTAATTTTTTTTTTATTTTTTAAATTTGAATAAAAAAATTTATTAGCATTTTTTTTTAATTTTATTTCGATATTTATTACATATCGAATGCAAAATTGTAAAAAAAAATGCCAATACAATTTTTTTTTCAAATTAAAAAATAAAACAAAATCGAAATTTCGAAAAAAAAATTTTTTTTTCGAAATTTGGATTTTTTCTAGCTTTCCCCGCTCGTTACATGCAAATTTAAGGGGGAAAAAAGAAAACTTTTCTCAAAAATTTTTAACAACATTAATTGGTCATTAAGGATCAATAAACGTGTTCCTTCAATTTTTCTAAAAGTTTGATGACTCGGTCACAAAAAACGGTTCAACCGATTGTTTTGAAAATTGGCATGGTTTTTACGTATGTATTGAGCTGAAAAAGGACCTTAAAACATTGGTATTTTTCGCAATATCTGCAAAGTTGTAGATTTTCCAAAACAAGAAAAAAAGCTAATTTTTTGCACTTTTTCAAGTTGAAATTAAGAATGGAAACATTTTGTTTCCGTTTGTAACAATAACAGGCACTTATAGAGGGCAGATTCAAGTTTCCGAAACTCACCGTTTACTCGCTGTACGATCATTAGTTCCAGAGATATCGAAGATTTTTTAAAAAAGACGAATTTTTGTTCAATCACCGATATTTCAGCGAAAAATGGTCGTAGAACAAAAATAAAAAAAGCAAATTGAAGCCAAAGAAATCAGCTAAACGATCCATAGATTAGTTAAGTTCGGAAAAAATTTTTGAAGCCCATCGACTGTTTTGAAAAAAGCAAAAATTTCGAGAAATTTTTTACCGTGATATTTCTTTCGACTGCGTCGAGAATGATGCCCATAAAAAAATTTTGACTTAAGATTCCAAAAGTAGAAGATCAAGCTTCGAAATGCTTTTTTTGAAAAAATTTTACGACCAAAATTAACAAAGTTACAGCCTTTGGAAAATCGCTGAAAAATCTCGAAAATTGTACTGTTCCTTTCACTTTTTGACTGAGTGTATATGAGGCATTCCAGCTATAACCGAGCGGCCATTGCATCGACATTTTTTTTTCAGGACGCCGATTTTTTTTCAGTTACTTTTCGACAAAAAATGCATACGTATGTCTCAAAAAAAAAAAAATTTTTTTTGCTTTCGTTTTAACACGTTTCAAAGTACAATTTTAACTTTTTCGATAGGAGTGTATCCTTTGATTTTGTTCAAATAAATTGACAAAAAAGTACATGTAGAACTGCATCTTTTGATCGCTATCCGATCATGGAGAAATCATTTTTCGATTTTTTCTATGCATTTTTCGATTTTTTCTATGCATTTTTCGATTTTTCTATGTGTATGAAACTTTCAAAAATGTGTTCATATTCCTTTGTTATTTATTAAAATGTGTTTTTATTCTTTTTTTACGAATCAAAACACCTTTTTTAGAGTTTCTACTCATAGAAAAAATCGAAAAACGATTTCTCCATGATGGGATAGCGATCAAGAGATGCGGTTTTAAATGTACTTTTTTGTCAAATTATTCGAAAAAAAACGGAGGGTACACTCTTGTAGACAAAAATTGTACTTTGGAGGGTGCTAAAACGGAAGCAAATGAAAAATAATTTTTTTTGAGAAATACGTATGTTTTTTTTGTCGAAAAGTAACAAAACATTATTTTCCATCCTCTTTCAACCTTTCAAAGTAAAATTTTTATTTTTTCGACAAGAGTGTATCCTCCGATTTTTATCAAATAATTTGACAAAAAAGTTCATTTAAAACCACATATTTTGATCGCTATCCCATCATGGAGAAATCGTTTTTCGATTTTTTCTATGTGTATGAAACTCCTTTTTTACGAATCAGAAATCATTTTTCAATTTTTTCTATGTGTAGACACTTTAAAAAATGTGTTTTGATTCGTAAAAAAAGAATAAAAACACATTTTAATAAATAACAAAGGAATACGAACACATTTTTCAACGTTTCATACACATAGAAAAAATCGAAAAACGATTTCTCCATGATGGGATAGCGAACAAAAGATGCGGTTTTACATGTACTTTTTTGTCAATTCATTTGAAAAAAATCGAAGGATACACTCTTATCGAAAAAGTTAAAATTGTACTTTGAAACGTGTTAAAACGGAAGCAAAAAATAATAATTTTTTTTGAGACATACGTATACTTTTTTTTATCGAAAAGTAACTGCAAAAAAATCGGCGTCCTGAAAAAAAAAATGTCGATGCAATGGCCGCTCGGTTATAGCTGGAATGCCTCATATGTATATACGGTCTAATATACATATATATTAGACCGTGAATAACTTTTGAAGGAGAGAATTTATCGAAAAATCATGAGAAACGTTTTCCGTAGAGCGGTCAATTCCCTACAAGAACATGCATCACTCGTTTTGGTATATTGACTTGAAGCCGAGGTAAGAAATTTCAAAGTTTGACATTTTTTTTCTTGTGTCATTTGAATATAAAAAATAAATTTGCGACGAGACCTCTAAATATTAGTATTCAGAGCTCTGCTTTTGCCAGGCATCTTTTTTTACTTCCCTGAAAGTAATTATAATTGGTAACACGACATTTGATCACATGACAAAATATCACAACAAAATATCACGCGATAAAATATCACGCGACAAAATATCACCGTGACAAAATATCACACGACAAAATATCACCGCGACAATATATCACAATCCCAGTCAACGACCAAAACATTATGAATACAAAAATATCACACTATGTACAATTTTTTTTCTTTTTAACTGCCGGTTGCAGAGTTTCTGTCGGTTTTTTGGGTTTGATAAAAAAAAAAGAAATTGAATTTGGCTACTAGCTTTGTACGGATTTACACCTAGTCTATGGACGCACGCACCCCAGGATGCACGCACCCCACGGACGCACGCACCACACCCGATGCTTCTAACCCACCCCACAAATCCACGTTTTCCGACTTTGACTTCACGCAGAGAAATGATTATTCTGGAGCCATTTACCGTTACATTAAAGATGTATAAGCGCTAGGCTTCGTATTAGATTAAACGCTGATTTTTTTATATGATATTGTTGAGGTTCAATATTCAGTACTCCAAAAATTTGCAACTCTTTGTTTTGTATGGTTCGATCGTTTGTATATAAGATACCGTAGATGAAAAACATCGAGTATATCCATTGAATGTCAGGGATCATGATGATATAGTGAAGAACGGGGGTCACCCAATATTCGGATTAGATATATCAAGCTAAACACGGCCTTCTTCACTTTTATTTGGAGGTTAAAGCTGGGGAGCATACGATACACCAACGGAGTCAGTCAGTTACTCGGAACGAAATAATTCTTAAAACGATATTAATTTGATATTATATGCTCCCTGAACATAATCTATGTACTTTTCACTAATATTTTGCTAAATGTTACTACCTACTATTCCTTTTCTGCGAAATTTCAATGAGATCATGTGTATTGACTGCCCCGTAGTGCTCATACATCCTTAAAAGGAGAAGTTTTTTTGATGTACCATTTGTTCGCGTTTGTGATTGTTCTCTGACTGGGATTGTGATATGTTGTCGCGGTGATGATTTGTCGTGTGATATATTTTTACGGTGATATTTTGTCACGGTGATATTTTGTCGCGTGATATTTTGTCGTGTGATATTGTAGCATGTGATCAAACGTCATGGAACCAATTAATTGGAGATAGCGAATTAAAAAAAAATAGTCTTATTTTTTGAAAGCATAGTAACGATGACCATACGGAGAGCAAAATTCAGGTAAGGATTGAAACATCTCGCCTCGTGAGAGGTTTCGATCCTCTTATCGCCACTAGGCGTCGCCGTCGTCGCTGAGAAGTGTGCTCCCACTCTTGCGTTCTGTTGTATCGCCAAAATTCAGTTAGCTACTCTGAATGGCGAGAGTTTGAGATTACTCCGTTATTTTGATCGGGATCTTACCAGATTAAGGGTTAGACCCCAAATGAGTCGAACCAAAGGTAGTCGTATAAGAGAATAATTTATTATCGTAGAAATAGAAAATACAAATGGTAATAATTAACAGAGGCGCGTTGCGCTCGCCTCGTCGGTACAGTCGTGCAGGTTGGTACTTTGAGTCGGAACTGTCTTGTGTCTGCTCTCGGGTCCGTTATATACGGGAAAGAGCGCAATCGCGTAAGCATTTCTTTGTTATCATATTATTGATTTAACAATATTTCTCAAAAGAAGATGTTTAGTATTTTTACTCGTAATTCGGTTAAGATAATAAGAATTACGAGATTCGCTCAATTTTGTAAATATGCTGACTCGACAGTACCCGGCTGAGAAGCCGGCGATGGCTCGCTTGCATAATTGTCATTCAGCATAATTGCACCTGCTTGAGTTCGAACGCGTGTGCCACATGATGTAATGACAACAGTTGCCATATCTGGGGCACACGCGTCGTGATTTGCAATATTCGTAATATTCCGAAATCGAGGTATCTGGGATACAACATCCCTCCCCCCTTAAAAAGAAGAAAGTCCCTTTTCTTCTCGCTCGTCTCCGGCGAGCTAAAAATTGTTTTCTCTCGTTGATAATCTTTCAAAATTTTGTAACAATGTTCATTAAATAGTTCTTAGAGTATCCAGATTTCGTTTGTCTCCTCTCGTTTTTTTGGAATCGTGAGCGCATTTATCTCTATTGCTCCTACGGCAATTTTGCTGTTCCCGGTTTCTGAGACTGTTGGATGATGCTCTTGGGTTTCCGATGTACCTCTAAGTTTTTTACAACAATCGCAAACAGCGTCTACCGTGTTTATTTCTTTATTTTGTCCAGTCCTTCGGCAATCCCTTGCGCGGTGTCCAATTTTTCCGCATGGAAAGCATTTAGTTTCACCTTTATTTTCTGGACCGACTGCAGATTGTAGGCGTTGGTTATTATTGCCCTGATGACGTTTTTCTTGGTTAGCCTCTGCGTGTGGGTAGGTCATTTTTTCGACCTCTATTGCCCCTACTACGGACTCGTGTAAGCTCTGATAGTTCCTGGCCCGTACGATGGCCCGAATTTCTTTATGGAGTTCGTTTTCAAAATTCATTTGCGCGCTCCGTCGTGTAGCTTGTTCTATATAACGAGCGCCTGCCGCATCAATTGTTTCGCACAACTTCTCGATGACTTCTGCTGTCAATTTTTCGACTCGTGTTGCGTATGTCGAAACTGATTCTTTTGTGCCTTGTTTAAGCAAGCAAAAATCGTACTGCAAGGCAGCGAGCGATTTTTTCTTACCGTAAAGGGCTTCTAATTCGGCCCGAAGGTCCTTTGAATTCCGAATAACCTTGTGCTTGGTTTCTCTTGTGGCTCTGTCTTCTAACTTGCTGCTTCGTATAATGGTGAGCAAGGTTTCGCGTTGTCGAGGCCGTACTAATTTCCAAACAGCCTCACACGACAATATGAATCCTCCGAGTTGATCCGCATTATTTCCATCGAAGCTCTTAACATTTCTTAGTGCAGTCCCGATGTCGAGATAATCTGGTTCTCCGTTGAGGTTTCTTCCAGGTTCTTCTTCTGTCCACCTCCGGCTTGGAGGGTTTTGGCGTAGTGGTCTCGATGGTTGTGCGTTGAAACCTTCCCTCTGGTTTCGCTGGTTTATTGCGGCGAGCATCCTTTCTAAGAACCTTTCTATTGCGCTCATTCGTGCGTCCATTTCGGCGCCGGATGCCCGTAAATTCTCGAGCTCTTCGTCTTCTCGTACAGTCCGAAAATTGGAGAAGGGAATCGGTCCTGCTCCCGCCTGTGGAAGCGAGATCCTTGTCATCCTGTTCAGTATGCTATAGTTTCCAAATGCATTTGTAGTATTCACATGGTCGGTGTACCAACTGCTGATGTTTGGTGTTCGGGAAGCGTTGAGGTCGTATAATTGTGATCTCATATCCTCTATTTCATTATCGACTGCTTGAGGGTCTATATTCCCCCCTGGCGGCGTGTTTCCAGGTTCGTTGGTTGACATCTCTGCCCTAGGCTCGAAAACGCTGTCGTCGAGTTCTTTGAGCTCGTCTCCGGGCTGGAAAGCGCTGCCTCTTCGAGTGTTTACTCGGAATAAAGTATTTGGAGAAGTTGATTCGGTACTCGTATTGAGAGAGACTTCAGTGAGCGCTCGTCTCGCTCGATAGGCGATTTCTGCAAGAGCTGGTGCTAATTCTCCTAGGGCTTCTGGTAAGTCACCTAGAGAATTGCTTCGGCGTTGTGTACCCTCTGCCTTGGGAGTTTTGAGGGGAGTGCCCATATGTCACTCCGCGCGTTTGGCATCGATTTAATTCTCAGAATACAATAAATATTTTTCGTTTTGTTATTCGCCTTGATTATGACCTATTTTGTTTCTTATGTGAAACCTTTTTATAAAGTTTTGATCTTTATAAAACTTGTTGTGCGTGAATGTGGTGCCACTTACAGTGCGCTTATTTTCCACATCTGGCCGTCCTTCAACTCTGCTTGACGTTCTCCCGTTTGGCGACGTCCTTCGAGGATGCTGCAGCTTATCCTCGGTGATTTCGATTGGTCCTACGTCCGATTTCCTTATCTATCGGCACGTTCTCTATGATTCTCTGATTGTGCGTGGAACCTTGACGTATCTTGTCGTTGGTTCCTTTGGGCTCTTCTCACCCTTGAGAGCCTCTTCTTCACCGATTCCTTCGGTGGCTTCTACTACTTCGTGTGCAGGATTGTCCTTTAACGTTTAGTTCCTTGGGCACTTATCTCCTCTAAGGGCCGCTTCTTCACCTGGTTTTACTTAAGCAGGTGGCATCCGTATTCGGAACTTCTTTGAGTACAGGTTCGACTTCACTTGATGGTTTTCTATTCAGCGATGATAATTCTTTTAACGAGATTCATTTTTTACTCACTCTGGTATCCCACCGCTGCCACCAATGTTGTATCGCCAAAATTCAGTTAGCTACTCTGAATGGCGAGAGTTTGAGATTACTCCGTTATTTTGATCGGGATCTTACCAGATTAAGGGTTAGACCCCAAATGAGTCGAACCAAAGGTAGTCGTATAAGAGAATAATTTATTATCGTAGAAATAGAAAATACAAATGGTAATAATTAACAGAGGCGCGTTGCGCTCGCCTCGTCGGACCAGTCGTGCAGGTTGGCAAGAGAGACGGAAGGCTATTTATATCTTTGTCGCACAGGAAACTTCTCTACGGAAGCGTACCTTGCGACGTAAATTGGAATGAAAAACGTGACATAGAAGGGTGCCTACCCTCACTACCGTTTTTGCAAGACCTGTGTGTACGACCGTGGACTCAGTAGACCTATAAATATATATATATCTGTCTCGCTTTCTTGCCCTATATATCTCTCTCCATATCTATATACATGTATATCCACGCTTATTCCTGTACACCCCGTGATAATATATATATGTATAGACATTATAGCGATGACCGTGTGGAGAGCGAAATTCAGGTAATAGAGGGAAACTACCTGAGTCCCTTTGCGCTCCCTCTCCGATTCGATCGTCCCGGTATACCAAAAACTCCTCCCGCGATACGAGCTACCCTTCGCATACCTGCAATGTGCTCGCTCAAGGATTAAATCCCCAATCGAGCAAAACGTTTCGCTCGCAATCCCTGGAAAATACGGACGAAGCGATGTTTAAATTTACGATTTGTAAGTGTTTTCTTTTTTAGTACGACATATTGTATTCGCCAGCTTGAATTTCTAAAGTTTCAGTAGCAATTTGCAATCAGCGACTCCAAAAAATCTTGTATACCAACTTTCACTTAGTTCAAGCAACTTTTTGCAATTTTAATTCTCCGTATAGGATCCGCTATTTTCAATTTCTCGCCGAGAGTCTCGGCGAGAGTCTCGTCTCGTCTCGTCTCGCAGCATCACTAAATTTTAGGCTAAACCAAAATCTGACTTGAATTTTAGGCTAAACCAAAGCTTAACTTAAATCTTAGGCCAAATCAAAATCTAACTTAAATTTTAGGCTTAATTTTTTAACGCTTCATAAAAAAGATCTGAATGAAGATTTGCCCGAGCCGTTTCAAAGTTAAAATAACATGGGAAAAATTATTTTTACGTCTTCTGATTTTTATAACTAACAAACGATTCATCAAAAGAGAAATCTACTGACATACCTATTGATACCGAATTAGACGCTCTACAAAAAAGGTTCCGAATTACTTTTCGATAAGTCAACTCGTTTTAAAGTTATTCAATGTGAAAGTTAAATTTTTCGTAGGTTTGGCCGATTTTTGGACATTATACCGTAATAATTAGTTTTATCGGGAAAATGTGAATGAAATTTCTTATGAAATATGTATTAAACTTTCGAGAAATGTCAACCAATAGTTTTCACTATGATAATAATAAGAAATAGAACGCCTTACGAAAATTGTACAGCAGAATTTAGCTTCAAAATTTTTTGTTTATTTGATAAAATCTGATAAAAATTTGCTGATATACTGCATGAATGTCATCTTCTTACTAGAAAAATAAAATTTTTAAGCAAACTTCTGCTGCACAATTTTTTTAAAGCGTTCCATTTTTCTTATCATCATAGTGAGAACCATTGGTTAAAATTACTCGAAAGCTTGATGTTCCACACGAATTTCGTTGATACAACTACTAATAGTTCCGGAGTTGTAACCAAAAATCTGCCAAATTTACGAAAAATTAAACTTTGCCATTGAATAACTTTTGAACGAGTGAACTTATTAGAGAATTGCTTCGGCGTTGTGTACCCTCTGCCTTGGGAGTTTTGAGGGGAGTGCCCATATGTCACTCCGCGCGTTTGGCATCGATTTAATTCTCAGAATGCAATAAATATTTTTTGTTTTGTTATTCGCCTTGATTATGACCTATTTTGTTTCTTATGTGAAACCTTTTTATAAAGTTTTGATCTTTATAAAACTTGTGGTGAGTGAATGTAGTGCCACTTACAGTGCGCTTATTTTCCACATCTGGCCGTCCTTCAACTCTGCTTGACGTTCTCCCGTTTGGCGACGTCCTTCGAGGATGCTGCAGCTTATCCTCGGTGATTTCGATTGGTCCTACGTCCGATTTTCTTGTCTATCGGCACGTTCTCTATGATTCTCTGATCGTGCGTGGAACCTTGACGTATCTTGTCCTTGGTTCCTTTGAGCTCTTCTCACCCTTGAGAGCCTCTTCTTCACCGATTCCTTCGGTGGCTTCTGCTACTTCGTGTGCAGGATTGTCCTTTAACGTTTAGTTCCTTGGGCACTTATCTCCTTTAAGGGCCGCTTCTTCACCTGGTTTTACTTAAGCAGGTGGCATCCGTATTCGGAACTTCTTCGAGTACAGGTTCGACTTCACTTGATGGTTTTCTATTCAGCGATGATAATTCTTTTAACGAGATTCATTTTTTACTCACTCTGGTATCCCACCGCTGCCACCAATGTTGTATCGCCAAAATTCAGTTAGCTACTCTGAATGGCGAGAGTTTGAGATTACTCCGTTATTTTGATCGGGATCTTACCAGATTAAGGGTTAGACCCCAAATGAGTCGAACCAAAGGTAGTCGTATAAGAGAATAATTTATTATCGTAGAAATAGAAAATACAAATGGTAATAATTAACAGAGGCGCGTTGCGCTCGCCTCGTCGGACCAGTCGTGCAGGTTGGCAAGAGAGACGGAAGGCTATTTATATCTTTGTCGCACAGGAAACTTCTCTACGGAAGCGTACCTTGCGGCGTAAATTGGAATGAAAAACGTGACATAGAAGGGTGCCTACCCTCACTACCGTCGTTGCAAGACCTGTGTGTACGACCGTGGACTCAGTAGACCTATAAATATATATATATATATATATATATATATATATATATATATCTGTCTCGCTTTCTTGCCCTATATATCTCTCTCCATATCTATATACATGTATATCCACGCTTATTCCTGTACACCCCGTGATAATATATATATGTATAGACATTATAGCGATGACCGTGTGGAGAGCGAAATTCAGGTAATAGAGGGAAACTACCTGAGTCCCTTTGCGCTCCCTCTCCGATTCGATCGTCCCGGTATACCAAAAACTCCTCCCGCGATACGAGCTACCCTTCGCATACCTGCAATGTGCTCGCGCAAAACGTTTCGCTCGCAATCCCTGGAAAATACGGACGAAGCGATGTTTAAATTTACGATTTGTAAGTTTTTTCTTTTTTAGTACGTCATATTGTATTCGCCATCTTGAATTTCTGAAGTTTCAGTAGAAATTTGCAATCAGCGACTCCAAAAAATCTTGTATACCAACTTTCACTTAGTTCAAGCAACTTTTTGCAATTTTAATTCTCCATATAGGATCCGCCATTTTCAATTTCTCGCCGAGAGTCTCGGCGAGAGTCTCGTCTCGTCTCGTCTCGCAGCATCACTAAATTTTAGGCTAAACCAAAATCTGACTTGAATTTTAGGCTAAACCAAAGCTTAACTTAAATTTTAGGCCAAATCAAAATCTAACTTAAATTTTAGGCTTAATTTTTTAACGCTTCATAAAAAAGATCTGAATGAAGATTTGCCCGAGCCGTTTCAAAGTTAAAATAACATGGGAAAAATTATTTTTACGTCTTCTGATTTTTATAACTAACAAACGATTCATCATAAGAGAAATCTACTGACATACCTATTGATACCGAATTAGACGCTCTACAAAAAAGGTTCCGAATTACTTTTCGATAAGTCAACTCGTTTTAAAGTTATTCAATGTGAAAGTTAAATTTTTCGTAGGTTTGGCCGATTTTTGGACATTATACCGTAATAATTAGTTTTATCGGGAAAATGTGAATGAAATTTCTTATGAAATATGTATTAAACTTTCGAGAAATGTCAACCAATAGTTTTCACTATGATAATAATAAAAAATAGAACGCCTTACGAAAATTGTACAGCAGAATTTAGCTTCAAAATTTTTTGTTTATTTGATAAAATCTGATAAAAATTTGCTGATATACTGCATGAATGTCATCTTCTTACTAGAAAAATAAAATTTTTAAGCAAACTTCTGCTGCACAATTTTTTTAAAGCGTTCCATTTTTCTTATTATCATAGTGAGAACCATTGGTTAAAATTACTCGAAAGCTTGATGTTCCACACGAATTTCGTTGATACAACTACTAATAGTTCCGGAGTTGTAACCAAAAATCGGCCAAATTTACGAAAAATTAAACTTTGCCATTGAATCACTTTTGAACGAGTGAACTTATCAAAAAGTAACTCAGAACCTTTTTTGTAGAGTGTTCAATTGTGTACCATGATATGTGTGTAGATTTCTCTTATGATGAATCGTTTATTAGTTATGAAAATCAGGAGACGTAAAAATAATTTTTCTTATGTTATTCTTATGGAAAATCGAAAAGTGCCATGAGGAAGATGTTAATATTAATATTGAGAGCTCATATTTTGCGATACCTCTTCTTATACCTAAATAAAAATTTTGAGCCTGTATGGGAGAAGACGTTTTTTTTCTAACGCCCTAATCTATGTGGGTCAAAATTCTGAAAGGCAGCATGCGTTTGCACCTCATAGTCGACAATTGTTTTGTAACTTTAGGGACACATAGTACAGTATGAGACTACACTCTGGAATTTTTTATTATTTTTGAATCGACTAGTTTCACTGTACCGATGACGTCATTTTTTTTTAAATTTCTTGAATGTCATGTTTTAATCAATTTCTCTAGACCCCTGTAATAAAAAAAAAATTCGATATTTATTTTCATCAAAACAGATCTCAACTTTTCAAAAAAAATATTTTCAAATACGCATCAATTCGTAGAAGCATAGAAAAGTGGGTTTTTTCATCAAAAGGCGTTTTATCGATGAGCCTACACTCTAATCTATTAATTCATATTTTTTTCGAATTTCTGAGGTTTTTTTACACGAAAAAACTCTTTTTCCAAAGTGGGATCTCTGCGGCATCAGACCGTTATATATTAAATATGATCTGAGGTGCTGTAAATATCGAGAAAACAGTGCGGATACTGCTTACTGCGCTGGTATTGTTTTATATTGTTACTATCATTTTTTATCGAGGTCGTTATGGGTTTTTAACTCAACTTTTAATTTATTAGTACTATAAGAGGATTTGACAATGAGAAAAAATAATAATATCCTTAAAGCAATATAATATACACGTTTCCGGAGAATGGGTGTGTAAACAAACGTTAAAAAACATCCATTCATCTTTTATGAAAATATTTACTGACGCATGGTTGATTTTTCGCCACGAAGTTGTTGAATATACTTTTTTTTTAGTATACTCAAAAGCAACCAATGTAAAACAAGTAAAAATTGTTAAAAAATATTTCTTGCGCAAAATTCAACATGCATCAATAAATATTTCCATTTAAGATGAATGGATGTTTTTTAAAGTTTGTTTACACACCCATCCCCCGGAGTCATTTATATTATATTGCTTTCAGGGTATTATTATTTTTTCTCATAGCCAAATCCTCCTGTTACAGTACTAATAAATTAAAAGTTGAGTTAAAAACCCATAACGACCTCGATAACAAATGATAGTAAAAATACAATACAATCCTAGCGCAGTAAACATTATTGTATCCGCACTATTTTCTCGATACTCACAGCCCTCCGATTATATTTCGGTACGTGAGCCGAAAAGTATGACACCTCAGATTAACGCCAGAAACTATGACACCTCCTATCACTTTAACACAGAGGTGTCATAGTTTCGGGCATTAATCTGAGGTGTAATACTCTTCGACTCACGTACCGATTTAATATATAACGGTCTGATGCTGAAGAGATCCCACTCTGAAAAAAGAGTTTTTTCGTGTAACAGACCTCAGAAATCCAAAAAATATGAAAAAACAGATTTGAGTGTAGGCTCATCGATAAGATGCCTTTTTGAGATAAAAACCTATTTTTCTATACTCATACGAATTGGTACGTATTTCGAAATGTTTTTTTTGAAAAGCTGAGATCTTTTTCGATGAAATTATTAGGCAAAATCTTTTTTTTTTAATTACAAGGGCCTAGAGAAATTAATTAAAACATGATATTCAAGAAATCTCAAAAAAATTACGTCATCGGTGCACTGAAACTGGTCGATTTTAAAATCCAAAAAAAAATTCCAGAGTGTACACTCATACTGTACTATGTGTCCCCAAAGTTACAAAACAATCGTCGACTATGAGGCCCAAACGCATGCTGCCTTCCGGAATTTTGACCCATGTATATTGGAGTGAATCGAAAAGATTTGAGACCGTTGGCTACCGTCAAAAATTAAAGATATCGTTGAAAAAAAGGTTTCTGTGCAATGGTTTGAATTTTTTATTTTTTTAGAGGTCGCGCGGGACGTTCAAAAACGCAATTTTTAGCGTTAAATTTACTACACTCAGTCAAAAAATTAAAGGAACAGCAAAATTTTCGAGATTTTTCAGCGATTTTTCAAAGGCTGTAACTTTGTTGATTTTGGTCGTAAAAAATTTTCAAAAAAAGCGTTTTGAAGCTTGGATCTTCTACTTTTGAAATCTCAAGTCAAATTTTTTTTATGGGCATCACCCTCGACGCAGTCGAAAGAAATATCACGGTCAAAATTTTCTCGAAATTTTTGCTTTTTTCAAAACAGTCGATGGGCTTCAAAAAAAATTTCCGAACTTAACCAATCTATGGATCGTTTAGCTGAATTCTTTGGCTTCAATTTGCTTTTTTTATTTTTGTTTTACGACCATTTTTCGCTGAGATCCCGGCGATTGAACAAAAATTCGTTTTTTTTTATATCTTCGATATCTCTGGAACTAATGATCGCACAGCGAGTAAACGGTGGGTTTCGGAAACTTGAATCTACCCTCTATAAGTGCCTGTTATTGTCATAAACGAAAAAAAATTGTTTCCATGCTCAATTTTGACTTGAAAAAGTCCAAAAAATTAGCTTTTTTTCTTGTTTTATAAAATCTACCACAACTTTGCAGATATTGCGAAAAATACCAATGTTTCAAGGTCTTTTTTTAGCTCAATACATACCTAAAAACCATGCCAATTTTCAAAACCATCGGTCGAACCGTTTTTTGTGACCGAGTCATCAAACTTTTAGAAAAATTGAAGGAACACATTTATTGATCCTCAATGACCAATTAATTAATGGTGTTAAAAATGAATTAAAAAGTTTTTCTTTCTTTTCTCTCAAATTTGCATTTAATGAGCGTGAAAACTAAAAAAAAAATCCACATTTCAAAAAGAAAATTTTTTTTTTTCAAAATTAAATTTTTTTTTATTTTTTAAATTTGAATAAAAAAATGTATTAGCATTTTTTTCAAAATTTTATTTCAATATTTATCACATATTGAATGCAAAATTGTAAAAAAAAAATGCCAATACAATTTTTTTTTCAAATTAAAAAATAAAACAAAATCAAAATTTCGAAAAAAAAAATTTTTTTTTGAAATTTGGATTTTTTCTAGCTTTCCCCGCTCGTTACATGCAAATTTAAGGGGGAAAAAAGAAAACTTTTTTCAAAAATTTTTAACAACATTAATTGGTCATTAAGGATCAATAAACGTGTTCCTTCAATTTTTATAAAACTTTGTTGACTCGGTCACAAAAAACAGTTCGACCGATTGTTTTGAAAAATGGCATGGTTTTTAGGTATTTATTAAGCTAAAAAAGGACCTTAAAACATTGGTATTTTTCGCAATATCTGCAAAGTTGTGGTAGATTTTCTAAAACAAGAAAAAAAGCTAATTTTTTGCACTTTTTCAAGTTAAATTTAAGAATGTTTCATTAGTTTCACAGACATCGAAGATTTAAAAAAAAAAGACGAATTTTTGTTCAATCACCGATATTTCAGCGAAAAATGATCGTAGAACAAAAATAAAAAAAGCAAATTGAAGCCAAAGGATTCAGCTAAACGATTCATAGATTGGTTAAGTTTAGAACAAAATTTTGAAGCCCATCGACTGTTTTGAAAAAAGCAAAAATTTCGAGAAAATTTTTACCGTGATATTTCTTTCGACTGCGTCGAGGGTGATGCCCATAAAAAAATTTTGACTTAAGATTCCAAAAGTAGAAGATTCAAGCTTCAAAATGCTCTTTTTGAAAAAATTTTACGACTAAAATTGACAAAGTTACAGCCTTTGGAAAATCGCTGAAAAATCTCGAAAATTTTACTGTTCCTTTAATTTTTTGACTGAGTGTATATCACTGATAAACGAAAACAAGTCATACAAAAAATTCTGAATTTGTTACATAAAATACCCAGATATGTACTTGTTTACACCCATATTTACTAAACATTAACCAATGGTGCATATATTCGAAAAAAATCTCTGAAAATCAATATTTTCACTATTTTCAAATTAATTATATCATTACATATCGATTTTTTTTGTTCTAACAGGTTCTTGTATTTCTACCTTTTTTTTCTTGTAAGACTCGGCATAAGTATTACTTACAATGCAAAAATTGCTAAAAAATAAATATTTATTTTGAAAATTTTCATCTTAAAAATATTTATTCTTTATCAATTTTCACGTTGTTATGATATACATTAGGGTAGTCGTTATTTCGGGCCTGAATTTATATTAAGGCGGTCTTCGAGATCCGAGTTTTCTTTATATTAATATTTATGTATTTATAAGATGTATGTTAGAGTGGTCGTTTTGACAGGTCTCAATTAGTATTAGGGTGGTCCTCCTTTAAGTCTCTATTCTTCAATAACTCCCTTCGTAGATATCTCTATTCGTAAATATCTCTACTTCTAAATATCACTATTCTTAAATATCTCTAGCTTTTAATGTTTCTATTCAAATATCTCCGCTTTTAAATATCTCTACTCTCAATTATCTCTATTCCTCTGTCTACTCCTGAATAAACTTACCATGAAATGTCACGAATTCGGTTAGAAATTTTTTTAAATATACTGTTTACGAATTTGCCCAAGTAGAACCCGCAAAAAATCGTCCAATGTGACGGTTAGGCCAATACTGGGCCCATCGTACAAGCCGATCAAAGAAAAAAACTATTGGCCCATTATTGTTTCGTTCTAAATTGATAATCGGCAGAATATTGGCCTATTATTAAAGCCTATCTAGGCCCATTTATTCATACCAATAAATGGCCTTGATAATTAAACTAAGTTTGCCAATTTTTAAACTGGTGATGCTAACATATTGGCGATTACATCTAATTAATCTAGGCCCTATATTGGCTAAGGGGATTAGCCCATACATGTCCTTTATTTCATGAATCGCCCATTGTGGAGGTCGGGCCAATATTGGGTCCACCGTATAAGCCAATCAAAAAAAAGAACTATTGGCCCATTATTGTTTCATTCTAAATTGATAATCGGCAGAATATTGGCCCATTATTAAAGCCCATCTGGGCCCATTTATTTATACCAATAAATGGCCTTGATAATTAAACTAAGTTTGCTTATTTTTGAACTGGCGATGCTAAAACATTGGCAATTACATGTCATTAATCTAGGCCCAATATTGGCTAAGTGGATTAGCCCATACATGTCCTTATTTCATTTAAGCTTGGGTATGTTCATTATTGTTATGTTATGCCAGGATAGGCAGGTTATTGGCACGTCGTAGATGACCATACCGTAGATTCCGTATAGTTCAGTTTTTGTAACCCAAGTCCTTATTTGGCCAATTTATTGGCATTTTTAAATGGCCAAAAGTTGAGCGAAATTGACCCAATTTTAAAACCTCTGTGATGTATATATACTAGACCTGTTCTTAACAAGGGCGAAATCGAATTTTAATGGTCTTACCCCCCAAATTGATTCGAAATAATTCAAAAAAAAGGTGTGAATTTTTTAAATTTTTTCCGTCCATATTTACCCACGGCTAGGAAGCCTTACTTTTTCCCATAAGAAAAGCATTGGGTTTTCGTGATTTTTAATCTTTTTTTTATCGTTGACCGAATTATCAGCTGAAAAATCTGAAATTCTCGGAAAATGTTGACCGTTATGTTACCTTTTTGTCGGTTTTTTTTTGGAATTTGATACAAGCATTTTTGGGCTAGATCAATTACATTTTATTCTAGGTATGTTGCGAAAAACGCGAAAAAAGCAAAAAAAAGTCAAAGAATGTCGTTTTGAGTGCTAAAAATAGGAGAAATAAAATAGCAGGGGTTCAAAAAAATAGGAATCTTTTCGCCGAAGATGATAACTTTTCGGATCTCGCTGAAAATAGAAAAAAAATGTCGAAAACTATCTTTCAGAGGTCTAAATAAGTTAAAATCCGTCAAGTCTTCACACATTTTATTATTATTATAGAAGGATAGAAGAGTACTCGTAGTTTATAAATATAAATGTTGAAATCGGTTAAGTCATCACATATTATATTAAGGATCTCGATCCTGTCACGTATTTATAAATTATATAAAGAACATCATAATACTTCCTTAAAACAATTGCTTGGTTCATAAATTTTGCATGACCGTTACCTTCTTCGCATCAGGGAATTTTCTTCTATGTTCCTCAATGAGTTGCAAAATATATTGTTTCTGGTTTTCATTGTGCGGCAGAATATTATTAAAATCTGTGAATAGACCAACAGCCCTTTCTGCCGCATCATTCACAACTTTTAATTTTTTGACAATTTCCAAACCTTCTCGGAAACTCTCATTTTCAGACCAAAGAGATGGGTCAATTTTTAAAAACGGTTGATCAATTTCGAATCGGAAAAAAAAATTCCGTGTTTGCGATGTTACAAAATGATCCATCTCTTTGTCACAGAAATTACCAACGTCTTTTACGTTGATTACAATTTTCTTCGGGCCATTTTCATCAATTTCTTCGATTTCGTCGAGCGAGCCCAGCTCAGACACCATGCAACGTTTCACGTCCAATGGCAAATTCTCATCAAAAAATGATAAGGCGACCGTTTCAGGGCTCAAAAACCAAAGGTGATTCACCAATTTTTGCATAGCTGCATTAGCTATCTCTCTGTCGACACTCTTATAATTATAGAGTTTTTTCAAAAATTGAAGATCATGATTTGGAGCTGCTCCTGCGAGTGGAGCAGTGAACCATGCTTCCAGATAAATCGTTACGATAAAAACCGATACATCTCGGATCGCTTGATATTCAGTTTTCGTCATTTCGAAACTGTCTCGGAACAAAAATATTTTCAGAGAATAAATAGCTTTGGACATAAAACGTGCATGATGCATTGCACCCGGTGAACGTATTACGACTCCTTGCGATGGGGCGGTTCCGAGAAATAATTTTGTTAAATTCAAAAGCTCCTTGTAATCCGCTCGAGGTTGATCCGGTTCTAATGCCCAATCAACAAATGAATTTATT
The DNA here is from genome assembly GCA_946863875.1 of Alloplasta piceator. NCBI lineage: Eukaryota > Metazoa > Arthropoda > Insecta > Hymenoptera > Ichneumonidae > Alloplasta > Alloplasta piceator. The sequence goes on along the minus strand of OX333079.1, from coordinate 29,522,670 downwards.
CTCGCGATATTCTCCACAGTTACGACGCTCTGTACTTTTTTATCGTCAATTCCGATGCGAAATGCCGTTGAATCGATTTTCGGCCAGCAATCTTTGAAACGTTTGAAAATAGGTTCATCTGGTCCAGTCGAGGGGGACTTCAATTTCGCGTTGAAAACGCTTTTCAAAACGATCTCGAAAATATGGTGTCGACATGGTAGGTATAAAATAGATTTCTCTAACATTTGTTCTAATAAAACCGCCGCGCCATTCACGACACCCAAGTTCGAAGCCGTTGTACCACAACAAAGAGCTCTTATCGAGCCCACAACGCCCCACTCATCGAGAACATGATGAATGGCTTTTGCTTGCGTAACGCCTCTCCCATTTTCAAGTTTTGGGACACCTAACAGCTTCTCAGAATCATTGTTTGTTATCAAAACGGGTAGTTTCTCAAGCTTCTTACCGCTTTCATAATCAGGCAAACGTTTTCCGTCCCAATGTAAAACAGCGGCTCGTAAGTCAGTATTTTGGAATATACTTTTTATTCTCAGGGACCTCATTTCACGCAATTTTTCACGCTTTCTCTTTATCGAGCTCCGATTAACAATCAACGCATTTAAATCGAATCCAAGAGACTGAGCTACAGAAGCGCCTAAATGAACGGCTGATGTATCAGAGACTTTGAACCTAACAAGAACCGCGACGAGTTTGTCATTTACCACATCTACAATGCCTCGAGATTTTTTCGGATTCGATGGTCCAGCATCTTCTGCAGGGTGGTCTTCTGTGGAATAATTCGAGACTGTCCCAATGGATTTTTGTGACAACGTTTGTTAAAATTCGCCACCATCGCTCGATGCCAACTCCACGATCTCATCTAAAAGAAATTCTTATCGTTATTACTTATCTTTGCTGATTGAGGATCAATGCAAAAAAAGATACTGCGGTTTACAAAATATGGCTCACAAAAGGCCGAAATTTGTAGATACGGATGAAAAATAAATTTAAAAAAAATTTAATTAAAAATCTAAAAATAAGCGCCATTAGAAATGTGAAAAAGATGCAAAAAAGTATTACGACATTTTTCGATAGCGCCGCTCAGTGTAAATGTATGGCAATCAATATCTATAAATGACAGAAAAGTCCAAGAACAATAGTGTATTATATTTTTCCGGAAATGCATAAGTCAGAAAATCGAGATGGCAAAAGGTCGAAATTTGCAAATGCAGGAATCTTCAGGGTCATAAAAAGACGGTTTGTTCAAGATATTCGGAGAAAAATTACCAAGTAATACTCTTTCCTGTCTCATTCTGTCCAACCTCGGTAACTCCTCGGTTGTTTTTCGCAATTCTGCTGCCTCCATCAAATCATATGTGCTTTGGATATCCCAGATGAAACCGATACGACCAGGCTTCCTTTGATTTTGTAGAAATTCCGTTCTTATATCGTCGAGGCCTGCAAGCGCATCTTGAATGGGCGATGTCAAAAAGTTCATCCAGTTTACCGCAAAATTCCTCTTCCCTTTTTTTATTGCTTGGGGCATTAATATTTTTTCCCAATAGACGCCATTGTAGATGTAAATCCATCAGTTTCGTTACTCAGTTATAATCTTGCTTCGTTTTTAATCTGGCTTTTTTCCAAAAAATCATAGTTTCACTCATGGCTAGTGCCGCACTTGTTCTTTAATCAAAACCTGACACTCGTGTGTTGAAAAATAAAACTTTCAAAACTTGACGAGTTGATGGTAGTTTGTTCCCGAAAATTTAGGAATCCACATAACCAATCAAACGAATGTTTTCTCGTAAACGCATTGTGCACCTAACCTAAATTGACGAAATATGGGAGAGTGAAATTGTTGGCCGTTGAAGACCGACTGCTGGGCCTCGAGTCAACGTTCTCGCAACTCGGAGCTCAGAGTCCAGCGGTGACCTTGGGTCGGGCGCCTTGCTGTTACTCGGCGCAGATATAGTCCGGGACCACTGCGCACATAGCGCGTGCTGGGTCGAAAGAAATAAGACTATAGTGCGTTGTAGAAAGAACAAAATTAACAAAGGAGACGTACCATTTCACATTGAGCTAATCTCAAATACTTTATTTTAGATAATTTCATCCAATTCTCGTTAACTTATGATCGAAAATCTTGATGCACTTTTTCTCATTACTATAACTCATTTCCAAAACATAATACGAATAAACATTCAGGACAAGCAATTAGAATGTGTACGCGATGCCGGGTTCTTGAAATTGGTTTTTGTAGGGGTGGGACGTCCTCGGACAGCAAGTGAAGCAGAAAAACAGAAAATTTTTCAATCATGGCATAATCGATTTGGCTGCAGGGATGGCCTTAAATTTTTGTTTACGTAATCAATTATTTTGTACAAAGAATTCCGTTAAAAGACTACTCCGAGTGAATTCTTTCGATATTTAACTCTCCAAATCACGTTTTTCGATTTTTTCGACGTTTTTCGCAACATACAGAGAATAAAATGTGATTGATCTAGCCCAAAAATGCTTGTATCGAATTCCAAAAAAAAACGACAAAAAGGAAACATGACTGTCAACATTTTCCGAGAATTTCAGATTTTTCAGCTGATAATTCGGGCAACGATAAAAAAAAGATTAAAAATCACGAAAACCCAATGCTTTTCTTATGGGAAAAAGTAATGCTTCCGAGCCGTGGGTAAATATGGACGGAAAAAATTTAAAAAATGCACACATTTTTTTTGAATTATTTCGAACCAATTTGGGGGGTGAGACCATTAAAATTCGATTTTGCCCTTGTTAAGAACAGGTCTAATATATACGTAAATCATCGTTCACTTGTAAGTTGTATATAATTATTCCATGGAATTTGTATTCATAAGTAGCAGTCGAGGGTCAAGATTGGACCAAGATGCGATGAATTCCCAACAATAAATTTAAATAAGGACTTGATAGGTTAGCGAGTAGGAGACCCAGTTTGGTGCATTCAAAGAATAAGGTAATCAAAATAAAATTTAGCATATATATTCAAGATGATATACAAACACATGCATACACGTAAATTAAAAATGTTATAAATAATACAAATACATTAATGGTAATAATAACAATATAAATTAAGTAATAATATTTATTATTATTATTGTTATTATTATGCATCTGATTCAATATTTGATTTTTTTAAATTAAATTAAAAGACAAGTTGAACAAAAAAATGGCCTTCGAGTAATGAAAATAAATTCTTAATACGTATCTATTTCTCGGCCTGTGTTCTATAAATATGATATTTACATCAGCATTCCAAAAGTAGTCGGTGGTGTAGTGGTTAGCGTCCCAGTCTTAGGTCGTTAGTTAGGCTCGATAGGTAGGTAGGTTTCAATTCCCAGTCTGGTCTCGTACATATTCTAGGGTCCGCGAATATGCAAGAAAACTAAGTCAGTCGGAAAACTCCATGAACTTTCAAATTATTTTTTTTATTTTATTTAATTCATGTTGATTTCGAGGATATGCGTAAAAACAAGGGTCGCGGGTTCAAACCCCACTGGGGGCAAAAAAAAAAATTTCTCTAAATTTTTTTTTCTTCCGTTACCTGACCCTTAGAAACTATCAATTACGAATATGGAACTGGTTTTCATCGTAACAACTGATAAATTTTGTCATCGTCAATTCCCACCTGGCAAGTGCGATCACCAATATTGGTACCATAATGAGCTGAATTATAGGCCCAATAATCGTTGACTCTCTTGGCCAATTTCAGCCCGGTCTTATCATTCCTATAAAGGCACTTCATTGGTTATGAACATGGGTCGATGTTTTAAATAGGTTAACTATAATTTAGGGCCAAGTATTGGCACCATAATGGGCTGAATCATAGGTCCAATAACGTCAACTCGGTTGGCCAATTTCGGCCCGGTCTTATCATTTCTATGAAGGCACTTTATTGGTTATGACCATGGGCCAATATTTGAAATGGGCTAACTATTAAGGCCCATCGCACATAAAATTGTCTCAAAAGCAAAACAAAATTTTCAAAGCCTAAGAATACATATTTGGAGTTAATCACTTTTTATGCTCAAGAGAGGCTTTAAAATTTTTTATTTTAATTTAAAAAAATTTTGTCTTCCTTTGAGACAATTTTCAGCGCTCACAGACATAAAAAATTCGTAAATAGTATATAAAAAAATTACTAATCAAATTTGAGACATTTCATAATAAGGTTATTCAGGAGTGACAGGAGTAGACAGAGGAATAGAGATATTTAAGCATAGAAATATTTACGAGTAGAGATACTTAAGAGTCGAGACATTTACAAATAGTTATTTAAAAATAGATATTAAAGAGTAAAGATATTTACAACTAGAGTTATTAAAGAGTAAAGATATTTACGAATAGAGTTACTTAGAGTAGAAATATTTACGATTAGAAAAGTGAAGAGTAGATTTATTGTATTGCTGATTATTCGAGATTCGAATTTTGTTTATATTTATATATGTATTTATACGATGTATATTAGGGCGACCGCTATTTCAGGTCTCAACTTATATTAACTCAACTTATATTCGAGTGGTAATTTGAGATTCGATGTCTTTAAATATTTATATACATATTTATATTCATGCAAAAAGATATTATCAGGAAAGATACTTCGAGAAAACTTTCAAAAAGAAGTGAAATCAATCACAAAATACTTTTAAGAAGTAACAGAAGGACGTATTAAAAATCAAGTATTAAAAATCCCAAAAATTCGAATTCAAAAATCCCTAAAAACTTAGAATTCAGAGAATATTTAAAAAATTGTAAATGAAAAAACCAAATCACGAAAGCCAAGCAAAAAACTTGGCAAGTTATTAATGACCAAACCAAAAAAAAAAAACTTGGCGTGCAGGGTTAAGAACTAATACAATCGGCGAGGAGAAACCAAGTTCAAACGCATCTGCTGCTTAACAAAGAAGTAAAGAAATGGAAGAATAAAAAAGAAAACAATTGAACAAGTGCACTAGCAACCAACCATGAGAATAAACAAAAGAGGTAATGACCGAAAAGACTAGAAAGTAACTACGAGAATAGTTCACTGAGAAAAATCTTTTACAATGTTTATGTTTATTCGTAACCTTTTATTTTTATAACGATTTTTTTTATTTTCCACTCTTAACGGTCAATCGTTGAAATATCGAATACTCATCTTAAATATTGAACGACGATGACATCCATGATTTACGCAGAAATATGCGACGACGCCTGGATTTACGATGATTATCGTGGATGCACGTGAATATTAAGCAAGAATATTCAAGATTCTTCTTTACCATATATGAAAAGCGATACTCGAATAGCATTTAAATTCGAAAATCTCATAACAATCATTAATCATAACAATTCATTAAGTATGTAAGCGTCCAGAGGGAAGGCGGTTAAAAAATCTCTACATGATCTTACCTTGGGGGGAACAGGGGTAAAAGCTATTATTCTTACGTAATATTTTACAATAAGACAGAGTGTGCGTTTTGCAATGTCAAGTGATGGACATTTGAGAGTAAAGCATTAGGCAAATTAACTATGGGATCTATTTTTTCATTTTTAATGTACAATTCCATTTACATATTCTGATGTTAAAATTTTATATTGCTTATTAAGTTTTGAAAATTTCAAGAGCGTTGATATTGACCCGTTTAGAAGCTCATCAATGGCAATTACAGTACATTTCTTCGTATATTAAACTTACTTCAATTATTTGTGAAAAAAGCTATAGCCGGCTAAGTAGGGATGAGCGGCCCCCACGCGGATTTGTTCCAAATTTTGGCCAAAAGTTGCATTTGATGGATTACAACCCACCCCAAATTTCAAACATGTAGCTGCAGTAGGAACAAACATAAAAATACAACTAGTATTTTTAGAGAAGATTTTTTTCTTATGATCTATTAAACCGATTTTCATGAAAAAAATATATGTTTTCTTGTCAGTTTTATCGAAAACTTTACCACAAAAGCATGAAGCTTTACGCAAAGCTTTTCGATGATAGTTTATCCCCGTTTTTAACTACTTGGCAGCGTCCGGCAATTGCAAAACGCGACGCGCTGCATTTAAGAGGATGTGAAAGACCTGTAATACCATCGTTGCAGACTCGAATTTTCGAACAAATGCCATTTCCAAATTATTCAACCAAATGGGCTGAAAATGTAGGATGTCATTACGGTAATAGTATTCTAGGGCCAAAAACTCAGAAAATTTCGATAGCGCAAAAAAAAATACAGTTTCATCATCAGGTGGAATCTGCAATGCAGAAATGAATTTCCCGATGATTGCAGTCTTCAATCGCGAATATTCTTAGTTTTAGGCTCTAGAGTAAAGAAAAACGCAGATACTGGGCACTATAAAATTGCTGTACGTGACAAATTGCAGAAATGGAATTTGTTCGAAAATTGTATAGCAAATGCCGATGAATAGAGCTATATTTATGTTTTTATACATATAACTATGAGCATATATAGATATATCACTAAACGGATAACGGGATCGGATTTTCATACCCTGCCATCTAGCCGTAGCGCGCATCGCAAAAATTCTCACTACTTTACCGCCGTCATCTGAGTTCATCGGTAAAGTGGAGAGCATTTTCGTGACACACGCGACCGCTAGATGGCAGGGTATGAAAATCCGATCTTGTTATCCATTTAGTGATATATCTATATTGAGATCTGACAAAATTCGTGAGACATCTGGTGTTGAATTTTGAACTATTAGTAGGGTGCACACGGATATTCAACACAAGAATATGCCACTCGTCCATGTTACACATGCATGCCAAGTGCAACCTTGTTTCCGTCATATTGTCTTAGCCACGCCTCCATGTCAGATCCCGATATGCTCATAGCATAACTTCGAGTCTTGCGATTGCCGGACGCTGCCAAGTAGCCGAAAACGGGGATAAACTATCATAGAAAAGCTTTGCGTAAAGCTTCATACTTTTGTGGTAGTTTTCGATAAAACTGACAAGGAAACTCTACTGCGCTCGATAATAACTGTACGGATTTTTTTTTGTAGTTATCATGACATCGAAAACAAAAAGAATGTTCAAAAAAAGTGTATTTTATTTTTTTAACTATGCTCCACCTCTTCGATCGACTTGGAAAATTTATATGTTATAGAAAGAGGTCCGATTGTTTAATACAAAAAACTGGTAATTGTAGTTCGTGAGCGAGTAACCGAAAAAAATCACGAAAACTAAAATAATTTTTTTCGGGTAGTTTTTTTTTCTAATTTCCAGAAGCCCGGGGTCCTTCCCCTTTAGCAAACCTCCCTCGAGTCGGTCCTGAGTTCGTCTTCCGATGCCGGAGCTACGTCGCGCCTCGTCGAGAAATTGTAAACATGGACTACAGCTATATACATGTGACTCACACCTGTACGAGACTTGTGTATGCCACATATATATATCTGGAGCTTGTCACGCCCATATTTTTATTTCTCGACAAGACTACGGCACAGGGAATCGAAGCCAGGACCTCCCGATGCTCTGGTTTAGAGGCAAGCACGCTAGCCACTACTCCAGAGTACCCGTTTTTTTTGGGTAGTTCCGTTTGTGGGATTGGGTTCTTGATTTTTTCTGTAAATAGCCTTGAATATATTAACAACATATATTTTTTCATGAAAATCGGTTTAATAGATCCTAAGAAAAAAAAATCTCCAAAAATACTAGTTGTATTTTTATGTTTGTTCCTAGTGCAGCTGCATGTTTCAAATTTGGGGTAAGTTGGTAATCCATCAAACGCAACTTTTGGCCAAAATTTGAAATGAATGTGCGTGAGGACCGCTCACCCTTACTTAGCCGGCTATGGCCTTTCTTTCAACTATCACGCAATTACATCATTTAATTATTAAAACAATTTCAATTCAAATGGTCACAACAGCATATAATTCAGCCCTGACAACGATCGATAATCTGAACTGAACTAACTTTTACTCTTTGACTTATTCCCTATGAGGTTGTTTCAAATCTACTCCTCATTATTGTGCGCAAAATGTTATATTCGGTTAGTTTATTGACTGATTTGTTTCCTCACTTTATGATTGTTTAAAATCTTACCTTTAATTCTAATATGCATTTTCCAAAGACTGAATAATGAGTTTGTTAAAAATAAAATCCTTTAATATATGTAACATAATAACATATTTTAGTATAACTAACCCTTTTCTAATGACATTTAATGTCAAATGCTTTTTAGAAAATCTTTGTAAAATCTTACGTAAGAAGGGAAAAGAGAAGTCCAAAAAATCTTATGTGTCTTTACATGGGGGTAGGAAGACTCATAACGGCCGAAATCATCCTTATGTAATTAATCCATTACTGAATGGACCTTAATGCGTCAGTAATACGTGAACAAACTACTTGACTGCAAAACATACTCTTGTCACTAATCTGTGTTATCACAAGATAAGTAGGTGTAACAATTTTCTATCTCATCTGGTGGAAATCCTGCAGCACCTCCCGGGCTTATTTTTTTTACCCTGCACGTCAAGTTTTTTTTGTTTGGTTTTGTCATTAATAACTTGCCAAGTTTTTTGCTTGGCTTGTGTAATTCGGTTTTTTCATTTACAATTTTTTGGATATTCTTTGAATTCTAAGTTTTTAGGGATTTTTGAATTCGAATTTTTGGGATTTTTAAGACTTGGCGTCCTTTTTTAGGGTTTCATACCTCAAAAGGAAAAAACGGAACCCTTATTGGATCAACTTTGTTGTCCGTCCGTCCGTCCGTCTGTCTGTTACAGCCCTCTATCTTGGGAACGCGTGGAGGTATCAAATTGAAATTAAAACCATATACTTAGGTCTACAGTCCCTTGAAGCTGTGGAAAAATCAAACTTCTCAATTAACGGAAAAAAAAGATACGGCCATTTATGCCGAAAAAAACGTATATTTCGAAACTCACAAGGGAATCAAAATTTATAGGGTATTTTCTGTTAACCTAGAACTATGAAATTTGGCAAGTAATACTGTCTTATACTACAAGTATAGGAAAAAATCTGAAAACTATAAATTTCTAATTAAATCATAAAAAATATAGTCTTTATTTAAAGTACGTAATCATTCATTTCTACGGAACCCTCGGTGGGCGAGTCCAACTCGCACTTGTCCGGTTTTTTACTTCTTAAAAGTATTTTGTGATTTATAATATAGGCTCTACTTTTTTGTGCGTTGATAGTCGATATCGGTATAACTTCAATTTACCAACCTCAGTGAAATTATATTCTTCTTCGTATATGCGTCCTTTATTTTGATATAGATATCTTCGGCTTTTAGCTGCAACGATTGTCTTGTTATGTCAATCAGATCATGCTTGTAAAAGCTGCTGTTTGACAATCTATGATGAGCACTCGTGAAATTATCCCAAGCAACGAAAAAAGTTTCTTGATCATACCAAGTCTGTAATTCCAAAAAAAAAACAACTTTTATATTTTACCTTTTGAAAAAATTCATACTACTTACTTTCCGTGCATAACAGATATGCATAATCATTATAATTAGGCAAGGCATATAGTTACAAAACCACCACATACCCGAGTGTTTATATTCAAACTGGGATGTCTCGTGATCACGTAATGACCCCTTATTCTTTGAATGCCAGAAAAATTGTATACCGTCTGACCAAGAATTCGCCAAGCAGTAACTGCATACTCATTCAACTCACCGTATCTCCGAGAAGAGTAATCTTCAAACCTAACAATTGAAGAAGCTTGATAAATTTCTTCAACACGCATGCAATTAAGTTTGGAAAATTGGGACAGATAATCGATTTGGTCAGTAAAAAGAGCTGAACTTCTCTATTTGTTTGGAAAATTACCAATGGTCCGGAAAAATACAAATGATAGTTCATTGAATTCTGTATTTATTTTTAAGTAATGTATAAACCATTTAAAAAATAATAAAGATTCCACCTTTAATAACAATATGCCTCTGCGTAAAGAATATACGATACCGTAAACGATAAACGTAAACAGGTCACTTACCACGATTGAAGATTTACCGGCTTATCTCTGTAACCCATCTCATTCATAAGCTCGTACATAACGTAATTTTGATTAATTCCTTCCGGACTCAAACCTGTTCCAATCATAGTACTACCATTCATCTTCCGGGCGTCAAATGTTCTCTAAAATGTAATCAGTCACCAATTTTAGACGAGGCATTTGTAACGACTTTTCTCTAGAATTGATTGATTATTCTGAACTGTCATTTTTGAAAGTACTTCATGTACATTTGATAAAATTCTTCAATTCATGCATATTATTGTCGCATCTTTTCCCGCGGAATAATTGACTGATCACAATGAATGATCCTTAGTGAATATCGACAGATTTCGGTTATACACTCAGTCAAAAAATTAAAGGAACAGTAAAATTTCGAGATTTTTCAGCAATTTTCCAAAGGCTGCAACTTTCTTAATTTTGATCGTAAAATTTTTTTTAAAAAAGCATTTTAAAACTTGAATCGTCTAGTTTTGGACTCTTAAGTCAAAAATTTTTTGTAGGCGTCACTCTCGACGCAGTCGAAAGAAATATCACAGTAAAAATTTTCTCGAAATTTTTGCTTTTTGCAAAACAGTCGATGGGCTCCAAATCACGTTTATTGATCCTTAAGGACCAATTAATTAATGGTGCTAAAAATGAAAAAAAGTTTTTTTTCTTCCAAATTTGCATTTAATGAGCGTGAAAACTAAATCAACGTGTTTCTTCAATTTTTCTAAAAGTTTGATGACTCAGTCACAAAAAACGACTCGACCGATTGTTTTGAAAATTGACATGGTTTTTAAGTATGTATTGAGCTAAAAAAGAGCCCTTAAAATTGGCATTTTTCGTAACATCTGCAAAGTTGTGGTAGATTTTCCAAAACAAGAAAAAAAGATCAATCAAAATTAAGCATGGAAACAATTTTTTTTGTTTATGACAGTAACAGTCACTTATAGACAGTAGATTCAAGTTTCCGAAACCCACCGTTTACTCGCTGTACGATCATTAGTTCGAGAGATATCGAAGATTAAAAAAAAGATTAATTTTTATTCAATCACCGATATCTCAGCGAAAAATGGTAGTAGAACAAAAATTAAAAAAAAAAACAAATTGAAGCCGAAGAATCCAGCTAAACGATGCTTAGATTGGTTAAGCTTGAAAAAAAATTTGGAGTCTATCGACTGTTTTGAAAAAAGCAAAAATTTCGAGAACATTTTTACCGTGATCTTTCTTTCGACTGCACCGAGGGTGATGCCTACAAAATTTTTTTGACTTAAGATTCCAAAACTAGAAGATTCAAGTTTTAAAATGCTTTTTTATAAAAAAACGTTACGACCAAAATTAACAAAGTTGCAGCCTTTGGAAAATCGCTGAAAATACTCGAAAATCTTGCTGTTCCCTTAATTTTTTGACTGAATGTATTTAAGACGTTGTAAAGCTGCTATACTGTCTCGAGCCTTAATAGTGGATTAATGACAGCTAGCCATGTGATTGTACCCCATTCGCATCTACGTCAATATTTAATGATATTCTTTCGAAAATATGTGAGTTTACATAAACATAAATACCGTATTTGTAAAACATTTACAAATACGATAGTTATATTGTAGATGCAGATATTTTTTTTACTAACTAAATTGATACAATTTATAATAATTTTCAGGTAATAATTCAAGTAATTTCAAAGAGCTTAAAAATTGCAATAAACATGTAAGAGTTCTGAGAATAAAGCGCGAATTTCACGGAAAATGCTAAGCATACAGATATTGTGAATATCAGATAATTTTTTTCAATTTAGGAGTCTACGAACCTTGTTAACGATTTCAGCCGAGCCGAACATTCCTAAAGTACCACCGAAATTATGAAGCATACACCATATGAAAGGTTGACCGTAATAAGATTTGAGTCGTGAGTATTGAGGGAATTGTTCGGACTGTAGATCGAGAACTATCATTCGTCCCTGATAAATGGAGAAAATAAATTAATTGAAGGAACATGATGGAAAAATAACTTTTAATTCATTAATAGAAATGAAAAATTTCTATCATGTAAAAATAAAGTCCAATGCCAATTTGAATTTTGTTGATTCACATTAAATATTCTTAAATTTTTTTCGATCGAGTTGCTTCGGCTATTTCAGCTTACTTATAAATGAAATTTTATGAGACCGTTATAAATGACGGCAAGCAATGTGCAAAGTTTTCAATTGTCCTCATTGTTTTTACTACCGTATATCTGCAAACATGAATCAAAGCAATATGGAAAAATTTATATGGAAGCGAAAGCGACCACGTCATTGATTCCGGGATTTTTTTGAAATGTTTGTAACTGAAGCTATTTTAGTGAAATTCTATACTATTCACGTTGAAATTTGAAACTCAAAATCATCATCAGTCATCTCAATCATCATCGAAATCATCGACCAGAAAATCAAAGGGTAATTATTTAGTTTAGTGACTTTTCCGAAAATCAATGGGATTTTTTTTTTCGCCATCCTCTCATTTATTTAGTTATAAATAATGATATTCAAGTGGGGAAAACGGAAATTTTTTCTTAACAAATTTTTTTAAAGCGAAAAACCATAAATAGTAATATCAGATTTGTTCGGTCGAACGAATAGTTTAGAGGTACCCAGGTACCAACGGTTGGTATCAGATACCAATGGTCGCTCGCTCGTATATACGAACACACGCGCCGCGCGGCTGACCGTCTTTTCTCTTCTTGCTTTTTTTTTATCAAGCGCGGTCAAGGGTTCCGTGGACGGTCGTCTTTCTTCGTACGTTTCCAGGAGAAACAGGAAATAAATATAATAAAAAAACGGCTTTAGGATTACAGTTCGATCGATCAACGGATCTAAAAAGGTTCAGGTGTTAATCCAGTTTAATTGTCAACATGCTGATAAGCTGAAATACTAAACCGTAAGTACATTGATAAGCGCGGTACGTCCCACCAGGCACACAGACACGGCCGGTTGTACCAGCAAGCAAGTGCAACGCTTGACAATAAGTCGTAAGCCGACATTTTACATGTTCACATGGACCAAACAACCAAATACATCGAATCAAACGCTGACATTTAACTACAAGCGCAATGCTTACGAGGTCGCCAGCGACTTACACATGGGATAGTCTAATTGCAATAACAGAATTAAAGACGAAATACGTATACATACACTACTCTTCTTTTACTGTATATTTCATATTCACAATAATTATTGCGTGAATGTATTCTATAAAAATGTATCTATTGTAAATTCATAATTTGCGAGGGGTTTTTTTCTCCGAGATTCACATCTCAGAGATTTTCCTCCTTGAGCCAAAAAATAAACGTAAAACTGTATGGCTCAACAGATGTGTTTGATTTATTTTCCTCACTGCGTTAATTCTCATCTATAGAGATCGAAAAGTTTAATGAATTTAACATTTAAAAAAAAGATAAATACGCGGCTTCTTTTTCGGTAAAGAGGACGCGCCCCACAGAACAAGATTTTCCAAAAATTTCAAAAGATGACGGGAATTTTTGTTTGCCATGAAATCTTATAATACATCATAGTAAGTAATATTCAGTTGGAGGACGCTTCAACTTTGCATTAATACATTTTTTACTAGGAAAAAAACAGTTTGAAAAATAGTAATTATTGGGAATCGTGACTCATTGAAAAGGTGCATCCCGAAATATTTTTTGATTATATTCTATTAGATAATGATAAAAAAAAAAATTGGCTTAGGTGAGGCAAACTTTTTATATATAATTTTTGTTAAAAAAAAATAAAATAAAGGCATTTTGCTACTGGAATAGATATCCCCGTTTCAGAGTTTCTGTTGTTTTTTATCAAACCCAAAAAACAACAGACACTTTGCAGCGGTGATAACTATTTTTTTTTCAAAAAAAAAAATTAGCCTCTCTCGAGATTATATATATTTTAGTATCATTATCTAATAGAAAATAGTTTTTCAAAAATTTGCAAATCGCCTTTCCGATGAGTCACTCTTTCCGATAATCATCATTTTTTCCTAGATTCAAACTGGTCGTCATGAAGGATAATGATATACCATATGGTAAATACGATAAAAATGACGAAAACTCCAGATTTTGCGGTTTTCTGCATTTATTAGTTGATAAAAAATTTGATAATAAAAAATTTCATCTTTCTCCGGGGCGATAGCATTGACAGTGACATGATAAAGCTGATAATCACAACAACATAATAGTACATTGCGATACGAGTGAGGTAAAGCGAACATTATACGCTGCGTCATTTTATTGCGATGTTTCGCTATTGTCGTAATTTGACAGTTTGACGCGTACTCGGCAGATTCACGTTGCGTTCGTTGCGAGGCTCAGGTGGCGCCTCGCTACGGTTGTTATCGGCGGTAGAGTGCGTGAAGTACTAATAGTATGAATGAAAGTGTGGGTAAAAAAAAACCGAATAAATGAATAAGTGTGTGTAAAATACTATCAGTGCGTAAAATACGCTCGGACTTACATTATTTCACGCCTTGCTGTAATGCTCCATTTTACGCATATTTTCAAGGCACGTAAAGACGCACATTACATACACATGTTAAAACAATTATATTATATCGTGATAAGGATAAAAATTACGGAAATTCAAGATTTTGCAGTTGTCAATATTGATTGATTTATAAAAAATTGAATAATAAAAAATTTTACCCTCCCTTGACAAAATATTATTAATAGTAACATAAAAAAGTTGATTATCGGGAGAGTAAAATGATTCAGTCGATTTTCGGAAAAGTCACTGGACTAAATAATTATCCCGGATGTTACCGGAGAGCTGCTTACTCGGAGACTAGTTTTTGGTAGAGATATGATTTGTGATAGTTTTTATTCAGTTGAGATTCAATCTAGTAGGCTTGTTATTTGGTATATTTATTGAAACGCTACTGTTTGGCAGCAACGACATACGGTAGACGTGTTAATTGGGAGTGTTATTACGATAGCGTGTAATTATGGTGGAGATGTTTTTCTGGCAGAGCAACAAATGGTAAAGCTGCAAATGTGCCTAAGTTTTGAGAATCAAGAATGGCAACTTTATATTGCAAAAGCTCCGTGGCTAAACAACTTTAAGTCTCATTTTTTTAACTGCTCTTCTTAGCGATTTTTTTCGAAATCGAATATCGAACAACGTAATGCTGCAAACTATCTAAGCTGGAACGGTTTACAAAAATTGACACTCGAGGCTTAACGAATAATAACCGCTCTCGACTGATCATAAAGTAGTCCATAGTCGGCAAATCATAACGCACAAAATTTGTAAGTATAGAAATAAGAGAGAGGCGCGTATACTTGCAAATCTCGTCAATGCACTACGCCTCTCTTATCGCGCTGCCCTAGGTTTCGACTTGACGGTGCTAGCATATAAATCGCCTCCGTATCTGAGTGAATATTTTTAGTGGTCAATGTTTATTTTAGAATACTCTTGATTTTCCAGCATTAAATTTTTGAAAAAAATTCCAGAACCAAAGCTTCCTTCACGAAGAATAGAAAATACTTGCCTGAGGCACCGATGTTACAAAAGCTTCTACACGTGGCTCGGTCCAGAAAATTAAATTATGAACAAACAACCATCCCTGCATCAGCCTAAAAAAATTAACATGAGAACGTTAAGGTAAGAAGCATGCTTATTGCCGAAGCAAAAGTCTAACCAAATTGCGTGAGGATCAACATCGGTCATCGCTGCAAATACAGCCGCGCCTGTATTCTTCAAATATGTGAGATCACTATCATATGGTTCATTCTCGTTGAATGTATCACAATTGTATACATGATCCGTGCCAAATTCATCGATATACTAGAATGAAAAAAGAAGGAAATGCTTAAAACATCTTTCTTTACACTAATTGGAAGAATTTCACTCGAAAAATTACATACCGTACGAAGAAATTTTCCTCCGATGATCTTGAAGAGTGGATCAGTAGGTGATAGTAAAAACGGACTGAAATAAAGATTATGTTTTAATTCTAATTCTATCGTATTAATTTCATTTCATTCGCTCCAAATATCTAGCTTTCAATAAAGAGAATGATATAGATCTTGTAACGTGGCGTTTTGTGACCGCCCGTTACATGGGAACTCACGAGCGGGAAATGGCGTGTATGAATGTCGTGGTCGAGAATGTTGTGTGCGTCGTGTTTGGCCGCGTTATTTTGTTTCAGGTTTCGTTTAGATTTTGCGGGAAGGATATCGTTGGATTTGAAGCTGTCGGAAGTCTCTACCATTCGAGCCTCAAGGTCGGAGAGGAGCCTTGGGTAGGAGAAACCCTGCTCACGGTTTGAGTAGACGCCACCGTGAGTCGAGGAGGATCGTCGTAAGTCGTCCACCTTGCGGTGATTCTGCCTCGCCATTTGGGGTCGAGACTCATGGGACCTGAGCTTGTCGACGGGTCGTGATGCCTCGTCCAAACATAAATATCTCCGAGCAGCTGCCATTGAGGTTTTTCGAGACCCACGTCGCGTCATTCGTTCGTGCACGTTTCAAAAATTGGCGCGCTGGAAGAAGTGCGAGGCTCAGCCAATACCAGCACGGCTGACTACAGCGCGCGAGCAGGCGTTGGCCGTACCACGGGCGCGAAGCGCATTCCGCGGGCGCGGGCTGAGGGGAGATCATTGCGCGCGGGAGCGCGGCCGTCTCGCCGTGTCTCCCGGCTTTTTCATTGGGGTGGGGACAACCGATGAGCTTCATTGGGTGATAAGGAGAGGCGACGGCGCTGCCGTCGCATATAAGGAAAAGGTAGGGATCATAGTCGAGGGAGTCGATATCGAGCAAGATCTCGCTCTATTCGCCCGCCAGCAGAGTTATCGAGAGGACGCTGCCGTTTTGTATCATCCTCGGAGAGTGCCGTGAGTATCGTGGCCGTAAGCCGCCCCGAAATTATTGAACACCGAGCTGTTTTGTCGTAAATTGTAATAAAGGGTGTGCGGGACCCTGAGAGCCCGTTTTTTATTAGGACATTTATCGTTCGAGTATTATTTTGTCGCCGTTAAGTCGGTTTTCGTTTTGTGCGTCTTAAGGGCGATTGAGTTTCGTTTTGGGCTGAAGAGCCATTTTGAGAATACTGGTCGTGTTCGCGTCGGGTAACGTACGCTAAAACGTCGCTTTGAGCACGTGTATCCGCGAGGGGAACGTCGTATCGTCGCATAGATCATCGGGCTGTTGTTTGGTATGGTGGTTATCGCCCGCGTGGCCGTGAAAGAACGGCTCGCGTGAATTATCGAGTATCGTATCTTTAGCCGTGAAAGACCGGCTCGCGTGAACTATCGAGTATCGTATCTTTAGCCGTGAAAGACCGGCTCGCGGGAGGCTATCGAACATCGGATTTAGTCGTGAAAGACTGGCTCGCGTGAATTATCGGCTATCGCATCTTTAGCCGTGAAATACCGGCTCGTGAAGCGACTCGTGAAGCTACCGTATCGTTCGGCTATCGTGCGCGTTCCCTCGTCACGAGGATTTTGTTAGTTAGCTGGATCCCCTCGCGGCGTTATATTTTTGTATTTCGTTTTTCGTTATTGTTGTTATCGCGTGAACTGGTGCCGAGTATCAATACTGTGCGTCGTAATAAATTGTTGTCGCGTTAAATTCCACCCGTTTGCGAGAAGCTGTCGAACAGTGGCCTTTGGGCCTTTAGCTGCCGTTTAAGCTGTCGTTTCGTGCCTGAAAGAACGCGCCCCTCTACCTTAGGTTTGGGGAACAAGCTAGCCGGCAAATTTTGCCCGGGCTTAGTGCGCCAACGTTAAAATATAGTCCTGAGTAACGTCAGGAGACTTTGAGGGTCACCTTGAGGTGGCTGGCGTCCCACTGTAGGTAGATTCACAGAAAAATCGGCAAAACTAGGCCGATGTGTGTACTGAAAAATGCAATGGTGATTCTTAAGTTTTCAACCTCGCTGATTTCAAATCTGGAATCAAAATTTCGAAAAAACAAAATGGCGGACCGGAAGTGACTATCTGCGTTACTAAAAAGAATCCGATTTGAGTAGGGATCGGTAAATTAGCGGTTTAAAAGTCACTGATTAAAAATCTCAAATCCAAATTAAAAAAAAAAACAAAATGGCAGACCGGAAGTGACTATCTGCGTTACTAAAAAGCATCCGATTTGAGTAGGGATCGGTAAATTTGCGGTTTAAAAGTCACTTATTGAAAATCTTGAATCAAAATTTCGAAAAAACAAAATGGCGGACCGGAAGTGACTATCTGCGTTACTAAAAAGAATCCGATTTGAGTAGGGGTCGGTAAATTTACGGTTTAAAAGTCACTTATTGAAAATCTCTAATCAAAATTTCGAAAAAACAAAATGGCGGACCGGAAGTGACTATCGGCATTACTAAAAAGCATCCGATTTGTGTAGGGATCGGTAAATTTGCGGTTTAAAAGTCACTTATTGAAAATCCTGAATCAAAATTTCGAAAAAAAACAAAATGGCGAACCGAAAATATATTTTTATCTTACTCATAAGCAACTTTTGCTATCAGAAATCAATATTTGTGTTTTGAAGGTTGTTTTTTATAAATTTTGAATGAGATTTGGGGAAAACAAAACGATTGTCTGGAAGTGAGGGAAAGTTTTCAAATAATTTCGGAAAATTAGTTATAAATCATTTTTAACGAATTTTATTGCTAAATACATTTAAAACAGCAATCGACACTTAACGAATTAAATTTTACCGAAAATAATACGTGCGTTACATAGAATAATTAATAATTGATAATAATAATAATAATATTAATTATTAATAATTATTCCTGATTTCAATATTAATCATAATCGTCAGCGTCGGAATCGCGATCGCCGTCGTCAGAGGAATTGGTGGATTCTAATTCGTCACTCGTGTATTCCATTAATTCACCTAAACCATACTTATCGCGAGAACTATCGGTACAGAGCAAAAGTTGCAATGCTTCTGGTGATAAACTTTTTGCTTTTTTCGGATACTGCTTGCCCATGCTCGATATGTACGGATCTGAAGTTAAGAGGAGTCGATTGAAAACGTCTTGCATGGTCGCTGTTCTCGAGTGTTTTCGAGCAAAACACTCGCGATATTTTTTAATATCCTTGTTACGGGCTTCCTGTGCGTCTTCTGACATTTGCCCGATAGGAAGCGGGGACCATTCAATTATCAAAGGACCGTGAATCAAAACTTTGTGAACCGTAGTTGGCATGCAGTACCAAGAATACAAAGTTACGAACATTTCGGCGGTTTCAAGACTATATTGTTTGAAAGCAGTTACATTTACGGCAAAGCCACTTGAAAGAACTTGCAATATTATGTGGAATCTTTTCATAATATTCTCGTCCAAACCCAAAATTCTTGATGAAATTTGAGTATTTTCGAAAAAACGTCGCGCAGTGTTTCCGTCGTTACTGCTACCAAACCCTTGTTTCGGTTTATCAACATCAAGATGCAACTCTTTCTTGAATGCGGCTTGAATAACTCGTTTTCGCTCAGCAACTACTTTTTTTTCTTTATCTTTTCGAGTTTGCCACTTGTGAACACCGATTTTATAGCCGATGTGCAAGAAGCACTCAAAAAAACGGATCCACGCATGCAACGTTGATAATCCAAGTTCGAGTCGAGTTCTGTCAACGTCTACAGTTTTCATCAGCTCTATGTCATTAAATTGCGATGATGTGAGATTGCATATATAGCAACGCATTGCGGATTTTGTATTTGTCACGGAGTTGCAAACTTTGCCGTCAATCATAGTGAAATACAGCTCGTATTTAACAGTAACTTCCTTCCCGTCAATAAATGTCGTAAAAGGGGTGAGAGACTCGATCTGATTATCAACGTGTTGCCGTTCCTGAATCGTTGACGACACAGTTTCTTTTAAAAATTGAATTCCAATAGGGCGACAATACCGTGGAGATGAGGGCCTGGGATTTTTCCAAAGGACGAATTCTTTTTTTGAGATATCCGATCCTAAAATTTGCAATGGAGCTAAAGACGTTAAAAATATACTCGCATCAGAACTCTCAGCATTCGTTAACTTTTGTTTGTATTCACTGTGCCCAGAGCTTCCATCACAACCCCATTTACAAATTAGTCTTAAATTCTTCGATTCTTCAGGGCGCAAAGAGTTAATCACGTCAGTTTGCAACTTTAGAATTCTGTCGCAAGTGTGATCAATCAAAGACTGTAATTTCACTTCGGCTAAAGTCTCAGTTACCGTTATATCTGAAGGGTAACAACGGTTTTTAGCAGCAACGACTTTTGCGTACGATGGATAAATAGCAGCTTTTTTATTTCTCAAAGATCGCCTGATGTCTATGTATTGCTGTTTTGTTAGTTTTGCATTTACAAAATCTATCAGTGCTTCATCTCCAGACTTCTCAACTAGCCGTGGATCTATCGACGATTCATATGCTGTTCGGTATCTCGCAGCTCTTGAGGGAGATTTTGTTGTGATGTTTTTTAAAATAGTGGCAGCATCGTTTAATCCTGCAGAACTGAGTCTCATCCTGGTGGCCAAACTTAATTCCTCCACGCAATGCTTTTCACTGACTTCTAAAGCCCTTCTTTTCTTGGTACGTTCACTCGACTCTTCGAAACTCAATTTTCGAGGTCGCCCAGATACACCTGAAGTTGATGGCTCTCCAATTGGTTTCGTACAATTCTGAAAAAATAGCGCGAGCGTTATACTATACATCTTGACCCATAACTCGAGTTTTCGAAACATCAATAAAATTAATTACGAAAATAGTTATTGAAGTTTGCAACCATTTTTCATTTTTTTTTTAAATGCATCGTGGCTTCTGTGCACTTCGAGCCATCTACTTTTGATATTACAAAGTAATTTTTTTAATGAATCCTTTTCATTGTTGTCAATCGTGAAAGATTCGGATGACTCAAGAGTAATTTTTTCCTCAAAAATCTGAAGTTGCTCATCCAGGCACAATTTAAATTTCTCCTTAATCATTCCAAAAATATCCTGATAAGTGCACGTGTAATCTATGGCACGTGAACCTAGAATAAAACAAGTATGATAAACATTTACTAAAAATGAATGTGTTCATGGGAAAAATTTTAATCCAATTGTAAATGATAGAATAAATTATTGTAACATTTTGAACACCCGTTACATGAATCATGACTCTTTACGAATAGATCACTGAGTAGAAAATTATTTTATATTCCACAAGGACCGGCTATTGTCCCCAGCAGGTATACGTTTACCTGCTGGGGACTATGCGCCCAGCCTGAACAAAGAAGCCAAGCGTTGCGCGACATGAGAATTCCGGTTCCCAAAGCCAGATATGCAACAATCTGCAGAATTTTTTTTATAAATTCTAATCTTAATAACATTATCAATAGGCTACAATGTTCAAAAGTCTGGGATCTCCTGGGATCACAACTATTTTTATACTTCTTTTGGAAAAATAAATTTACAAGCTTGCTTGAAATGCATACATTGAACACTCTTTTATACATACAATATTTCAAATTTCAAAAAACTATTTGACATGATAATATTCTACATACCTTCAAGATTATCTCCCATTTTACCGATTTGAAATCGGTAGCGTAGAACAAAATATATTTCACTTTGCGCGAATCGAAAATTTCAGCGTACAAAATCGCTACGTTCTTCACTCTCGAACGGTCGAGTTCAGACTGTCGTAAGTCGAGTACCGCGAAGGGTAGGGACCGGTCCTTTTACAATAGGGCGTACAAATACCTGGTCTTTGAAATGACATACATAGAAATACGAAATGAGAACACTCAATTTTTGGGTTTTGCCGATTTTTCTGTGATTCTGCCCACAGTGCGTCCGTAGGATCGTTCGTCGTACTAAGCGCCCGAAGAATAACGCGCAGGAAGCGGGTTAAAAAATGGCGCCCGACGTGGGGCTCGAGGAATAAAGTCTTCTCGTAAAAGTTTCGCGACAGTGTCGATGCTCGAGTAGATTGAGATTCGTGTGAAAAATTTTCGATTTGTGTAAAATCAAATTTCGGTTGAGATTTGTGACGAAATTTTTGGGGTTGTATGAAAAATTTTCGATTTCTGTAAACTTAATTTTCGGTTTAGATTTGTGTGGGAAAATTTCGATTTTTGTGAAATCAATTTTTGGTTAAGAATTTCGGCGTGAAAAGTAAGGAAAAATTTGGGAAGACATTTGCGCACGTAGTATTGGAAAAGAACAAAATATTTGAATTAGTTTTTTTGTCTTTTCTGTTATCGTCCAATTAAAATTCGAGTAAAACGAATTTATTTAAAACGTATGTCGAATTATGTTAAATTAAGAGAATGAATGTTAATTCAGCTTCGCGGAATTGGTGAATTGACCGTTAGGAGTTTCTTTGTGCGTTCGAAAATATAATCTGGGAACGCGTAGAAGAACAGAGAGTAAAGCGTGAAGAGAGCTTGGTCGTCCAAAACAAAAAAAATATATATATATATACATATTGCCGTTGCCGAGAGTCGTGATACGACGCGCCTCGGCCGCGTAAACAACGCCTCTGTGTGGTCCTGCGTAGCGTGTTGAAAGAGAGAGAAAGAGAGCGAAAAAAAGGTGTATCTGGGTCTGCGAGGGCTTCGTAAAATCAAAACAAGGGATTATCCTTGAAGAATATACGTTGCTGTGCGACGAACATTCACTGTCTTCGCGAGTATATGATCACCGCATAGCGACTACGAGCAATTATTATTATATTTTCTTTTGTCATCGAAATATCGTGTCGAAATAATTTCAAAATAATAAATCCCGAAATATTCTGTTAATATCACGATTCCGAAATATATTTTTCTTTTGTTGTCACTATTATTCGGATTATCTTTCGTTTGGTCGTTGAGCTATCGTATCGGGTTAATTTTGAAATAACAAAAAGTCCAAAATATTCTATCAACGTCGTATTACCGAACTATATCCGTCCGTTACTACTATTCTATAAAATTTTCCCAAATTCTTTCTTACTATTGAACTAAATTATTATTATTAAATTTTCCAACATCCGATTTATTGGAACAAAGAGAATTTATGGCATCAAATTTTTCAACTTTCTTGTTGATTATGAAAATAAATTATTGTGTTATTAAATTTTCGAAGGCCCCGAGTTATTAAAACAAGCCTCAGGATTATTATTTTTTTTCTTCTTTCCCTTCTCAAAATTTAAATTATTGGTATAAATTATTTTGCCCCTTCGTAATTATTCGCATTACACATCAATATTACTGTCCATATTTTTTTCATTATAATGATTTTTTATTATGATTCCTCATCGTTGGCATCCGGACAATTAGTATTCGTACCGTTATTATTGTTTTTTTTTCACATCGCCAAACCACCGAAGATATTTGCCAATTAAGAGCGGGTAGCTGTCGCCAAAATTTGTCAAGCTGTCGTATTATCGTGCCATATTATCGTATTATTCCGTAAGCGGTCGTTTGCTTAGTTGTCGATCTCGAATGAATCTACGAAGGAAAACTAGGTAATCTTCGTCATGTCAATGAACACCACTAACCCCGAAGACGCGTGGGTATATGCGCTCTCGTCGGAAGACCTCCTTAAGGAAATACGGAAAGCTAAGTTATCGGAGGAAGGGACAACACCGACCCTTCGTCAACGCTTGTTACGATTTCGCGCATTTATACGAGATGCCAGTAACAATGCCGCACCTACGCCGTGGCCTGAATACGATAGCGGTATGGGAGGGAATTCCGAACTCAACATCTCGCAGGAAGCAGCGGCGCTACCATTAAATCAAGGCGCTCGCACCCTTAATTGGAATGAAGGGTTACCGGCTCCTGTAGACGGGCGGTTATCGGCAATCGAGGAGAGGCTACCGTTTTCGTCATCCCGACTCGATCATGAATCAGCTGAGTTTCCAGCTGCACCTCAGGGGGATGGACATCGTAATCATCGCACGCGGAGGGAAAATCTATCGATCCCCGCGCATCATGGAGGAGCGAGACCTCGTACGTCACGACCGTCGGATTATCACCAATCTATGATGGCCGAACCCATCGAGTCACGTGGTTCATGGTCCAATCAAACAATGGCCGTGTACAACGTAATGAGACGATGGAATTAAAAATTTTCGGGTACTCCCGGCGAGGACGCTGAGGAATTTCTGGCACAAATAGAGGAAGGTCGTGGATTATCGCCGGTCGTTGATGGGTCGATTTTAAAATGTCTGGCATTCTTCTTATCGGGCACCGCACTCGAATGGTTCCGGAATGAGCGCGACACGTGGCAGTCATGGGACGAGTTTGTGGAGGAATGGCGAGGACGTTTTGGCGATCAACATTATCAACTGGGATTGCGGCGTGAAATTATTCGACGCACGCAAGGTCAACATGAGCCTGTTGCCACGTATCTAACGAGTCTTCGCTCGTTGTTTAGAAAACTAATTCCACCATGGACAGCGCGTGAGTAGATCGAGCTCGCGCACAGAAATATGTCAACGCGTCTGCAAGTTGCCGTCCGACGTTCAGAAGCTGCCGATTTACGAGAGCTCCAGCGTTTAGTCATGCCGATCGAGAGGAGTTACGCTGCGGAGCCATACTATATTCCACCGCCAGTGCCGGAAAAATCCATGTTCCCGAATTTGGCTTATCGCCCACTGAAAAGAGAGTCGTGCTTTGCTACCATGGAACATTCGGCTCCAGTTACCGTTACTCCAGTATCCGACGACGCTGCCGAATCTATCAATGCTGCCGTCTCTGGGTCTCGTCCGAATCGAGATTATAACACCAACCCGTTTACCAGCCCAACAAACCCGACGAGTACGTTACCTCCAGCCAAGGATAAGGCAACGAAATCTGCGTGCTGGAATTGCCAAGAGGTGGGACACCTTTCGGCGAGGTGTACGAAGCCGAAAACGATCCACTGCTACGGGTGTGGAGCAACAGGAGTTGAATCATCTCAATGTACGGCCTGCCAAGGAAAAAACGTACGGGGGAATCGTCAATAGAGCGCGATCCGATTCCGGAAGAGTTATCAAAAGCGCTCGTAGAGTCGTTATGGCATCACGTGGAATTATGCAGCACTACATGGAATTCGGATCTTCCGCGCACGTTACTGTTTCTCACCGTTAGCCTCTATGAGCAACGGTTATTGGCACTCGTTGATTCCGGTGCAAGTCGTACCTTTTTAGGGCTGGAAGCGCTAAAAATTATAAAAAGCGTCGGATTAAATTCTAAAATAACCGCGCCTGTGTCAGTGCGTATGGCTACCGGAAATCTTACCACCGCAAACGGGGAAGCTACCGTGTCGATTGGGATTCGAGGGACGATGCGATCGATTACCGCTCGACTTTTACCGAACTTGGCGTTACCGTTGGCCTTAGCCTTGATAGTCTTGCGATATTTGGCATCTCTGTAAGCTTTCGGCAACAGAGATGGTGGTTCGACGATAACCCGAATAAATCGAACACGTTCGATAAAATCCTCGTAAAAGAGACCGATCCTAAGCATTGTTATGGGATTCAGGATTTAACGGAGGATGAGGAAGGCCGATTGAAACTATTTTTGGACGAGCAGCTACCGTTGCTCGCGGAAAATCCCGGTTTAACAACATTAATTGAACATCGAATTGATGTCAGCGATAATCCGCCGATTAGACAGCGAAATCATCGGGTCACGCCGATTTTACAAGAAGCTATCGATGAGGAAGTCGACCGGATGTTAGAGGCGGAAATTATCGAGCCATCCAGTAGCCAATGGTCGAGCCCGATAGTAATGGTACGGAAACCGGATGGCAAAATGCGGTTTTGTCTGGACTTCCGAAAAGTCAACGCGGTGTCAAAGAAGGACGCATATCCACTACCGTTCATGAGTCACATCTTGGACCAACTACTTAGTGCCTGATACATTTCAACCTTGGACTCAAGTCAGGCATATTTTCAAATACCTCTGGAAGAAAATACCAGAGAAATTACCGCTTTCACCGTACCAGGGCGCGGTGCCTACCATTTTCTGAGAATGCCGTTCGGCTTGACAGGAGCGCCAGCTACTTTTCAGCGGCTGCAGGATCGTTTACTGGGAGCTGCGATGGAGCCGCACGTCTTCGCTTACTTAGACGATATCATCGTTGTCACGAGGACATTCGAGGATCATTTGGTTTGGCTGAAACGAGTGTTCAATCAAATCACTCGTGCAGGCTTGGCAATAAATCTGGCCAAGTGTGAATTCTGAAAATCCCAGGTCCGTTATCTCGGCTTCGTGGTGAATAACGAAAGTCTTCAGGTGGATTCGGAGAAAATCTTGCCGTTGCTCGAATACACCGTGCCGCACAACGTCAGATCAGTGCGTAGATTCTTGGGGATGGCCTCATGGTATCGACGTTTTATACCGAACTTTGCCTCGCTGTTGGAACCGATTACACGGTTATTAAAGAGAAATCGAGCTTACGAGTGGACTCAGGAACAACAAGCAGCTTTCGCCGTCATCCTCGAAAAATTGAGCTCGGCACCGACACTCGCTTGCCCCAACTTTACCGTGCCGTTCGTCATCCAAACGGATGCAAGCATCGTGGGAATCGGCGCCGTATTAACACAAACGATCGACGGAGAAGAACATCCGATTGCTTTCGCCAGTCGCACTTTGAGCAGCGCCGAAAGAAAATATACTACCACCGAATAAGAATGTTTAGCTGTAATTTGGGCCGTAGAAAAGTTTAGACCGTATATCGAAGGATATCATTTTACCGTTATAACCGATCATAGTAGTTTACAATGGCTACATAATTTAAAAGATCCCGCTGGTCGTCTTGCGCGTTGAGCTTTGTTCCTGTTACATTACGATTTTACCGTTAAACATCGTAAGGGTGCCGAAAATCATGTATCGGATGCGCTGTCGAGAATGTACGATGGTCAAGATGAGACCATAGCGGCTATCGGTGACGAATTAGAATGGTATGAACGCCATAGAAACGAAGTTCTCGAAGATCCGGATAACGCGGTAGATTGGAAGCTCGTAAGAGACCAATTATATCAACGACGCTCGGATCCTTTGCTCTCTGCTCTTGTAGACGATTTAGACGAATGGAAATTAGTTTTACCACCGGATTCGCGTCGCGAAGTTATGAATGGATGCCATAATGAAGCCCAATCGGGCCATCTCTGGATAGACAAGACCTATCGGAGGTTAGCGCTGTCGTATTATTGGCCAGGAATGCACAAAGATATCGTAAACTACGTACGAAATTGTGAGGAATGTCAGCGGACGAAAGTAGAGCAGGCACGCCCTGCTGGTTTTATGGGTCGTCGAGTTATCGAACAACCCTGGACTGTGGTGGCAGCAGATTTTATGGGACCGTTTCCCCCGAGTAAAGCGGAATTCTGTTATATTTTGGTCATGCAAGATTTATTCACCAAATGGGTGGAATGTTGCGCACTGCGAAAAGCTACCAGTGAGAAAATAAAAGAAACTCTCGAAGAACTGATTATATTGCGTTGGGGGACTCCGCGCGTAATCCTTACCGATAATGGTACGGAATTCGTAAATAGGACGTTGCGAGAGTTAACGGAAGAGTTCGGAATATATCATAGTACGACCCCCCCTTACCATCCACAATCAAATCCGGTGGAGCGAGTGAATAGAGTACTAAAGACCATGATTGTAGCATTTTTGGAACGGGATCATAGAGAATGGGATATACATCTTGCCGAATTTAGATTCGCGTATAATACCGCTCATCACGATTCCACGAATTTTACTCCCGCATATTTGAATTTTGGGAGGAATCCTGAGCCTCAAAAATTTTTGAAAAGACGAGTAGAAGGGAGGTTGGAAATAACGCAGTCGCCACCCGAAAATTGGTCAGCAAGGCACGAAAAATTAGCATTAATGAGAGAATGGGTTTCGCAGAATTTAGAAGAAGCATATGAACGTCAGGCTTTATATTATAATGCGCGTCGACGTAATATTGTGTATAATGTCGGAGATTTAGTTTTAAAACGTCAGAGAATATTATCTTCGGCAGCACAAAATATCGCAGCGAAGTTAGCTCCAAAGTTCCAAGGTCCCTTCAGAATTAGTAAACGATTGTCACCCACTGTTTATGAGTTAGAAGATTTCAATCATACTCCGTTTGGTAAGTTTTTGGTGCAAGATCTTAAATCGTATCATTATGTTGACGCACAGACTGACTAACGAACGACTAGAAGCTACCATTCCACGGGTCCACGGGAAGCAACGACGTATACCGAGAACGTTAGCCACGGTTACCAGAGAAGCGCTCGAGATGAGTAAGGGACGGAAGGAGGACGATAGTACCTGGCACTACATTCAACCCTGGGTCCAGCAAATCAAGGAGATCGACGACAAGTACCCCGGGATGCGAGTGAAAGAGGAGGAGAGGTCTAACCCAGAGACTGCCATCTGGCGGGAGCTACCGGAGTTAGTGAGTGCAGCGACCCAGGCCGATATTCGCATTGTGGACGCCGGCGCCTAAACTGTGGATCTGACGGGCGAGGAGGTATGCGTGCAAACCGATCCACCTAAATCGGTGAGCACACAAGCGACCCGATCCATCCCAGTGGTCCGCTCGTCGGATGCCTCTACGCAGACGGAACCGGAGGCCATTACCACCGATTCCATGACGTAAATGCAGGCCAAACGAGTGGTGGTCGCTTCCCCAAGACCGAGAGAAGCTGTCGCGCTATCGACCGTTGCCGTGCCAGCGAGTGACGTCGCGGAATTATCGGCAGATCGGCCCTTAGCGGTGGAGGCCGAGAACGGGCCGCCAGTCGAATCTTTCCCAAGGCGAGGAAGCACGGGATGGGACAATGTGACGGAGTACCAATGGAAGCCAACACCCGACGGGCGCACCATCAAGCAAGGGGAGATTCGAGAGTATCACTGCCGTCCGGGTTGTTGGAACTGCGGCAGGGCTTATCGCCGTCGAGACTGCCCGGAGTGGCCGAAAAACGACCCCTGTTAGCGTTGCGAGTGGCTTGGTTACACCCTTAAGACCTGTCCCAGTGACAAAGACGCGTGGAGACGGGCCGGCCCATACGTACCGGGTGTGGGACAATTGGGGAAGCGTCCGTCGATGGAGTAGTTGTCGTGGAGGAAGAAAATAGTACCGTACAGACTAAGACATTGACTGAGAAGCTATCGTTAGCATACCTGATGTCGAGACTGATTTCAATGCTGTACCTGACTAAATATAACGATACATCGAAAACGTGCGTTTTGCCCGAAAACCTTGCCATTCTCTCTAATGGTTCGAAGAAAAATCAAAGTAAAGTGATATTTCATCCATGGATACTGCGGAACGCTTTGGAAAAGGTTATATCATAATTTGAAAATTATTTATTGTCGCGTGTCTCTCGGGGAACCGCGCACAGGATCACTACGTGGTAAGTTGAATATTGGAATGTTAACCGTAATTTTCGTCGAGACTCGGGTGTGATTTCGGGGCTGCGGGGCAGCCCGGCCTGTTCGGCTTCTCCGCGGAGGGGGAAGTTGTAACGTGGCGTTTTGTGACCGCCCGTTACATGGGAACTCACGAGCGGGAAATGGCGTGTATGAATGTCGTGGTCGAGAATGTTGTGTGCGTCGTGTTTGGTCGCGTTATTTTGTTTCAGGTTTCGTTTAGATTTTGTGGGAAGGATATCGTTGAATTTGAAGCTGTCGGAAGTCTCTACCATTCGGGCCTCAGGGTCGGAGGGGAGCCTTGGGTAGGGGAAACCCTGCTCACGGTTGGAGTGGACGCCACAGTGAGTCGAGGAGGATCATCGTAAGTCGTCCACCTTGCGGTGATTCTGCCTTGCCATTTGGGGTCGAGACTCACGGGACCTGAGCTTGTCGACGGGTCGTGAGCCTCTCTGAGCAACTATCGTTGAGTTTTTTCGAGACCCACGTTGCGTCATTCATTCGTGCACACTTCAAAAATTGGCGCGCTGAAAGAAGTGCGAGGCTCAGCCAATACCAGCACGGCTGACTACAGCGCGCGAGCGGGCGTTGGCCGTACCACGGGCGCGAGGTGCATTCCGTGGGCGCGGGCTGAGGGGAGATCATTGCGCGCGGGAGCGCGGCCGTCTCGCCGTGTCTCCCGGCTTTTTCATTGGGGCGGAGACAACCGAGGAGCTTCATTGGGTGATTAGGAGAGATCGAGCAAGATCTCGCTCTATTCGCCCGCCAGCAGAGTTATCGAGAGGACGCTGCCGTTTTGTATCATCCTCAGAGAGTGCCGTGAGTATCGTGGCCGTAAGCCGCCCCGAAATTATTGAACACTGAGCTATTTTGTCGTGAATTGTAATAAAGGGTGTGCGGGACCCTGAGAGCCCGTTTGTGATTAGGACATTTATCGTTCGAGTATTATTTTGTCGCCGTTAAGTCGGTTTTCGTTTTGTGCGTCTTAAGGGCGATTGAGTTTCGTTTTGGGCTGAAGAGCCATCTTGAGAATACTGGTCGTGTTCGCGTCGGGTAACGTGCGCTAAAACGTCGCTTTGAGCACGTGTATCCACGAGGGGAACGTCGTATCGTCGCATAGATCATCGGGCTGTTGTTTGGTATGGTGGTTATCGCCCGCGTGGCCGTGAAAGAACGGCTCGCGTGAATTATCGAGTATCGTATCTTTAGCCGTGAAAGACCGGCTCGCGGGAGGCTATCGAACATCGGATTCAGTCGTGAAAGACCGGCTCGCGTGAATTATCGAGTATCGTATCTTTAGCCGTGAAAGACCGGCTCGCGGGAGGCTATCGAACATCGGATTCAGTCGTGAAAGACCGGCTCGCGTAAATTATCGGCTA
Source organism: Alloplasta piceator (assembly GCA_946863875.1). Lineage (NCBI taxonomy): Eukaryota > Metazoa > Arthropoda > Insecta > Hymenoptera > Ichneumonidae > Alloplasta > Alloplasta piceator. Next base: position 29,491,989 of record OX333079.1, on the reverse strand, counting down.
TCGCATCTTTAGCCGTGAAAGACCGGCTCGTAAAGCGACTCGTGAAGCTACCGTATCGTTCGGCTATCGTGCGCGTTCCCTCGTCACAAAGATTTTGTTAGTTGGCTAGATCCCCTCGCGGCGTTATATTTTTGTGTTTCGTATTTCGTTGTTGTCGTTATCGCGTGAACTGGTGCCGAGTATCGATACTGTGCGTCGTAATAAATTGTTGTCGCGTTAAATTCCACCCCTTTTGCGAGAAGCTGTCGAACAGTGGCCTTTGGGACTTAAGCTGTCGTTTCAGCTGTCGTTTCGTGCCTGAAAGAACGCGCCCCTCCTTCTTAGGTTTGGGGAACAAGCTAGCCGGCAAATTTTGCCCGGGCTTAGTGCGGGAACGTTAAAATATAGTCCTGAGTAACGTCAGGAGACTTTAAGGGTCACCTTGAGGTGGCTGGCGCCCGTAGGATCGTTCGTCGTACTGAGCGCCCGAAGAATAGCGCGCAGGAAGCGGGTTACAATCTATTTTTCAACTTCTATGTGACATCCGTATAAGAAGGTTTAAAGTATACAAACTATACCACAAAAATCATTCTCTTGGCACATGATGTTTCTTATTTTACCAAAATAATTATATAAAGAAATAACAGCACCAATCATATTCTTTCTTTTCGTTTTATTGTCCTTTGTATTTTCTTATTTTTTTCATGTTTACCCTAGTTATGTGCACAACCAAGTACCTGAGTGCCCACCTCGTCCCATTTTTTCTCATATCTTGAGTAAAAACTAAAATTCTGACCTGAGCCTCCAAATCCTCATTATTCAACTCTTTCCGAAGCTAAAAATGCATTGAAATTTTTTTTTCAAATTTTCTGAACCCAAAAAAATGACGTAAAAGTACATGCGCTTAACGGGCACAACCACATACCCGGGTATCCACTAGATGGAAAATGATGTCTAGGCTCAGGAATAAATTAATATCATCGATGATTATTTCATTGCGGTAACAGGGGTTGATAAATAAACAATTACAATAATTCTCAAGGTTAATTAGAATATATTTGCATTTATTCAGCGCAATCAGTACATGTAATTCTTGTCACACAGTGTTCCTCGCAGACAGGCTTTTCGCAAATTATACAACTTTTTCGGGTTTTTCTGCGTCTTTTAATGGTTTCTTTATAGCAGACATGGCAAGAACCAGTACATTTTTTCCAAATCGTACTATCTCAAGGTTCAGTTTGCTTTTCAACAACAGCAGGAGGCACGAGTTGAAGCCCAACCACGCTCCCAATCGCAAGTTTTGTGTTATAGTGGCGCATTATTTGGCAATTCACAGAGCGACCTTCAATGAACGGGTGTTACAGTTTCTTACTTAGTTAATGCGAGAAAGTACGTCACTCATTAGTTCTTTTTTTGAACCGCAAAAATAACCAATCTCTACCTGAGCAGCACTCAGCGACCTTATATCTATAATTTTTTACTGAAGCTATAGCAGGCTGGTGGACTTGAAAATGGCACAGATAGTTTTTATAGAATTGTATTTAAGGGACAACACCACTGTGACGGCTTCAAAAAATCGATTTTTTGAAAACCATTTGAAAAAATCTAAAATACTTTTAAGATTGAAATGCCGTTGGACCCAGGTCGAAAAAATAACTATTTTCGTAGATATTGAATATTTTGTGGAGCAGTGCAGCGGTCCGCGACGCTCGGGGTCCCACGTAGCTGGGCGCCTTTGGGTCGCTAGGTATTCTTCCCGCCTATCTCAGCTATTCTTTTGGCTCCCTTCACAAAAACCGGCTATAGCTATAGGATAGCGTCACAGCGTCAGTTTGCGAATAGGAGCAACGCTATTATTTTCAAGTTAAAATAGAGGATAAGAAAGTGTACACGGGGAAAAAGGAGCTATGCCGAGTGGGGCCAAATCCCAAAAAGCTAGCCAAAAGTCGAAAACGTTACAAATTCGGCTGAAAATCAGTACTAGGGGGTTTTTAGGGTCGCTGATTACGAATCCGAAGTCAAAATTGGAAATAAAAACAAAATGGCTGATTTGAAGTCCCAAAAAGCTGGCAAAAAGTCGAAAGCGTTATAAATTTGGCTAAAAGTCAGTGCTCGGGGGTTTTTCGGGTCGCTGACTATGAATCCGGAGTCAAAATTGGGAATAAAAACAAAATAGCGGATTTGAAGTCTCAAAAAGCTCGCAAAAAGTCGAAAGCGTCATAAATTCGGGTGAAAGTCAGTACTTGGAGGTTTTCGCTGATTATGAATCCGTAGTCAAAATTTGAAATAAAAACAAAATGGCGGATTTAAATTCCCAAAAAGCTGGAAAATAGTGGAAAGCGTTATAAATTCGGCCAAAAGTCAGTACTCGGGAGTTTTCGGAAGCGTTGATTACGAATCCGAAGTTAAAATTTGAAATAAAAACAAAACGGCGCATTTGACATAAATCACTTTCATAGAGAATGTACAAAATATATCCATATGTGATATATAATAGCATAAACATACAATCAGTCGATTAAAAGTTCAGAGATCGTCATCTGAAGAATCAGATGATGCACAATCAGTTGATTCATCCATTAAATCGCTGGAACTTCCTGTACTTGCTAGTATCGTGGCGCAACTAACAATGAAAGTGCTTCTGGAAGGAACGACTTTGTATTTTTTCGAGGTTATTCGCACAAACTCGAAATAAAGGGATCGGATATTAATAATAACCGTAAAAAAATGTCCTCCATTGTTTTTGCTCTGGGACACTTTCTTGCAAAATCTTCACGAAACTTTTTAAAGTACTTATTAGTAGACTCTTGGGCGTCTTCAGACATCTGCCCTATCGGCAATATTGCTGAGCTTATTACTTCTGCACCATGAATCAATATCTTGTGTACCGTAGTCGGCATGTAGAACCACGGATATAATTGCACAAAGTTCCGAGCTGTCTTAAAGGCATAATCTTGGAATTTTAGGAAATCGATTTCATGGCCACTCGAAATTGTCTGCAGTATCACATGGAATCGCTTAATCAAGTCCTCATCTACCCCTGTTATCGCAGCAGAAATGCTCGAGTTTTCGAAAAATCTTCGAGCGGTATTTCCATTGTTCGAGCTACCGAAACCAGGCTTTGGTTAATCGACTATCAGACCTAATTCCATACGGAAACCTTTCTGTATGTTGGTTTTTCGGATATTTACTTGTTCCTTCTCGTTATCACTACGCGCTCGCCACTTTTTAATTCCAAGCTTATATGCTATCTGCAAACAGCATTCGAAAAATCGTATCCATGCATGCAAAGTTGACGATTCAAACTGTAGATGATCTTCAGAGACTTCCTCTTTTAGAATTGCGTCGATATTGTTGAAGTCTTTTGAAGTTGCTTTGCATAAATAGCATCGTTGAGCAGACTTATTATGCGTGATAGCGTTACAAACTTCACCGTCTATCATCGTGAAAGCCAGTCTGAAAGAAACTCTTAATTCTTTTCCATCTCCGATCTTTTCGAAAGGCATAAGATTCTTTTCTTGCTGTTGAATATACTCCATTTTTTCACGAGTGGCTTTAGAACTCTCGCGAGAAAATTGGATCCTGATTGGTCTACAAAAACGAGGAGGTGACGGCCTCGGATTTTTCCATATAACAAGCTTTGCGTTCGTTTCTTGGTCGTCAGATACAAGCTGCAGTGGAACGATTGATGTGAAAAAAATATTAGCATCGGACTTGCTTCCATCATCATTGGTGAACTTTTGTTTGTACGTACTTTGGCCGGAAGTGCCATCACAGCCCCACTTACAAATTGAAATCAAGCTGCAAACATTTTCAGCCGACAAACTTTTGACAACATCCGTCTGTGTCAATAATATTCTGTCAGCTGTGTGATGCAGCAAAGCTTGCAATTTCACCTCAGCACTACATTCATTAACGGAAATATCTGACTTAGGCGGATAACATTTGAGCTTGGCTTCATATAGCAATTTATATAGCGGAAATAAATCACACCTCTGCTCTTTGCTTCTATGCCGAAGCTGCTGATATTGCCATTTCGATAATTTTAGTTCGACTATGAGCGACAAAGCAGCATCCGCAGATAAAGTCGCTCCTCGAACGGTATCTATGGACTCCTTATACTTCTTAGCTCGAGATGGGCTCCCCAGTCCCACATCACGGACAATTTTGGCAGCATCTGATTTCCCGGATGATCGAAGGCTCATTTGAGTGGCATACGTTAATTCGTCCGTAGTATTTCTTGTGCGTAATTCTTCAGTCCTCCTTCGTTTTGTCCGGTCACTAGACTCTACAAATTCTGAAGAAGGCCGACCCAAATTTGCAGATTTTTCCAAAGATTTTTTTGATTCTTCGAAAGAAACAAACACGCTCAACCACTCAAAATATTGTTGTAGAAATCTCTCTTTATGTCTTTATGCGTGCTGCCACTTCTTATGCAAAAGGTGCAACAACTTGCGGAGGGCAGTTTTTGCATTGTCTGATAGAGCGAAGGGGCGTTGCAATTTTGTGGACACGAAATTTTCGATTATTGCATACGTTTCAGGCACTCCTCCACTCAGGTGACCTTTCGTGATCGAAAAAATTTCCTTTCTTGTTAAGTCACATCCTCCACGTTCATCAGCGACTAATTCTAAAATTGAAAATTCTAATATCTAAATAGATGAATAATTTCATATTCAACCTCGTTTCTATTATTTATTTTTAAATATTATTTGAAAATAAAAATAAAATATGTATAAAAAAGAATTACGGTCCATAGAACTCAATACATTAAACTCTCTGATATTCTCTCCCCTCTGGGGCTCAACCATATAACTAAGAGGCATATGAGAGATTCTCTGTCAACTCAGCTACAGGTTTCGGTAGAAAAAAAAATTAATTCGTGTGGTTTCATTTTTTTACCCTAGAACCTCGATCCGTATCACTCTAGTGATCTTTTCACGATATCGTCAGATAAACTGAAAAACTAATTTTTCAGTCAAAAAAGTGGCCTTTTTTGAATAAAAAAATAATTATTCTATTTTTTGGTAAAAAATCAGCGTTACCGGAACGTAAAAACTATTTCAAATATTCCGCTCGAATGCTAACACAAAACTACAACTTTTATGTGCAGACATTTTTTTTCAATTACTTCAAAATTCCGAGATTTATTCATTTGGAAAGAAAACGGCGATTTGTAAAATTTTTAATTTAAAAATGTGAAGAAATTCACAAATTAGTAGCACTTTAATATAACAAATTATGGGGCACATCTGAGATGGTCGAAAAAAAGTGGCTGAGTTGACAGGGAATCCCTCATATATAGATATAGCGCTTTTCAACTCGACCGACCGTGACACGCTGCTTGGATGGGTGCCAATGTATTTCAGTGTACAATGAAGACCGCAATAAAATTCAAGAAAAAGATTTAATTCAAGAAAGACATTCCGCGTCATTAATGTACGAAATTCAGAAAACTATGTTTTATATTGCAAAAACTCGTAGCAATGACACGCGCGCAGCTAAGCGCAGCTATTTTCGATGTTTTCCATTCAATAATACATTCATCTACAACATGTGATAGGTCAGCTCGTGGAACACTGTGGAACTTATCAACTTTTCTCTACATTTTTAGAATTTTCACTTGTAATTTTCCGTGAATTTTCGTACAAATGATTCATTTATTATTATCGCATGAACTATTATTATCAATTTTCAGTTACACAATGATTTTCTACTCACTTTCAGCTGTTGATTCCATTCGAAAAAATTCGAATCGGATATATTGTAAAGTTTTGGCGTCCTGTTCAATACAGCGTTGAAATGGTCATTTACTGCACGACGCGTCGAGCTCGCTCGAGAGCTCCCTTTCAACTGCCGTATAAAAGCAGGTATAAGGGCTAGTGCCCGCTGATGCCAAGAATTTGACCTTCGGACTCTTCCCCCACCTCTAACCCACGACTAAAAATTACCGAAACTCAAACTTTATTTTTTGACTTTTGGCCAGCTTTTTGGGATTTGGCCCCACTGTGCTATGTGACGAGGAGTCGATCGAAAATTTGAAATCAAAAACCTCCGAACCGTTATAGTTCCGAAAACAGTTCTGCAGAGCATGTGAGTACGTCAGCGAAAAAGTTAAAATCATCGGACGATTTGGAGATCGATGTTACTACCAATCATCGTATAGTACAACTTTTCACTGCATTGAACATCATATACACGTTAATGAAATGTAAAGTGTCTGATCGTGATATAAAATTCACCGAAAAAAGTTTGCGCGGACTCGGGTTCAAAATCGAGGTCGATTGCGGCCATTGTGAAAAAGTGTTAATCAATTCGTGTCCTATGAATGGCAATGCATACGAAATAAATCGTCGGATCGTATTCAGTATGCGTCTTCTTGGCGTCGGTTGTAATGGCCTGATGAAATTTTGTGCATTCATGGACCTACCGCGCCCCATATTCAGTCTTTTTGCGATCGAATCATAAATTCGATTTCGATTGCCACTGAAGCGGTGAGCGCAATGAGCAAAAAAAGGCTGCACTTGAGGAGCAGAGAATTTCGTTGGAAAATGGGATGGCGGACAGAATTATCGTTTCAGGCGACGGATCGCGGCGAAAGCGTGGTTTCACCTCGCTTTTCGGTATAACATCGCTAATCGGCTGGTACACTAAAAAAGTGATTGACGTTATGGTTAAATCGAAATACTACAAAGTTTGCGAGCATTGGGAAAAAAAAGAAAACACCGCGTACTGGGAATGGAAAGCTACCCACGACGATGAGTGCCAGGCGAACCATAGCAGCTCCTCCGGAAAAATGGAAGTCGACGCAGCTATCGAAATGTTTCAACGATCTGAAGAACTCTATGGCATTAAATATAAATATTATATTGGTGATGGCGATTCTAAAACGTTTCTGGGCATATCGAATAGCGATCCATACGACGGTTTCGAGATAAAAAAAAGAAGAGTACATCGATCATGTCCATAAACTTATGGGGACGCGCCTCCGCGAAATCGTGAAAAAAACAAAAGGATTGTCCGGTAAAGGAAAGCTCAACGGAAAATTGATTAACGAGTTGAGTACATATTACGGCTTGGCTATTCGGAGGAACAGCGATGATGTTGACAAAATGAGGAAGGTAATTTAGGTAACTATTAAACATAAAATGTCCAAAGACAGTGAGCCACAACATGACAATTGCCAGGAAGGTGCCGAGTCGTGGTGTTCGTGGCGGCGCGCGGTCGCAAATGGTGATATTTCTAAATATCGCCATAAACTGTCTCTTCCTCAGAAAATATTGGAGGCAATTTAGCCAATCTTCGAAAATTTAAGCAGGGACGATTCGCTGCAGCGTTCTTTGGGCGACTGTACGCAAAACAATAACGAAAGCTACACTAAATTGGTTTGGGCAATAGCCCCTAAGTGCCAGACTGGAAGCGAAAAAATCATTGATATTGCAACTGATATCGCGGTATAAGTGTTCAATGATGGCCTGAGAAGTCTTATGAAAGTACTGGAGACGTTAGAGATAACCATCGTCCCAAATTGTTTTAACTTTTGCGTCGACACCGACGCAGCACGGATCCAGCTCGCGGAGCGCTCGTTTACAGACGCTGCAAAAGAAGCGAGAAAAGCCTTAGCAAGTTCGAGGAAAAAATGAGTAGACGACGATTTACTTCTTGAAGGCCAGCTATTTGGTGCCGGCATCGCTGATTGGAGGTAAATAATTTTTTATTCAATTTATAACATAAATTAACAAACCTAAGACTTTGAACGCGTTTTTCTCAAAACCACTTTTTTGAGTGCGGCACGCAGCAGAACTCGAGCAATTTTTATCCGATCAACTTCAAATTTTTACTGTATCAATAAAAGTAGATTATCTAGAGAAGTACATAGGATTTTTTTGATATCTCAATAATTATAAAAGTTAAAGCCTATTTTCGACGAGAAATTTCGCTCAAAAATCATTCTTTAATTTCAAAGGCGTGCCTATTTTTTAAAAATCAATATTTTTCCAAAATCCTATGTACTTCTCTTCAAACATCATATTACTAACGAAAACAGTCGTTATTTGTTTTTATATCGACGTTGAAGAGAGTTCTGCTGCGTGCCACGAACCACTGCGGAGATGACAGCACCTTTTTTTTTGTTTAATTCCCCCTTTTGGGTGGCTCCGGGAACTAGCCCATGTAGCCGCTTTTTCCTTACTTCTAGGTCGGTCTGCAGTCCCGCACCTTTTTTGATTTATTCGAAACTCAAAGCTGTATCGCAATTTTGCCGTGGGTGGAGGGAAACTGCAGAAGACCTCCACCGATACAGCGCGAGAGGACTCTCGCACGATTATCAACGGATGGTTGGGCAGTTACCTCCTCCATTGCGATTCAGTGAGTCGTTCACTCGGTTAAGAGATACACATTCGCGCGATAAGGACCGCGTGGATGCCACCCCCGAAACCGTGTGACGACTCCCACCCATCGCAATGAGGTATTGGGACAAACTTTTTTAAGGTGGTGTCCAAACCACCGGGGATTACAGCCGAAAACACTTGAAAAAACCCGATACATTTTTTCAGCGGTGTCGCCGGGATCGAACCCGGGTCCGCAACTTGCGAACCCGCGCTCGACCCACACGGCTACTGCTCTCCCCCATGACAGCACCTGACGCGAGAGCTTCCCCAGCGCCACCATACGGCGTGAAAAATGTGAAAAAATGTTTTTCTATACATTAATAAACAAGGAACGAAACCCAAAAAAATTTTTTTGAATATCTCTTTTTTTTCCACAAAAAAAAAAATTTCTTGATAAATGTGAAAAAAACAGGGGGCCACAGTGGTGTTGACCCTTAATGAAATGAATTTATTCTTAACGATTCCGTTCATATGCATATTCAGGAATTATGAAAAACTAGTAGTGGATACCCGGGTACCCTGGTTGTACAACAACATGGTAAAAGTTGGTTGTGCACATAAGAGTTATGATATTGCATCATATTTTTTCGCAATGTTTCATTTTATCTGACGACTCATTTTACTTCATACCCACACAATAATAATACGTGTCAAGTTCGTCTTCCGGATATCACGTCAATTGTCCCGTGATGGTCACGGGATGGTCCCATGAGATTCCCATGGGCTCTCAAATATCCGCAGTGATAACCGCAATGGACCCTCCCACTACTGTCCCAGGATATCTTTGTGACGTCTCTTGGACTGCAAGCACAGCAGAGTGGAGATATTGATAAGATATTAACGAGACTTCTTTGAGACGTCACCGAGATGTTTCACAATTATTTGACACAGCAATGATACGTTCCAAGTATGTCTTTCGGACATCTCGTCAATTGTCCCGTGATCGTAATGAAATTTTCTCATGGGATTCCCATGGGCTCTCAAACGTCCGCCTCGTTTACCGCAATGGGACAGTCCTACTGCCACGGATGCGACCGGATATCCTCAAGACATCCTATATTGATCCCCGGTATCAAAATGTCCTACCATAGATTTCTGTAAGAGACTACGCTGCGATCGTCTACACACAGTTGCGACAGGATATCTTTAAGACATCCTACATTAATCTCGAGTAGAGCAATTTCCTACCAGTACCACCCGGAGACATCTTAAGAGAGTGCACTGAGATCGTCTAAGCCTGTCTGTATTAGTCCCGGGTAGAACAATACCTTACTGGCACCTCCCATTGACCTTCATAAGACATACTATATTGGCAGGACATGAATAAGACTATCTGGGAATGGTCCCGGGATCAGTTTTGCTATGTGGGTAATGGTGAAAGAATTGCATGTGGTATGACATTTTTCCGGAGTTAAGCATGAAAGATTATTCTGTGAAATTTGCGTGGCGAAAACCCTAGCAGTTTAGTTTTTATAGCCAATTTAGGTGCAACCGGCTAAACTTTTCCTGCTTCTACAACACACCTCTTTATCGAGTTTGCGGGTGAGACCCCAAAACGTTCCTCAAAGCGACTTGATAATTCTCGCAGTTTTCCTTCCTTTTTGTATTAGGTATTTGAGATGGGAGTTTCCTAACAGTTTATAGTCCAAATGGATTCCGTGGAATTTTGCTTCTGCGGAAGCGAGGATGGTTGGTCCATTTAGAGTGCCGGAGAAAGCAAGAGAATTGATTCTCCTTCTTGTGGAGACAACAAGCTGTGATTTTGCCAGAGAAATCGCGAGCTTGCGAGATACGAGGTATAAATCTTTTTTTTGAGGGATGTTCGGAGCGTGTCAAGGCTGTTCTTAAGTGAGGAAGATCGATTGAAGATGGCGTTGTCGACCGCAAACTGCACTATTTCGGATGCTGAAGATAGGTGATTGCCAATGTCACGTAAGTAGAGATTTAATAGTGCAGGGCCCACGATCGACCTTTGTGGAACTCCTTTGTTGGTGACATAAGGACCTTCTTTTACGTCATTGATGCTGGGCCTGGGGATGACTCGGGAATGAGGAAGACGAGGAAGTCTCTCCAGGCCTTCGGAAATGCTCCCTCATCGGGAATACTGTTATATAATTCCAAGAGGGTATTTAGGGTGCAAGATGGACGTTCTTGGATAATCAATTATGAAATCTCATCCAGGCCTGGAGAGAATTGTTTCAAAATATTGTTCAAGGCGACGAAGAGTTCGTGGTTATTCAGAGGAGAGTCCAAAAAAGGCCAGGGCGACCAGTTAGAAGGGGACGGGGGGGGGGTTCAGGGTAAACAAATCTGGCACGGAACATAATGATTGGATAATCTCACGTTGGGCAGTCTGAGTCGACAGATCGTTTTGGAGGCTAGCATTTTGCTCCGAGCAAACTTTATGCCGATAATTTTTGGTTTCCCTCCATACGATCACACTACGAGAGCGGCTGTCAAGAGTTGAGTAGAATTTTTCGAAATCCTCATATTTGGCTTCTTTAGAGTTTTCTTCGTAGAAGAGTCTCTTGAGGTCAAGATAGTTCTCAAAGTTACTGGATTTTCGATATGATGACGGAGCTGCTTTCCGGTTTTTTACTGCGTCAGTGCATGCGTTCCACCATGGGGCTGGTCTTGGTACATTATTCCTCGGAGCCCCAATGTGAGATGCCCCAGAAAAAAACAACTTCAACGGTCTCTTTGAGAGAGTTGATCTGGAGGTTGTATTTAGCTGTTAGACTAGGTTCTGCGTCAAGTAATTTTCTCAGGGAAGGGTTATTTTCTTTCAGAACTTTTCTAAATTCTTTCCAGTCAATCTTGCTCAGGTTGGAATAATGATTGGAAAACTGATGAGAATCAGTAGGCAACTCTACAATGGAAGAAATAGAGTAGTGATCACTTCCTATAAGATCCGACGATACCGACCAAGTGCATAGCAGATAGATGTTTGGCGAAACTCTGGATAGATCGATTGCATATACGTTCTCGCCGGGTCTTGTGATGCGCGTAGCGAATCCTTCGTTCAAGTTAAGGAGATTGTGGTTCGAAATGGAGTCGCGTAGAGCGCGACCGCTGGAGCAAAAGGTATCGCCGCCCCAATCGAGGTGATGATAGTTGAAGTCTTCTCCAATAAGAATTGAGTTATGTTAAGTAAGAAAGTCAACAAAGTTTTCCCAAGCAATGGAATTGGTGGAGAGGTCCTGATCGAAGTAGAGATTGACGACTATGAGATTTCCAGCTGGTGAGGGGACCGTGACAGCGAGTGTGTCAAGTGATGGGTGGGGGTGATGAGTGGGGATGTCCCTTTCCATGGAGAAACAAACATGATTTTTGATAGCGATTGTGAGACCTCTTCACCTCTTCGACCTGTTTTCTGGTTTGAGCCAGGTTTCACAAAGAAGAAGGAAGTCATAATCTTTCGCTACATTTGATGGCTCGCCCCTTTTCGGGTGAACACTGCGACAGTTCGATTGACATTTCTTTAATTTATTGGTTGTTGTATGATCCATTGTTGAAGTTTGAGTTCGGTTTTTTTAGGAACTGAAGCGTATTAATGTTACTGAGAAAGCCTGAGAATTGCTAAGAACAGCCAAGAAAAGAAGAATTATTTTCAATTATTATTGATCTATAACGAATACCATGAATACGTATTTTGATCATTGTTAGAACACACATATATCAAAAGTGTATCGAAGAATAAATTATCAAGAAATCTAATATATACTAATAACTTCTATGAGAAATTTGCAAGGACTATTATATAGGTAGGGAAAGAATTCCCTAATGCTACCCTTTAAAATATCCTATGTGGATGAACAACGAAATTCCAATATCTACCTCGTTGTTTCTAATAACTAGATCCTAGCCCATTTATGGAACAAAAGCATAGTCCGACGAATAATATTGTTCGGAACTATATCTCGAATTTACCGCGTTTCGTTAAAGACCAACTATTCATATCGTTTCCATAAATCCTTCAAGTTCAAAACTACACACTGGGCAATCATGAATAAGTACGCTAATATAAGTAAGCTATTATTCAGAATGTAAGATGAAGGAGAAGTATAAGTTTAGATACATAGAATGGTTCTATCAATAATCATGAATCCTCATGACATTATAACTTTGATTCCCGACTGTTGCTATTCACTCGAATCCGTGTAGTATGCACAGTACCGTACGTACACACAGACAATTTCCCCTTCCTATTTTCTTGAATCCATCTGTATACGGTACCGTGTGCACGCGCGGTAAATTATCCAGCACTGCTATGTGACACGCACTGAACGCTTTTAACATGAGATAGAGATTCTCTATTGTCGATAAAATCGGCATCACTGGCAGGTAACATACCGCGAATGTTTCGTTTTACCTCTGAAGTGTCCCGAAAATTGCAGCGATGAAAAACAAAAATAGTGAAAAAACTTTTTATGAAAGTTAACTGTAACGAATTTGAACGAATTTAATGTGTTAAGCAATACATCGAATAAAAGTGACTGTATCGGATCAGATGCTATAAATTACAGTCATGCATACAGGTCTTGAAGAATCTTGGCCGTTTTTTCGGTGGTGGGGATGTGACTCGCTGATCATGAGTGATTAATGAAGCTGTTTTGCAGGTTGTTCATCTTCTTCCGTTTTAACACCTTTCAAGTACAATTTTTTATTTCGACAAGAGTGTATCCTCCGATTTTTTCCAAATAAATTGACAAAATAGTACATTTAAAACCGCATCTTTTTATCGCTATCCCATTATGGAGAAATCATTTTTCGACTTCTGCTATGTGTATGAAACTTTGAAAAATGTGTTTTTATTCGTAAAAAAGGAGTAAGTACACAGGTAATATTGTAGATGCTATTATTTATTAATACAGTTGCAATATTTATGTGTACATAAATATTGTACACATTTTTGTATACATTGAAAACACATTTTTCAAAGTTTCATTCATACAGAAAAAATCGAAAAATTATTTCTTCATGATGGGATAGCGATCAAAAGATGCAGTTTTAAATGTACTTTTTTGTCAATTTATTTGAAAAAAATCGGAAAATACACTCTTGTCGAAAAAACAAAAATTCTACTTTGAAAGGTGTTAAAACGGCCGAGGGTGAAAAATGATTTTTTTTGAGAAAGACGTATGTTTTTTTTTGTCGAAAAGTAACTGAAAAAAAATCGGTGACACGAAAAAAAATGTCGAGGTAATAGCCGCTTGGTTATAGCTGGAATGCCTCATTTATACGTGCCCACATAGCAAAATTGATCTTTGGACCATCCCGAGATAGTCCCATTCGTGTCCTACCAAGACAGTACGTCTTATGAACGTCTATGGGAGGAACCAGTGGGATATTGTTCTACCCGGGATTAATATTAGATGTCTTGAGGATATCCTGTCGCAACCGTAATTAGACGATCCCAACGCACTCTCTTATAGACGTCTGTGGGAGGTAGTGGTAGGACATTGTTCCACCCGAGATTAATATAGGATGTCTTGAGGATATCCTGCCATCACCGTGTGTGGACGATCGTACCGCACTCACTTGTAGATGTCTGTGGGAGGTACTAGTAAGACATCGGTCTACTCGAGATTAATATAGGATGTCTTGAGGATATCCTATCGCAACCGTGTTTAGACGATCCCAGTGCACTCTCTTATAGATGTATCTGGGAGGTACCGGTAGGACATTGTTCTACCCAAGATTAATATGGGATGTCTTGTGGATATCCTGCCGTTACCGTGTGTAGACGATCGTACCGCACTGTCTTGTAGATGTCTATGGGAGGTACTAGTAGGACATTGGTCTACTCGAGATTAATATAGGATGTCTTGACGATATCCTGTTGCAACCATATTTAGACGATCCCAGCGCACTCTATTAGAGATGTCTCTGAGAGGTACCGGTAGGATTCCGTTCTACCCGAGATTAATATAGGAGATCTTGAGGATATCCTGTCGCAACCGTAATTAAACGATCCCAACGCACTCTATTATAGACGTCTATGGGAGGCACTGGTAGGACATTGTTCTACCCGAGATTAATATAGGATGTCTCTAGGATATCCTGCCGTGATCGCGTGTAGACGATCGTACCGCACTATCTTGTAGATGTCTGTGGGAGGTACTAGTAGGACATTGGTCTACTGGAGATTCATATAGGATGTCTTGAGGATATCCTATCGTAACCGTGTTTTGGCGATCTCAGCGTATTCTCTTAGTGATGTCTCTGGGAGGTACCAGTAAGACATTGTTCTACGCGAGATTAATATAGGATGTCTTAAGGATATCCTGTCATTACCGTGTTTTGATGATCCCAGCGCACTCTCATAGAGATGTCTCTGGGAGGTGCCGGTAAGACATTGTTCTACGCGAGATTAATATGGGATGTCTTGAGGATATCTTGCCGTAACCGTGTGTAGACGATCCCAGCGGACTCTCTTAGAGATGTCTATAGGAGGTCAGCCATTCCACGGCGTTAGTTCCAGACTCGCCGCGAGATGGCAAAGCCTCTTACATACGGATCATGCAACTAGAATGCTTATATAGCCGAGCGTGAACACGTACATTTGACACCGAAAGGAGTCAGACCTCATAAGAGGCCATATTACAAGGAGTACTTGCTGTCTCCCTCTGTACCGTACCCATCTTATTGAAATTTAATTAATTAATTGAAATTAATTAATATTAAATCGAACTAAAAATGATCATCCACTGCTGTGTCGGCAGTCCAAAGACGTCCCGAAGACATCCCAAAGACATCCCGGGATAGCAGTGGGACCATCCTATTGCGGTAATCACTGCGGACATTTCAGAGCCCAAGGGAATCCCATGGGACCATCCCATTACCATCACGGGACAATTGAGTCAATTGACGCGATGTCCAAAAGACGTACTTGGGACGAATCATTGCTGTGTCTGATAATTCTGGAATACCTTGGTGACGTCTTTAAGAAGTCTCGATAATATCTCATCGATATCTCCACTCTGCTGTATTTACAGTCCAAGAGACGTCCCGAAGACATCCCGGGACGACAATAGGACGATCCCATTCCGGTAATCACTGCGGACACTTTAGAGCCCATGAGAATCCCATGGAACCATCCCATTACCATCACGGGACAATTGACGTGATGGCCGAAAGACGTACTTAGGACGTATTTTTGTTGTGTGGGTGGTAAGAGCGACGGGGTGTTATGACACTGACGAAATACAAGTATATGTATACGCCCATGTGTATATTTGGCGGCTTCTACGTCCGCAATAGGCTAATTTTGTCAAAAGATAACAACAAATTTTTCCTCTTGACGCCAACTGTGCTGGTGAGGAAGTTGCACTGAGTATCATAGGAACGCGAAATGTACCATACCAAGCAGGTGTGAACTAAACGTGGGATGAGTTTTTTTTTTAATTGTGTGCACACAAAATGATTCAGATTAAAGGTGGATTGATTTTACATATTTATAATATGATCTGAAATATTAAATCCATCCTGATATGGGCAATTTATTATAAATTAATCAAAAGGAGAGTGACTTCGGGGGGTGGGGATTATTGCCGTCTATTTATTCACCACTCAAGTCACTAGGGTGACTGTATGTGTGGTTTTGCGTTCGGACAGCTTATACAGCTACTCGTTTCAGTCTGGCCATACTTGTGTTCAATCAACCAGACTCAAAGCGCAATTCCAGGTATATGTTCAATTAAATTGTACTAGCAAATTAATTATCTAACAGATAAAAGCACCATGGATGAGGTAGAGTGAAATGTTTTAACCGGATGGGTGGAACAACACTCAGGAAAAAGCCCATGGGTGGTTATACCAGGAGCAAAATGCCGTCAAAGCAACATTAAAGAACTGACCGAAGAAGAGGAAGAAAAACTACTCGAGGAGGCGGGAAGAGATTCCGAAGAAAGAGATGCGTATAAAAGAGATGCGAATAAAAGAGATGCAAAGAAAAGAGATGCGGAGAAAACAGTTGCGAAAATGAGGAGAAATGAGAAGAGTAGAGATTAGCAAAATAGAGATGAGGAAGAGACGAGAGAACGAGATGGAAAAAAGAGTATTAAAACAAAAATAACAGTTTTCCAGTGGGCAAAATCTTACCCTCCATTAAATCGGTACAACCGATTAATCTCAAGTATCATCTATCGGCTCAAGAAGAGAGAACCGATGTTGTATCTGGAGAATCGAAAATTTAAGCTCGGAAGCTCTTGATGCAGCGAAGCTCGACGAAATGATGTCTTTGGTAAAATCCTCTTGTTTGGCATAGACAAACGCATTAAAACAATACAAAGAGGTGTTGAGCAATGCACAAACTGCCATTGCCAATATGGAAAAAATGCAAGAAGAAATCAATAAGGAATGCGTAACTTTTTTTAATTTACAATATTTTTTATGATCATCCCTTTTTGCAAAACGATTTTTTTCATTCTTAAGAGTGTATGCGGGAAATAAATTTTGAAAAGATAATAACTAACGTGTTTACCGGAATG
Source organism: Alloplasta piceator (assembly GCA_946863875.1). Classification (NCBI taxonomy): domain Eukaryota; kingdom Metazoa; phylum Arthropoda; class Insecta; order Hymenoptera; family Ichneumonidae; genus Alloplasta; species Alloplasta piceator. The sequence goes on along the minus strand of OX333079.1, from coordinate 29,475,128 downwards.
TTAACTTTGAAAAATCATCGCTTTTCTCATTTTGCAATATTTTTTATGATCAGTCTTCTTGCCATGTGATTTTTGCAATTCTTAAGGGGCTACGCAAAAAGGAAATGTTGAAAAATTAATAACTAACGCGTTTACCGAAATTCTGACTTTAAAACAGTGTCATTGTTCTTACTTTAAGAAACTTTTTATGACGATATTTTTTTCATTACGGTTTTTGCAATTCTTAAGGGGGCATACGCAAGAGAATATTTCAAAAATCAATAACTACCGTTTTTATCGAGATTTTGACTTTAGAACTGCGTGGTATTTTTTATTTTACAACCTTTTTCCCAATTGTTATGTTTGCATTGCAATTTTTGCCGGTCTTAAGGGGATATGCATACAAAAAAAATTAAAAAATCAATCACTACCGTATTTATTGAGATTCTCACTTCGACGAAAAGTCATATTTTTTATTTTGCCACATTCTTCATGATTATTATTTTGGCATTGCGATTTTTGCAATTGTTGGAGGGATATGCATGAAAGAACATTGAAAAAATCGATAAATACCGCGTTTATCAAGATTATCACTTTGACAAAAGGTCACATTTTTTATTTTGCCACATTTTTTATGATCATTGATTTGGCATTGAAATTTTTGCCATTCTTGAGGGCATATGCACGATAGAACATTTAAAAAATCAATAACTGCCCCGTTGATGGAGATACTTACTTTGACAGAGAGTCATATCTTCTATTTTGCCACATCCTTCATGATTATTATTTTACCATTGTGATATTTGCAATTCATAAGGGGATATGCATAATAGAATTTTTAAAAAATCAATAACTACCGCGTTTATGAAGATTCTCACTTTGACAAAGAGTCATATTTTTTATGTTGCCACATTCTTCATGATCATCATTTTAGCATTGCGATTTTCGCAATTGTTAAGGGGAAATGCATGAACAAACATTTAAAAAATCAATAACTACCGCGTTTATCGAGATTCTCACTTTGGCAAAGAGTCATATTTTTGATTTTGCCATATTCTTCATGATCATTGTTTCGGAATTGCGATTTTTGCAATTGTTAAGGGGCTATGCACGATGGAACATTTTAAAAATCAAGAACTGCCGCGTCTTTTGAGATTCTCACTTTGACAATAAGTCATATTTTTTAATTTTCCACGTTCTTCATGATCATTATTTTGGCATTGCGATTTTTGCAATTGTTAAGGGGAAATGCATGAAAAAACAATTAAAAAATCAATAACTACCGCGTTTATCCAGATTCTCACTTTGACGACGAGACATATTTTTAATTTTGCTACATTCTTTATGATCATTATTTTGGCATTGCGGTTTTTGCAATTGTTAAGGGGATATGCATGAAAAAACATTTGAAAAATCAATAACTACCGCGTTTATCGAGATTCTCACTTTGACAAAGAGTCATATTTTTTATATTGCCGCATTCTTCATGATCATTATTTTGGCATTGCGATTTTTGCCATTTTTAAGGGGATATGCGCCAACGAACATTTAAAAAATCAATAACTACTGCGTTTATCGACATTCTCACTTTGACAAAAAGTGGCAAATTTTATTTTCCCACACTTTTTATGATCATTATTTTAGTATTGCGATTTTTCCCATTCTTGAGGGGATGTGCACGATAGAACATTTAAAAGATAAATAACTGCCGCGTTTATCGAGACTCTCACTTTAACAAAGAAACGCATTTTTTATTTTGCGACATTCTTCATGATTATCATTTCATCATTGCGATTTTTGCAATTGTTAAGAGGATATGCATGAAAGAACATTCAAAAAATCAATAACAACCGCGTTCGTCGAGGTTCTTACTTTGACAAAAAGTCATATTTTTTATTTTGCCACATTCTTCATGATCATGATTTTGGCATTGCGGTTTTTGCATTTTTTGAGAGGATAGGCATGAGAGAACATTTAGAAAATTAATAACTACGGCGTTTATCGAGATTCTCACTTTGACAAAGAGTCATATTTTTTATTTTGCCACATTCTTCATGATCATTATTTTGGCATTGCGATTTTTGCAATTGTTAAGGGGATATGCATAAAAGAACATTTAAAAAACCAATAACTACGGCGTTTATCGAGATTCTCACTTTGACAAAGAGTCATATGTTTTATTTTGCCACATTCTTCATGATTATTATTTTTGCATTGCGATTTTCGCAGTTGTTAAAGGGATATGCACGATAGAACATTTAAAAAATCAATGACTGCCGTCTTTATCGAGATTCCTACTTTGACAATAAGTCGTATTTTTTATTTGCCTCATTCTTCATGATCATTATTTTGACATTGCGATTTTTGCAATTATTAAGGGGATATGCACGATAGAACATTTGAAAATCAATAACTGGCACGTTTATTGCGATTCTAACTTTGACAAAGAGTCATATTTTTTATTTTGCCACATTCTTCATGATCATCATTTTGGCATTGCGATTTTTGCCATTCTTGAGGGGATGTGCACGATTGAAGATTTAAAAAATCAATAACTGCCGCGTTTATCGAGATTCTCACTTTGAATGGAAGTCAAATTTCTTATTTTGCCACATTCTTCATGATTATTATTTTGGCATTGCGATTTTTGCAATTTTCAAGGGGATATGTGCGAAAGAACATTTAAAAAATCAATAACTACCGCGTTTATCGAGATTCTCACTTTGACAAAGAGTCAAAATTTTAATTTTTCCACATTTTTTATGATCATTATTTTGGCATTGCGGTTTTTGATTTTTTAATGATGTAGACGGAAACGATATTTTAAAAAGTCAATAAGTAATGTGTTTATCGAGATCTTAACATTCAAAAAGCGTAACTTTCTTCTTTTAGGACATTTTTTATGATTTTTTTTGTTGGCATTGTAATTTTTGCGATTCTTGAGAGAGTATGCGGAGAAGAAATTTGGAAAAGTTAACCACCACCGTGTTTCTTGGAATTGTCACTTTTCAAAAACGTATTTTTTCTCATTTTCCAAAATTTCTTATGCTCTCTTCTTTTGGATTACGATTTTGGTAATTCTTAAGGAGTCGGACAAAAAATAAATCTTTTCAAATTAATAACTACCGTAGTTACCATTATACTGACTTCACTGACTTTCCCCGCGGGAGTGTTGAAAAATGGTTTCTTTATGAGTATCGATAACTGGTGCAAAATCAATTATTCGAATTGCTACCATACTCTTGAGAGAAAATGGCTTTGAAAAAATTGGTCCTCATCCAGTATCTGGTCCAGTACCTGTGACCTTTTTAAAATTCATTCATAAAAAATTCATCTAGCTCTCCATCACTCAGCTGGTGAGTCTTGTCGATTAACTCGCAGAAACTCACCGTTGTCCGACTTTCACCACGTGAAGGTGGATGGACGGGCGCATGGTGCAAGACCTTCGAAAGTCGTGTATGTGTGTGTGTGTTTGTTTGTTTGTTCGTTTGTGTGTGTGTGTGTGTGTGTGTTTGTGTGTGTGTTCGTGCGTGCGTGAGTTGTATTAATATTTTAGGGATTCTCCACGTCCTCTTCTCAAGGCAACGCAGCGACGTTGCATGCTCTTCATTATTTCCGCCATGGCATCTTGAGGAATTTCGTTCCATTCGCTTATCGTCGCTGCTTCCAATTGTTGCAACGTCACGGGAAAAATTTCAAGAGCGCGAATTCTCGATTTTAGGATGGCCCAGATGTTTTCGATTGGATTTAAATCCGAAGAATTCGCAGGCCACACGCTCCTCTCAATTTCATTTTCGGCTAAAAATGCATTGATGGTGCGTGAGCGATGACAAGGGGCATTGTCATCGATGAAGACAAATCCTTCGCCGACTCGATTTGACTCGGGAATTACGACCGGTCGCAAAATTTTATTAATGTACCGCTCGCTGTTAACCGTTTCGTTCTTGAAGATAACGAGCTCCGTGCGTGATTCCGTTGAAATTCCTCCCCAGATTGTTATAGAGTCACCCCTGAAAGCACGCGAACGATTAACATTTTTTCCTCGCATCCTTTCGCCTTTTCTCCGGTAAACTCGATCCGCTCTTGAATTGTTGAGGAGCGTTATCTTTGACTCATCAGTAAACAGACATTTTTTCCATTGCTGTTTACTGATGAGTCAAAGATAATGCTCCTCAGCAATTCAAGAGCGGATCGAGTTTACCGGAGAAAAGGCAAAAGGATGCGAGAAAAAAATATTAGTCGTTCACGTGCTTTTGGGGGATGGCTCTATAACAATCTGGGGAGGAATTACAACGGAATCACGCACGGAGCTCGTTATTTTCAAAAACGAAACGGTTAACAGCGAGTGGTACATTGATGAAATTTTGCGACCGGTCGTAATTCCCGAGTCAAATCGAGTCGGCGAAGGATTTGTCTTCATCGATGACAATGCCCCTTGTCATCGCTCACGCACCGTCAATGCATTATTGGCCGAAAATGAAATTGAGAGGAGCGTGTGGCCTGCAAATTCTTCGGATTTAAATCCAATCGAAAACATCTGGGCCATGCTAAAATCGAGAATTCACGCTCTTGAAATTCCTCCCGTGACGTTGCAACAATCGAAAGCAGCGACGATAAGAGAATGGAACAAATTTTCTCAAGATGACATGGCGGAAACAATGAAAAGCATGCAACGTCGCTGCGTTGCCTTGAGAAGTGGACGTGGAGAATCCCTAAAATATTAATACAACTCACGCACGCATGAACACCCAGACGAACACACACACACGCACACACACAAACAAACAAACAAACACACACATACACGACTTTCAAAGGTCTTGCACCATGCGCCCGCCCATCCACCTCCACGTGGTGAAAGTAGGACAACGGTGAGTTTCTGCGAAATAATCGACAGGACTCACCAGCTGAGTGATAGAGGGCTTGATGAATTTTTTATGAATGCATTTTTAAGAGGTCACAGGTAACAGCTCCAGATACAGGATGAGGACCAATTTTTTCAAAGCCATTTTCTCTCAAGAGTATGGTAGCAATTCGAATAATTAATTTTGCACCGGTTATCGATACTCATAAAGAGACCATTTTTTAACACTCCCGCGGGGAAAGTCAGTGAAGTCAGTATGATAGTAACTACGGTAGTTATTGATTTGAAAAGATTCATTTTTGTCCACCTCCTTAAGCATTACCAAAATCATAATCCAAAAGAAGAGAGCATAAAAAATATTGAAAAATGAGAAAAAATACGTTTTTAAAAAGTGATAATTCCAAAAAATACGGTAGTGGTTAACTTTTCTAAATTTCTTCTCCGCATACTCCCTCAAGAATCGCAAAAATTACAATGCCAACAAGAAAAATCATGAAAAATGTCCTGAAAGAAGAAAGTTACGCTTTTCGAATGTCAAGATCTCGATAAACACATTACTTATTGACTTTTTAAAATATCGTTTCCGTCTACCCCATTGAAAAATGCAAAATCCGCAATGCCAAGATAATGATCATTAAGAATGTGGAAAAATTAAAATTTCGACCCTTTGTCAAAGTGAGAATCTCGATGAACGCGGTAGTTATTGATTTTTTGAATCTTCTTTATCCCCCTTGACAATTGCAAAAACCGCAAAGCCAAAATAATGATCATGAAGAAGGTGGCGAAATAAAAAATATGACTCTTTGACAAAGTGAGAATCTCGATAAACGGGGCAGTTATTGATTTTTTATATATTCTATCGTGCATATCCCCTTAATAATTGCAAAAATCACAAAGCCACAATAATGATCATGAAGAATGTGGCAAAATCAAAAATATGACGTATTATCAAAGTGGGAATCTCGATAAAAGCGGCAGTTATTGATTTTTTAAATGTTCTATCGTGCATATCCCCTTGACAATTGCACAAATCGCAATGCCAAAAAAATAATCATGAGGAATGTAGCAAAATAAAAAATACGACCCTTTGTCAAAGTGAGAATCTCGATAAACGCCGTAGTTATTAATTTTTCAAATGTTCTTTCATGCATATCCCCTTAACAATTGCAAAAATCGCAAAGCCAAAATAATGATCATGAATCATGTGGCAAAAAAACAAATTTGACTCTTTGTCAAAGTGAGAATCTCGATAAACGCGGTAGTTATTGATTTTTTAAATGTTCTTTTATGCATATCCCCTTAACAATTGCAAAAATCAGAATGCCAAAATGATGATCATGAAGAATGTGGCAAAATAAGAAATATGACTTTTTGTTAAGGTGAGAACCTTGATAAACGCAGTAGTTATTGATTTTTTAAATGTTCTTTCATGCATATCCCCTCAACAATTGCAAAAATCGCAATGTCAAAATAATAATCATAAAGAATATGGCAAATTAAAAAATATGACTCTTTGCCAAAGTGAGAATCTCGATAAACGCAGTAGTTATTAATTTTTTAAATGTTCTCTCATGCATATCCCCTCAACAATTGCAAACATCGCAGAGCCAAAATAATGATCACGAAGAATGTGGCGAAATAAAAGATATGACTCTCTGTCAAAGTAAGAATCTCGATAAACGCGACAGTTATTGATTTTTTAAATGTTCTATCGTGCATATCCCCTTAAGAATGATGAAAATCGCAATGCCAAAATAATGATCATGAATAATGTGGCAAAATAACAAATTTTACTCTTTGTCAAAGTGAGAATCTCGATGAACGCGGTAGTTATTGATTTTTTAAATGTTCTTTTATGCATATCCCCTTGACGATTGCAAAAATCACAATGCCAAAATAATGATCATAAAGAATGTGGCAAAATAAGAAATATGACTCTTTGTTAAAGTGGGAACCCCGATAAACGCAGTAGTTATTGATTTTTTAAATGTTCTTTCATGCATATCCCCTCAATAATTGCAAGAATCACAATGCCAAAATAATAATCATAAAGAATATGGCAAATTAAAAAATATGATTCTTTGCCAAAATGAGAATCTCGATAAACGCAGTAGTTATTGATTCTTTAAATGTTCTCTCATGCATATCCCCTCAACTATCGCAAAAATCGCAGAGCCAAAATAATGATCATGAAGAATGTGGCGAAATAAAAGGTATGACTCTGTCAAAGGAAAATCTCAATAAACGCGACAGTTATCGATTTTTTAAATGTTCTATCGTGCATATCCCCTTAAGAATAATGAAAATCGCAATGACGAAATAATGATCATGAAAAATGTGGCAAAATAAAAAATGTGACTGTTTGTCAAAGTGATAATCTCGATTGAAGCAATAGTTATTGATTTTTTTAATGTTCTTTCATGCATATCCCCTCAACAATTGCAAAAATCGCAATGCCAAAATAATGATCATGAAGAATGTGGCAAAATAAAAGATACGACTCTCTGTCAAAGTAAGAATCTCGATAAACGCGGCAGTTATTGATTTCTTGAATGTTCTATCGTGCATATCCCCTTAAGAATGGTGGAAATCGCAATGACAAAATAATGATCATGAGAAATGTGGTGGAATAAAAAATGTGACTGTTTGTCAAAGTGATAATCTCGATCAACGTGGTAGTTATTGATTTTTTTAATGTTCTTACATGCATATCCCCTTAACGATTGCAAAAATCGCAATGCCAAAATGATAATCATGAAGAATGTAGCAAAATGGAAAATATGACTCTCTGTCAAAGTGAGAATCTCGATAACTGCGACAGTTATTGATTTTTTAAATCTTCTATCGTGCCTATCCCCTTTAGAATAGCGAAAATCGCAATGCTGAAATAATAATCATGAAGAATGTGGCAAAATAAAAAATATGACTTTTTGTCAAAGTGAGAATCTTGATAAACGCCGTAGTTATTGATTTTTTAAATGTTCTTTCATGCATATCCCCTTAACAATTGCAAAAATCGTAATGCCAAAATAATGATCATGAATAATGTGGCAAACTAACAAATATGACTCTTTGTCAAAGTGAGAATCTCGATGAACGCCATGTTTATTGATTTTTTGAATGTTCTTTCATGCATATCCCCTCAACAATTGCAAAAATCGCAATGCCAAAATAATGATCATGAAGAATGTGGCAAAATAACAAATATGACTCTTCGTTAAAGTGAGAATCTCAATAAACGCGGTAGTTATTGATTTTTCAAATGTTCGTTCATGCGAATCCCCTTAAAATTGCAAAAATCGCAATGCCGAAATGATGATCATAAAGAATGTGGAAAAATAAAAAATATGACCCTTTCTCAAAGTGGGAATCTCGATATGGGCGGCAGTTATTGATTTTTTAAATGTTCTATCGTGCATATCCCCTTAACAATTCCAAAAATCGCAATGCCAATATAATTATCATAAAGAATGTGGCAAAATAAAAAATATTACTCTTTGTCAAAGTGAGAATCTCGATAAACGCCGTAGTTATTGATTTTTCAAATGTTCTTTTATGCATATCCCCTTAACAATTGCAAAAATTGCAATGCCAAAATAATGATCGTGAAGAATGGGGCAAAATAAAAAATATGACCCTTTGTTAAAGTGAGAATCTCGATAAACGCCGTAGCTATTGATTTTTTAAATGTTCTTCCATGCCTATCCCCTCAACAATTGCAAAAATCGCAATGCCAAAATAATGATCATGAAGAATGTGGCAAAATAAAAAATATGACTCTTTGTCAAAGTGAGAACCTCGATAAACGTGGTAGTTATTGATTTTTTCAATGTTCTTTCGTGCATACCCCCTTAACAATTGTAAAAATCGCAATGCCAAAATAATGATCATGAAGAATGTTGCAAAATCAAAAATGCGTCTCTTCGTAAAAGTGAGAGTCTCGATAAACGCGGCAGTTATTGATCTTTTAAATCTTCTCTTGTCCACATCCCCTCAAAAATGGAAAAAATCGCAATACTAAGATAATGATCATAAAAAGTTTAGCAAAATAAAATTTGCGACTCTTTGTCAAAGTGAGAATCCTGACAAACGCAGTAGTTATTGATTGTTTAAATGTTCTTTGGCGCATATTCCCTCAAAATGGCAAAAATCGCAAGGCCAAAATAATGATCATAAAGAATGTTCCAAAATAAAAATTGTGACTCTTTGTTAAAGTGAGAATCTCGATAAACGTGAAAGTTATTGATTCTTTAAATGTTCTATCGTGCATATCCCCTTAATAATTGCAAAAATCGCAATTTCAAAATACTGGTCATGAAGAATATGGCAAAATAAAAAATTTGACTCTTTGCCAAAGTGAGAATTTCGATAAACGCGGTAGAGATTGATTTTTCAAATATTCTTTCATGCGTGTCCCCTTAACAATTGCAAAAATCGCAATGCGCAATGATAATCATGAAGAATGTGGCAAAATAAAAAATATGATTTTTTGTCAAAGTGAGAATCTTGATAAACGCGGTAGTTATTGATTTTTCAAATATTCTTTTGTGCATATTCCCTTAACAATTGCAAATATCACGATGCTAAAATAATAATCATGAAGGATGTGGCAAAATAAAAGATATTACTCTCTGTCAAAGTAAGAATCTCGATAAACGCGGCAGTTATTGATTTTTCAAAGGTTCTATCGTGCATATGCTCTTAAGAATGGCGAAAATCGCAATACCAAAATAATAATCATGAAGAATGTGGCAAAATGAAAAATATGACTTTTTTTTGAAGTGAGAATCTCAATAAATACGGTAGTGATTGATTTTTTAATTTTTTTTTATGCATCTCCCTTTAAGACCGGCAAAAATTGCAATGCAAATATAATAATAGGGAAAAAGGTTGTAAAATAAAAAATACCACGCAGTTTTAAAGTCGAAATCTCGATAAAAACGGTAGTTATTGATTTTTGAAATATTCTCTCGCGCATGCTCCCTTAAGAATTGCAAAAACCGTGATAGAAAAACATTGCCCCTTAAGAATTGCAAAAATCACATGGCAAGAAGACTGATCATAAAAAATATTGCAAAATGAGAAAAGCGATGCTTTTTAAAAGTTAACATTCTGGTAAACACGTCAGTTATTAATTTTTCAAAATTTCTTTCCCGCATACCCTCTTAAGGATAAAAAAAATCGTTTTGCAAAAAGAGATGATCATAAAAAATATTGTAAATTGAAAAGAGTTACGCTCTCTAAAAGTCAGGATCTCAATAAACACGCTAGTTATTGATTTCGGAAAATTTATATTTTGCATACCCCCTTCAGAAAGAAAAATGGTCATGTTAAAAATGATTAAAGGGTGAAAATGTTTTTTTTCCAATATTGATTAATCTCAAAGCGGTTTATCTCGCCCCAGTAGTGAGAAAATGTGTGGTCAGCCGACAAGCGCGAAAACAATTGAGCACCGCCTTGCGACTCCGGACGCGATCTTTTTTGATTTAAGCATTCCCATCCTATTTGTCAACCCCTTTCCATTTGTGATAGAGGTTGACTTTGGTATTGCGCGACCACACGTTTTATTCGTTGAAACTTCCCCTCAATAATGCACCAACTCACATTTTCGGCATTAAAGTCTTTCGTTGCGAAAAATGTGAAACATCAACACGGTGCATTCGAGACAACCCTGGATCTCATCGCCAAGGCCAGTTTTCATAACACGACAGTAATGGTAGTAGGCCGTTCCTGTCCCAAGATCCCTACCCCGACATTTACTAACCTTTTTCAAGCGAGACTCGAGCCACTTGGCCGAGACTCGAACCACTTAGCCGAGACACAAGCCGCGTCGTGAGTCATGGGCGGCTTGCGGATGGTGGGAGGCGGACGGTAGATGGCGGGCAGTGGGTGGTGGGTGGAGGGAGGAAGGTGGGCGGTGAGCGGCAGGGGGGGGGATTTGCGATTTTTTTCGTTAGCATGTGTTGCGTGAATGTGCGTGCATAGGCGTGTGTGCGGGGGGGGGGGGGGGGTCTCGGAATTTTCGATTAGATGCCTATAATTTTTTGAAGGAAGCGTTCGATGACGGTGTCGTCGATGGCGTTGACCCGCACGCGCTCTCTCTCTCTCTCTCTCTCGCACGCGCGCGCTCTCATGCGCAGAGTGTCAAGTGTCAAATTTATGATGTATACAAATGTATACAAACAAGGTTCAACTTTTTTCGTCGCAACGCATATTATCAACACATAGCTGCATAGACGATCATCGCAATTCACAATTTTCGAGTTTTTTCAAGCAATTATCCCGCAACGTTATATCTCTCTCTCTTTCTCTTTATCTCTCTGTCCTCTCTTTTACTTGTTCTCCGTATCTCGTACGTCAGTGTATTCTAAGCTATGAGATTGCTAATGATTTAGACTTTTTGTAGTTCAAGCATGATTTTTGGGGAAAATGCGAAATCAAATATTTTTGGTGAAAGGCCCATTGATATTCTTTATTTTATTTGTTATTAATATCCCTAGATGGCATTCAAATGGAAAAAAGTTTTATCATGATAGATTGATATCTAGATATTTCAAAGCTATGATGATTTAATTATTTCAGCAAAAATTTCCATCGTGTTCTGCCCGCGGGTCCACGAATATTAGTGGTATATAATGATTCTATGGTTGATATACAAATTAGGAAAACTTTTTTTTTTCATGAAGCAATTGGATTTTTAGAAAATTTATCATTTTTTCTCACCAAAGGTCTAAGCATATTAATGTAAGTTTTTTCTTATCTTCTGCGAATAATATAGAAGTTCACTTTGAAATTTAAATCATGAACAATACAATCTTTTTTCATACTGTCTTTCCAAGTTTTTTAAAATGATTTTTATAACTTCACGTAAGACTCCTATGCGAGCCGCAGAGGAAGAGAAAGCATAAGTAATCATCACTTCCGAGGGCCCTCGTTCAGAAAAAAAATATATATACATATATATATTGTATTATTCAGAAAAATCTTGGATGTCTTAGCTTTCTTTCACGAAATTTTAATGTCGTCGGCACATTACGAGAAAAATCAATTATATTCATATCTTTAGGTCTATGGTCAGAAACAAATATTAAAATTTCTCGAAAATGTGAATTGTCATAATTTTGAGGAGGGTGACTTCTCTCAAATATAAATACTTTTTAATGTCATTATAATAACAATAACAATTTCCAAGAACCATGGTCTTACAGATAGGAAAATCAAAGTTCTCGTAACGTTGAAACATCGGAATGAATAACAAGATTTTAACTAACAATTTTTGTTCCGCACAATCCGTACATTACATGGAAATCCGTGAAAAATATATTTAATGAAAGAGCCAGCCCACTCATTCGATTTCTTTTTTAAGTTTTTTAAATAACTGCCTATAGCTTTGCATAAAATTTATGTTACATCCACAGAATATGAGCAAAGTAAGTAATCCTCACATCGAAAACTCCAGATAAATATAAAATTAAAACAAAAATCACGGTTATTGTGAATATGAAAGATCTGATTTTTTCATGATATTGGGAACCTAAGGAGAGGTATGACTTAATTCTGACGTCAGCAATATGGCGACGTAAGTAAATTGCTCGCTCGCGACTCGCATGTGACAGCGTGGTGTAGAGAGAGAGAGAGAGATTTGTCGTCAATTATTCTCAGCTCATTACAGATTATGCTACTCACTCCCGGACGCAAATGCAGTAAACGAGTAAAAGCAACTTTCGACCCTAACCTGAAAAATAACCACATTCTGCATCCAAACTCCGAACTCTATATCTATATTATTGTTACGTGGACAATCTCAACAATTTTCAGAATTTATCCTAACAAACCTCGACGTTTCGCATGGTCGACGGGGGTTTGCGCTTCCTACTTGGTCAGTTCTTAGGTTGCGCTACCAGATGAATCTAACTTTGGATCCCGATACATTATCCGGCATCTCCGTGTCAATCCTTCTCGTAGCATTTGCATATCATCTACAGATTGCGAGAATCATTAATATTAATGAAGGGCTCTCGATCGAAAAATATTTGCTTTCTACTTTTCTTCAAAATCGGAATGAAAACATCCGAAATAATATGACGGAGTCCGTCGGGGAGGGAATGACGGGCCCAGAGACGGAACAAGAGAAAAATAATGAAATGTCTTCGTCCCGGGAATCGAACCCGGGACCCTTGGCTTGCGAAGCAAGAGCGCTAACCACTGCGCTATGGCCACTTCATACTCTCTCTCGTTCGTGTCGTCTATTTCATGTGTGTTAACATGCTGGACCGTCACAATAATTTCAATTTTTATTGTAGTTAATGTTGACCTCAGATTGTATTATGATAAAACTTTTTCTGAATTTTCATATATAATTGGCAGATTATAAAAAATAAGACATCAATATCAGAGGGTTCTCGTTCGGCAAAATATTTCTATTAGTCCCGAAAAAATTGGCCTTGAGTCTCATCATCGCCAGTATCATAAAACTGAACTATTATTCACATATGGTTTTTTCCGGTGATATAACATCAAAAGGGGAATATTCACTCTCCCGCTTGATTTATAAATGATTTTAGAGCGGGTCTGACTTTACGTGATTTCGTGTATAAAATTCAAACAAAAAGCACGGCTGAAAAAGTATAGATATTGACACTGATTCACGTAAAAAATCAAACAATAAATTTGAGAAATACTTTTTTGAACTCATGAATAATGCAGTTTTCGGGAAGATAATGAAAAACGTTAGGCGACATCGGGATGTTAAGCTTGTGAGAAAATGGGGTAGAGCTTTTTGATGCAAGGGCTTTAATCGCAAGGGTGACTTTTCACAGCTACACAAGCTGAAGTGAAATTTATGAAAACCGACATATGTGAAGTTTGCAATTCTCGACATTTTAAAAATCACCCCTTTTTATGACTTTGGTTATAATTACCCTGAAAAGAAACAATTTTGATATAGTAAAATAACTTATTTACACCGATACCGGCAGTCTAAGTATCACATTAGGACCCCTCCCCGATATATACAGCTACGATGAGGACGATTTGCCTTGATTTGATACGTCTGATTATGCACCCAACATGGCATACAATAAGCTAAAAAAAAATGTATTAGGGCTCATGTAGGATAAAAATAACGGAAAGATAATGGAGGAATTTGTGGGTTTAAGAGCCAAACTATACACTCTTAGAGTCCAAGGTGACGAAATCGAAAAGAAAAAAGCCAAAGGCATTCGAGCATCAACTTTCATATCGATAACATTTAACGATTATGAAGAGTATTTGTCCCACTACGAAAATGTAATTGTGTACGCAGCAGTTTATCGTCAATCGGAAACATAGTGTCCAGACCAAGTCAGCTCTCAGCTGGAATGACAATAAGGGAATTTCGCTCTACAGTTCTACTGATACACTAATATGGGGTTATGCTATTAATAACGATGTGAATGAATGAATGAATGATGTGAACAAAAAAAATTGCAACATTGTAAAAATGGATGCGCATGGTGATGATGGTGATGATGATCATGACGATGATGATGATGATGATGATGATGATGGTGATGATGATGATGATGATGATGATGATGATGATGATGATGATGATGATGATGATGATGATGATGATGATGATGATGATGATGATGATGATGATGATGATGATGATGATGATGATGATGATGATGATGGTCGGAAGATTGATAGAGAGAAAGAGATCAAAAATATATATATCATAATTTTTTTATAATATTTATACGTATTTGTGATGAATGTGAAACGGGAAAAAAAACAATAATGTTAACAGTACAAAAAAAATATATGTTCCGATAATTATTTTTATACATTGGATTCAAAAACGACGACTTTTGAAAACGAAACAAATAAATCCCTGTCAAAAATCATTTATTTAAAGTTTAAATGCTACAAAAAAACGTAAACATAATTTTATTTCTCATATGTATTTTTATACACAATAATGATGATGAATGATGACATTTGCGTTCAAATTGGGGGAAAGGGGGGCAGCCAAAATTTACTACTAGAATGGATATCCCCGCTGCAGTTTCTGTTGGGTTTTTTCTTGGGTTTGATAAAAAACGTAAGCATAATTTCATTTCTCATATGTATTTGTATACGCAATATCACTGGCAAATGACGACATTTGCGTTCAGATGGGGGGGGAGATGAAATTCGCTACTAGAATGTATATCCCCGTTGCAGAGTTACTTTGGTTTTGGTGCTGTTTGAAACCTCACATGCAGAGATTCGATACAGATATGGAAAAATTCATCGAAACCGTACGCGATAAATGTATTATTTATACAACTATTCCGCATTCCGTGAGGAATATTGTCTATCATATAACTGATTATAATTTTCAAACGTCACAGTTGTCGAAAATATTTCGTGTTATTTGACCACGTGTTGATTTCTTGTTGAGTTAATTTCGTATTGGGTTATTTATCGTTGTGTTATTATGTAATCATGGTAATTTGTTATTGGGGTTATTTCGTCATGTGTTTTTTTTTGTCCTATGTTATTTTGTCTTCGAGTTATGTTGACATGCTACCTGCGAAGACTCCAATAATATTTTTTTTGCGACGTCATCGATATCTTCTCCAAATGGGCATGGGTCAAACCATTGAAGAGCAAGAGAAGAGAAGATGTCACCGCTGCAATGGAATCAATACTTGCCAAAGGACGTAGACCGAAAAATCTACACCTCAATCGTGGAATAGAATTTTATAATTCCAAATTTAAGACGCTTATGAAAAAGTTTAATATTCATGTGTATTCTACGCATAGCAATTTGAAACCAACAATTTGTGAACGCTTTAACCCTACGCTTAAGAATAAAATGTAGATTCAATTCAGTCTTCGCCAAAACTGGAAATGGTTTGATATTCTTGATATGTTAATTATCAAGTATAATGACACTGTCTATCATACTATTAAAATTGAGCCGAAAAATGTTGATGCTGTGAATGAAGAATAAATACTGATTGATATTTATAATAGAACTGAGGTGGGAAAACAAGCGAAATTCAAAATTGGCGATGAAGTGCGCATTAGTAAATTTAAATATACATTTGAGAAAAGTAACACACCAAACTGGACAACGGGGATATTTACAATAAGTCTAGTGAGAAAAATTAACTCCATAACATATAATATAAAATATCATGAAAATGAGCCCATTGCGGGTGGTTTCTATGAACGAGAGCTGCATAGTGTTCAATACCCCGATATGTATCTCATTGAAAATATGTATCAATGAATCGTGGCAGTCAGCTATATGTGAAATGGTTGAGCTTGAATAATGCACACAATAGATGGATAAGCAAAAATAATTTGTAACTATTGATGAAATAAAATATGAAGAGGGCTCGCCGATCCCTTTTTGTGACCTCCATGCTCTCAACGAACGTTCGATGCTCAAGCCGAGCAGGCCAACACCGTCTCTCTCTCTCTCTCTCCCTCTCTCTCTCTCTTTCTCTCTCTCCCGACGCGCTTGATGTGTGTCACATCGCTCCGGTTCTACCTAGCTTTTTCTTGAGAAAGAGAGATCAGTTTTTTGACAGTTATACCACATTCCAATCGTAGCTGTATTATTTGTTAGTGGCCGGAAATTGATTGTCGTGGCGTTATTAGTTTGCCCAATACAATCAATTTTATATTTTATATTTCAATTCTATATCTCAGCTGAGCATCGTTAAGCCGCTTAGCTTCCTTTGTAACGCGGATCCTTCGACGGGAGATCATTGTGCATGTATCGGTGGATGTACATCAACCAGTACACCTTGTCGTGCTTCGATTCGCTCGATTTAACGGGTGTGCGTGCTCGACTAGTGTGCGCGTATCGGTGTAAGAAGAACAGCAACTGTCACCTTGTTGTGTCTTGACTCTCTCCGTTGAACTCGTATGCGTGCTCTCGCATATATATACAGTGGTTCCTATCTGTGCGCCTCTGCCACGCGCCGGAGGATCGTTGACCTGGTCTCTTACCATTGATACATCGACATCGCATAAAATCAGCTGTATTAGTGTTGCGGCCTTTGGTCATTGAACCATTTAAATCATAGCCTAAACGAACTGTCATTCTATTTTAAATTTGTGACGATCGTTCTCGCTCACATACAAACTTTTATTCTAGTTATGTATAATCCGACTCTCGCATACATCCACCAATATTCTTGATCGCTGCGAGTTTTTCGGCTTTCTGTCTAAAGCTCTTTCACCATGCCGAATCAGTGCACAATTTGCAACCGACAATTGAAGAGACGTGACGAGATTATTGCGTGTTTCGGTGATTGTGGCTTAACTTTCCACACGGAATGTGTCACGGACAATTACGGGTATGGTCTCTCCGATTCGCATAATTCAACAAACTTTCGATGCGAAATTTGTTCCATGCAACGCTCGACGCTCATAGATCGTACGCCAGATAACTCACCCAGCAAGCTCGTCGATCAGGACGCTCGCACCCATAACCAACCCGCTTGCAATGCGGGGGAGAATTCCCGCATCTTACCACCGAATACGTCTGGTAATCGATTCGGCGGAAATCAGGCTAAACCAGTAACATTAGAGGACATCATGCTGCAGATTCAGGGTACGAGTTCATCTGCTGCAACCAAACTTGAATCGATCCAACGAGCTCAGAACTCGACTGACAAGAAACTTGAAACCATCCATAATGCTATCTCGTCCGTTGAGCATAACATTGCCGAGATTCGTTCTGATGTTTCGGATCTCGCGGCATCGCACGAAGCCATGTCCAATAAAATCGCAACGCTCGAAACCAATATCCACCAGGCTTCAGCGGACTCGGCTTCTCTGCGCAACGAGAATATTGATTTAAAAAATCAACTATCAGCTATATCCAACCGACTATCTGTCATCGAAGCTCATGACACTCAAGCTGAGTTTACCATATCTGGTATTCCGCGTGAGGTAGTCGATTCGCCGCAATTGATTGTTCAGAGGATTTTTACGGCTCTCTGCATACCAGAGCTAATTGGCGAGATTCTCAGCGTTTGTTCGTTGAACAAGAAACCGGCTGGTGCCATTGGGGCAGCGCACGACGACGGCAATCGCAGCGGACCGAACTCACTCATCGTTACGCTCAAATCATCAGTAGTCCGTAACCACATTATGGCAAAAAAACGTGAAAAGAAAAATTTGTCAATCAATGAGGTTTTCGATCTTGACTTGCCAGGCAACGTCTTTGTAAATGAGATGCTACCTGCCCCTGTTTATAATCTTCTACGTAAGACAAAAGCTAAAGCCTCTAAACACGGTTTCAAGTATGTCTGGGTTAAATCGGGAGTTATCAATGTACGTAAATCAGATGGCGCTCCTATCTCTACAATAACATCCGATGCCGACCTCGTAAAGTTATTTTGACTACCAAAGAATTCGGGAAAGAAAATCAAGATATTGCAATTTAATGCCAACTCATTGCTAGCCCATATGGATATTTTTCGGGCTCACTTATCAACTAATTTCTATCATGTAATTTCCGTGTCGGAAACCTGGCTCCGTTCTAATATTTCGGACGATCTGGTACGCATCGATAATTACATGTTGGTTCGTAATGACCGAGAAGGTAAACTTGCGGGTGGTGTCGCGTGTTATATTCACGAATCACTTAAGGTAAAGGTTCTTGCAGCTTCACCCAGTCTATTCGTGAATGCACCTGAATACATCATCCTCGACATCCGGCATGCAAACACGGACTCATTGTTATTCACATCCATGTACAGAAGACCTAAAGCGCTTCTTTTCAACGAATTTTTCAGCGTCTTGGATGTTTATGCTAGTGCCTATAAAAACATTATAATTAGTAGCAACCTTAATTGCAATTTACTTAGCTCGAACTTTGAAGCAACTTATCTTCGAGAGATTGTTTCTTCACGAGCCCTACATTTTGTACAATCGGAAGCTACACATCACACAGCTACTTCCGATTCTCTTCTTGATATTTTTATTGTAGATACGCCGATTTAATAAATCAGAAGCTCCTTTCATAGCAGGACACGATTTTATCGAATTATCCTATGAGTTCGATCAACCACCTATTTCACAGCGCATAATTACTCGCCGGAACTACGCGACGTTTAATGAGACAGTTTTTGCCGAAGACTTTGCACAGCGTTCGGCTTCAAATCGCATTGCTGATCTATCGAATTGCGCCTCTTGCTCTGATGTTGATAATCTCACTCTGGCCATACGCAATGTGTTCATTACGACACTTGATAGGCACGCTCCTACACAATCTTTTGCGGTAAGAAAACCACACGCACCATGGCTCTCGCAGGACCTCAGATCCCGAATTAAAGAAAAAAATCGGCTTTTTAAGCAAGCTAAGCGAACTGGTAGCGTCCTCAACTTAGCACTATATCGACAATTTAGAGATAAACTTACCAGCGACCTTAGGCTTGCAAAAAACAATCACCATCTCCGCAAACTCTCTAGTATTACCGATGTATCTCGACTTTGGAAGGAATTAGCCACTTTAGGATTAGTCAAGCCCAATCAGTCTTCTCCTCTCAACATTTTCGCACTCGACGAATTAAATACCTTCTACGCGAGCATATGCCAATTCTTATCCGGCGTGTGAGTGGCAGGAAATAGGTGATGGCGCTATCCACTCACCCATTGGGCGGCCGTCTTTCGAGTTTACTCCTATCACTAATGAGCACTTGATCAACCTTATAATGACGTCGACTACACCTAAGCATTCATCTGGTCCTGACGGAATTTCCCTTTTTTCCATTTATAAAGCCCTTCCATCATTAGCACCTTATCTCACACCTCTTTGTAATCATAGTTTATCCCTCGCTCACTTTCCTTCTTCATGGAAACGTGCTTTCATTCGTCCTCTCTGCAAGGTCAACCCTCCATCTTCTCCCTCAGATACCAGACCGATTGCTAATTTGTGCGAGCTCTCTAAAATTCTCGAAAGGATAGTGCATACACAGATCACCAAGTATGTCACTGATAACAACTTGCTTGACCCTTATCAGTCAGGCTATAGATCGCACTACAGCACTCAAACTGCTTTGCTACAAATATGTGACGATACAAGACGTGCGGTGGACCATGGGCGTCTTACGATTTTAGTTCTCTTCGACTTTTCCAAGGCGTTCGACACTGTTCCTCATCAACGATTACTAGAGAAGCTAAAGGGTCTTGGTTTCTCTCTTCACGCCTTGAAATGGATGCATTCGTATCTAACTGGCAGATCACAAGCGGTGATCGACGGTAACGGTGGCCAGTCGAACTGGTCTCAAACCACAACAGGTGTACCACAAGGCTCTGTACTTGGTCCGCTATTATTTTCATTGTTTGTTAATGACATCAGTCGGAATTTAAAGCATAGTAAACACATGATTTTTGCCGACGATACTCAGATATATTTGGATTGCTTGCCCTCTGAGCTGGATGTAGGGTTGGCAAAAATTTCCGATGACGTTTTAGTAATTTCTCGATATGCCAACGACAACGGGCTGAAGCTTAATTTAAGCAAAACCAAGATTCTTATCCAGGGCAGTAACCCTTTCGTTAATCGCCTAGATTTCGACAACCTTCCTCGCATCCAAGTTAATGGCATCACTCTCCCGTATGCCGACCAAGTACGGAACCTTGGTGTCATAATGACATCCAATCTCTCATGGCGTAACCAGATCACTTCGGTTTCAAGAAAAGTTCACTATTCACTTTTCAAGTTGAAATATCATTGTAACTCTCTCTCGCATGAATTAAGAATCGGTCTGGTTATTTCTCTGATCTTTCTACTATTCGACTATTGTTGTTTGGTTTTTAATGACCTCACCGAGGAACTTAATGCCAGGCAGCAAAGAGTCATGAATTGTGCGATTAGATTTATCTTCAATCTGAGACGTGATGATCACATTTCTCCTTATCGCAAACAATTGGGCTGGCTTAAGGTCAAATCCAGACGATTGTTTTTTCTCGGAATTACCATTTACCGCATCATTCATCTATCCTCTCCTTCCTATCTCCTTGAGCTATTCACCTACGTTGGACCACAGCGACGACCATCCAGACAGATCGCACAAAACATCTTCCATATACCCCTTCATCGGACAGAGACGTATCGAAATTCTTTTTCTCTTGCTGCCATCTATTTTTGGCACTCTATTCCTGCAGAGATTCGCGATTCCCCTTCCCTGGGAATTCTGAAAATGCGCCTCTACAATTATCTATTTGACAAAGATTGTGAAGACTGATATGGCAACGTCGATTGCATACGAGCGCCATCGCGTTTAATATTACCTAAGGTATAATTATTACATATTCTTCGATTACCCCTATTATTATTATCTTTATTGTTTTGTTATTCGAATTGTAAACACTATTATCATTATTACCACTATTATGTTTGATTGTAATTACCAATATTCTACTACTTTATTATTATTATTACTATTTCAAGTTATTTTGTTTTTCTCTTTTTTCGCATGCTCATTTTGATTATTATCCACACGATTGTATCATTTTGTTCTTAACATTTGCCTAAGGTTTACCATGGCATAAATAAATATCAATATCAATATCTTTCCCACTCTTTCTCTTTCTCTCTCTTTCTTTCACTCTAATGCAGTGTTCAATTAATTACGAAAAAAAATTCCTCTCTTACGTGCATAAATTTGTAAGAACAATCGTTGAAACTTATGATTAAAGACTATATGGGTAACTTA